>CM056596.1:5650952-6000952 GCA_029721355.1 Tegillarca granosa | reverse complement strand
TTTTACGCCCGAATCATATGTATGACTAATATCGAGGCGGTCAGTTTAGGAATGGCGGAGGAATCAAAACCAGAGTACCCGGAGATAACCTCCAACCTTCACAAAATAAAATGACAAAATTTCTTAGTCAACAAAGAATGCTCTAATTAAAATACTTTATTTAGAAAATAAACTATTAAATTCATAATATAATTGATATTTTTATATTTCTTGTAAATTTATCTTATTATGATTGGTAAAACGCAGGTAGTTAAACTGACATAATCTTACCATTTCAAGTAATGTTGATGAAGCCACGCCTTCCTTAACTTCGGGACGGTAATATTGACGACGGGTGTTAAAGAAAAATGAACGCCCTTTTATCAAATTCCGTTCTTTTCCATTACAACATCTAGTATTTCCAGAAACCGCACAAAAGACAACATTGTAAACGATCCATGGCGTTCATCAATATTTCTTATTGCTGAAATAAGTACAGGGTTACAGTGCTGAAACTGAAAACACATTAAATATGATTTTAAAAAAACATACCGCCTTTAGTTCTGGGTATTATAGTGGATTATCCCACTCGGAGGAAAAAATTAACAGTCTCAACTTCGTCTCGGGCGTTAACTTTTTCCCTCGAGTCCTGGGGTAGCGACTAAATGGGTTGTACCCTGTAATATTTTCACTCTTTAACTCGCAAACTTTTTCAATAATATGCCAGGCAGTTTGTAGGACAGAAATCATTTAGTCATCTGGAGCACCTGATCTCACTTTTACAAATTAAAGGACCGTTTGTGACATGTATATCTGATACAATGGTTGGTACTTTTGAGTTAGTATATTTCAGCAATCTTAGTCGAGTGTTTTAAAAAACTTACATTTAAGTTTATTGTAAACGTGTAAATAACTGTATTTATATCACAAAATACTTCCTTCTCCAAACTATTTAAGACTGTTTACAAATTGTAATATCCGCTTGTAGCGAACAAGTGAGAGAAGTTATGTTCCTGGGTCAAGTCATTTCATATTACACTCCGAACAAAAACTCTAAGGAAGTAATGTCTCTGGGAAATTTAAATTTAAATGCATTTTGTCCATGCATATACTTGTAAATAATTTTGTGTAGCTTTTTGACTAGAATATGAATTCACTTCGTCATGAAAAAGTCGCGAGTATAGATGGCCTTATACGTGAAACGATCACCAGCTTTGTTTGTTGGTTATTTTCAAGATGTGAACATTAAAGAGAAACACTGTGTCAAATTAAAAGTTTATATTTATTTAGATAATATTTCCTTCGGGGTAAAATATTTTATTACTAGACAACGGATGTTAAATTTCGATATCTTAAACAAAAAGATATCTAAACTTAGATACCGGACCTGGTTACCAAGAAACTGTATTATTACAAATATTGTGTAGTGATTTTAATATTGTTAACTGTCCTGACTACACAGGCTTTTTTCGTTAATTTGTATTGTGTTTCGTTTCTTACACTCTAGTTTTCTCCACCATCCTAAAACTGATCGTCTCTATATAAGACAGAATAATAATAATGACTGGGGTGTAAAACTCCGTTTTACCACTCTGTCTTGTCAGTTAGGATTTTCTTTGACAATTCCATTTCTAAGCCTATCAATATAGTTCTGGTATAGTTCTGGTAAAGTTCTGGAGTAGTTCTGGAATAGTTCTGGAGTAGTTCTGGTATAGTTCTGGTAAAGTTCTGGAGTAGTCTGGAATAGTTCTGGTATAGTTCTGGAATAGTTCTAGTATAGTTCTGGAATAGTTCTTGTAAAGTTCTGGAGTTCTGGAATAGTTCTAGTATAGTTCTATAATAGTTCTGGAATAGTTCTGGTAAAGTTCTAGTTCTTACATATTTATATTTCAAGGGTTCATTTTAAAATCATATTTTCAATAATCAGTTGTTAGAAGACATTGTTTAACCTTATAAAGTTAAAGCTCATGTATTTAATAAGAATAGATTCAGTATTTTAAAGGCAATTCTGGCTTTTAACAAGCTTTCGGTTCAGATTTTCATTATGACAGCAGAATGTCCCATTTTACACTGCTTCGTTGCTGTAATGAAAAGGAGCGCTACAACAGTGCCATGTGCTACTTTGGATTTTTTTAAATGGAATAATATTTTAAAAGTAGCACATAAAAATAGTTCCGAAATCACGCCATGGATACTGATTTCTCATGTGTTACCTTTCAAATTCGGTAGCTTTGTAATCAGTATTCCCTAGCCTGTGAAACCGATTCGTTTTGGTATGTTCTTGAAGGCTTGTTTGTCCTTGATAGCTCTTACGTCATTAAAAGGTCTAGAACGCCACAAACATATATGTTATTCAGCTGTTATATCCAAAACATGTATTTTACTGTTTACCATTTGGTATTAGTTTTTCACCGGTCACCGTTCAAAATATGAAAGTTGTTTATTTATGTATAATAAATGCTTTTTGCTTATAGCACAGAGAAATTAAAGAAACAATTTAATCTTTTTTATATAATTTAATTTAAAACTTTAAATAAATAACAAAATGTAAAAATGTAAAAGCGTTATATAAAATAAAGGCGACATAAATAGCGTAATTTTAAAAATAAACAAATATAGATATAAATAAAAAGGATTGTATGAGAAATATTTGATTGCGTTAAAAAAAGTATTGCAAAAGCATTTTTATAAGCCAGAAAAAATAAAAATAAACTTTCTGACCACAATGTCTCTACCATCAGTCTACAAGTGGAACCATTGCTAAGTCTTTTTGCATTTTAATTAAACAACATCCGTAAATGGCCATGCTTGATGGAAGGGTCATTTTCATGTTTATCCACTTCCTATCAAACACAGAATATTTACAAATCGTATCTATAGTATTGCCCTCCTTATCAATACCCCCAGTTACATAAATGTCTAAACCATCACTGTACATTCCGAATTTCCCAAGTCGGTGTGGGTTTTCGGCACAGAGTTTAGTGTCTCCAGTGTGTGGATCAAATTCCACCATTTGTCCAAATTCTGGCATTACATATATTTTACCACCAACGACCAAAGCTTTACCTCCGGTCATTCGATGAGGCAATTGTCCCACTCTTTTGGTTTTGCACGTAATTGAATCAAAAAATTGAACCGATGACGAATGTTCACCATTGTCCAAGATTCCACCAAAAATATATATACGGTCCTTGAACACGACTGTTGCAGACGACCTCACGGCTTCACACAGATTTCCAACAACTTTGAAGTGTTTTCCATCCTTACAAGCTTCTACTGTAGGTTCGTTTCGGTATTCGGATTCATTATATCCTCCCATAATATAAACACGATCATTTAAACTGACCATGCAGTGTTGTGATCGGCCATGTTTTAAATGTCCAAACTCCTTCCATTTGTTCATTATAACGTCACATTTGTAAACACGGTTGGCAGACTTTTCTTTTCCACCTGACACGTATATGTAAGGGGCTTCAGTCACATCCTTCTGTTGTGAACACACTGAATAGTGTAAACCGCAGTGGCCTATCTTTCCTAGTTTTACAAGCCCGAATTTTCCTGTTTCAAGACACATGACCACAGCTCGTGGGATATCCGAGTCAATTTTTGCATTTGTAAACATCACAATATACCCTATATCGTTTACATTATTATTCTCCTTTACATCTGCTGGATTATTTTTTAACATATCTAACATTTTCCCGTACCCTTCCTGTCTTAACGCTGGTTCATAGTTGTACCAATGTTTAACGGCATCAACAGCACAGGACATTGTGTTGATAATAGGATTCTCAAGTAATGATATCAGATCATTCTTTCCTAGATACTGAAATTCTGAAGTTTCCCACAGTTTTGGAAAATGCATTTCAATAAGTCTTAAGCACTTATCCTGAAGTTGTTGCATGCCATAAGCACGTGCAATCTGCAACATGTCGATGCTGTCATGTGGGGCGATTTCCTTCATTAAATTTTCTTCACAAAATGTTTTCACTTCTTCAAGACCTAACTTCTCAGCAATGAAGATATACTGATGAATATATTCACTTTTGAAATTAAGTTCGTTCAAATTTCCAGTTGAAAGGTACTTGGCTAATGACGATTTGCAGTCAGTTTCCATGGAAACTAGAAACGTTTCCAGTTCGGTGTTACTATATTCGTGATGATCCATGATTTTACCGTCTTCTATGGCTGGGTAAAGCTGGGCAGAATTATGCCAGTTTTCCGCGTCTTTGAGAGTCCAGCTTGGTTGTCATGTTGAGAATACCAGCGTCGTCGTGGCCGTGCAACATCCTATGTTGATATTTAGTCGAATACCCTGTTAATAGAAAAGACAAAGATTTACATTAAATAATTTTTTTCTTTATTTAAACAAGAATTTTCTCGTATACACGATTATATCGATTTTAAAACTACACTAAAAATCATTTCGCCAGAAAATACTTTTTTTTTCATTTTACAATTGCGGTAAATTGCCTACAAGCGTCTTCTTGACAACGTGTTATTTTATTGTTCACATGAAACATAATACATTTAATGGAAATATATCCGGCACTCTGGGCTATACTGATAGCATATCCAATACCGTTTTAAAATTTAAATGAAGCTTTTCAATTTACAAACTGTACGGTAATCGAACAAAAATCTCGTGCTTTGTTTAAAATTCATATAAATTTCCACCTGATGACAGACTACACCTGAATAGCTGTATAATGAGCTTCGTAGTAGCTTACACCATAAACACCAAATCTGGTCTAACTTGAGAACAGATTTTAACAATTATTAAAATAAAATTGACAATGCAAAGTAACTGTTATATCAGTAGTATATCGTTTTTATTCTAGATAACGGTAAAATATGTCGGCATATAGAAAAAAAACGTCACTGGTTTATCGATCGAAATAATGTTCTTTGTTAAAAATAAAATGTGTATTGACTGAAATCATTTCTATATAATCCGTATATAAATAATTAAATTCTAATTTAATAACTTTATATGACTTGAGTTAGATTCATTTTTTATGATTAGTAATAACAGAGAACTATAATACTAACTATATACCACGATGATAATAAGCACTATAAAATTCAACAAGTATATATAAAAAGAAAATATCTTTACCTGGCCAGAGCAAATTATTTCCTTTGTTTCTATAAAGCATTGAATTTAAAAGAATTAAATTTTACTGTTTCAATCCAATCAAGTTTTGTCGTTTTAACTTTTTTTCCCACTACCTCACATGTAGAACAAACAGCTCATAATGATAAATAACAAAGCCGGTGTATGGTTTATATAGCCTCTTTGTGTTATTGTATGATGATATCTATAAATAGCCTGGGATTTCCTATGCTCAGACTTGTCATATCGCTATGGTATGAAGTTATAAATAGAACATAAATAATAAACACTGTAGTATGGGAAACCCCGTATCTAACCGAACGTAGTTCCAAACAGGGCATGACAATGACGTGGAGCTGATCTGAACACACACACCCTTTCTCTCATATGATTATGTTTGACAGAAACCAATGGTCTAACTAACCTCAAAAAAATGTTTAGAGATCGAGCATTGCATCTGAAGACAAGCCTGAAGTTAACTATCTTTGCCGATGATTAAACTGTTACATGTGATGAATTGGTACCACGAACATATTGTTGTTCAAACGTTTTATTCATAGAAAAACAATAGCTTTCACAAAAAACAAACATATGTTTCACAAAAACAAACATATGCATTTTATAGAGAGTGGAGAAAAGGTGTGTGTGTGTGTGTGTGTGTGTGTGTGTGTGTGTGTGTGTGTGTGTAAAAGAGATGTATTACATAGCCAAATTATAAATTTTCATTATTTGCACTGTTACCGAAATGAATGTAGCACACAGTATTCATAGAGATCATTTGACTAAATGTTAATTTTGAAGGAATTCAGTTTTAATTATTTACTGTGTTATCATGTTTAATTTTTGAATATTTTACTTCATAAAAATTAAAATTTAGCACATGAAAAAAGCATATCTGGGTTATATTAAAATTGACTTGGTCATCGACGTCTACAATGACCTGAAAACGGAGTGGAAAAAATCACCGCAGGGGGGTCTAATTGAATTTACCCAGAATGTCAAATTGACGGATCATCATCGATAATTTTAGTACAAATGAAATTGTTAAGGTATCGAGGGTGACCAATACCGAAAAAAAACAATCTGTTCAATTCAACACCAGAGTAAAAGGCAAAATAAAATTGTGCAATAGAAAAGAGTTATGTTTAATTTTGAAGTCTCATTTTTCGCGACTGTAACGACCACAATGGTAAAACATGAAATCAGATCTAACAAGGTCATCTTTGACGTAGGATAAACGTCTTTGTATTATTGTGATCTGAAAACCTTGGGACCAAAGAACCATTTAAGGCCTTAATGACGTCTACCAGGGAATTTTGTAATTCCATTTTTATAAACTGTCATAGATATTTTTGTATCAAATGAAAAAAAAGTTAGACTGAAAAATTGAAATCTTCGTGTCTAAATAATAATACCTTATATGATATGAACAATTCTAATGAAATATATGAACACTGTAAAAGAAACAATCTTTAATTTAAACCTTGTTATCGAGAGGAGCCAATGTAACTTCGATCACAAGATAACAACAAGTGTGTGTGTGTGTGTGTGTGTGTGTGTGTGTGTGTGTGTGTGCAGACAGGGGCATAATATTCTGAGAACCAATGAACACAAAGCTAACAACTGACCAAAATATCAACTTTAAGGATGCAGACAGAAAACTGACATTTTAACTTCAAATCACTTTAACTTCTAACTTTTACTATCACTTATGTAGAGTTTATTAGTAGGTAAAACCGTTGCTATCAAGATATTGTGATAAACAACATTCTAAAAAGTAAAACTTATGTTTGCCTGTGGACACGAAGTTATTGTTTCAAACATATTTAGATAACACGTGAAAGTTAGCAAGTATATTAGAAATATTAAATACTCAAATAAACTTGTACATATATTTATTTCAAGAAAAAATACCTATAAACTCTTCTAAATCTAAAAAATAAAATAATTTGCGTCTCACATTTGCTTTTAAGGTCATGACAATCAGTGACCCAAATATGGTGTATATTTGACGTCAAAAAAGAATGCCTGATGTTTTGATTAACCAGTGTGAAAAATTTAAAGGGAATTCCCTAATAGTTTCATATCACAAGTTGTAATAAAGAACATATAAACCTGTCGTCACGGCCACGCTGATTTCAAACAACGATTCCATTTTTTTTATTTTGATTTCAAATTAAAATTTCAATTTAACGACAGCGAATAATATCATTATCTAACATTTGATCTACTATGTTATAGTCTGGTTGAAAATATAATTATATAAAAGCTTTTAGTTAACTTGTGTGGAAAATTATAAAACTGTTTTCATGTAAAACTGAAATGCCACAATGAATCATATATAACCGGGAAAATTCTTCTTCCGTTATAGACAACTATAACATGCATCATAAATATATTACTGTTGTAAGGAGAATATGTTTTAAGGGCGTAAAATGAAAAATAAATACTGTATAGATAGATATAAATATATGAAAATTTGAAACGTTAGTTCTCATGGAGGGATGCGTATAGTTTTAAAATCTTCCACTATGCTGAGTAATGGGGAAGGGGGGCCGGGGGTAATTGTTTGTACATATCATCTTGTTATGATTATGATAAATTTAATAATAATAATAATAATAATAATAATAATAATAATAATAATGCAAATTAAAAATTTGAATCATTGTTCGTTTTTTCCTCATTTTAACGTTACAAATACACAGATCTTGTCGCGTGTTGTTAGTAGTCGGTCTGTGAACTACAATTAAAATTTCAATGTAAAAAGTTGAAAAAACTTTACTCTAAGGATTTCATTCGATTTTATAAACATTTTTGAATTATCAGTAAGTTTTTGTGTGTTTTCTTAAACGAAATCTGCACACACAGAGCGCGTCAGAGAACATTTCATTGAGGAAACGGAATTATTAAGTAGTAGATTATCGCATGCGCGGTCCCCGCTGAATCTCGTTGTCAGAATTTATGATGCATAGAATACTAGTATTTTCTTTTTCTATTTATGTACTTAACGAAAACAAAGAAATGCAAGAAAACAGGAAAAAAATCAATTGTCAAAAATTTAAAAAAAATCCCGTTTTAATCTCGTTCACTCAAATTGCAAAAAAAAAAAAAAAAAAAAAAAAAAAAAAAAAAAGAAAAAACGCTTCAATAACATAGATAGTAGAGCAATGACATTACTTTGGTATTTAACGACAGTGTTGATGAAAGAGCATACGATAACATTATTTCGGTTCATTCCACGCCAATGTTGAAAAAAAACGCATACGGTAACATTAATCGGTACATTTTCCTTTATTTAAATGAAAAAGCATGCGATAACGTTAATTTGATACATTTAATGGCAGTGATGATGAATGCACGTACGATAACATTATTTCGATACATTTGACGACATTGTTGATGAAAGTGCATACAATAAAATTATTTCGGTTCACTTCACGACATTGTTAATAAAAGTGCATACGAAAAAATTATTCCGATACATTTTACAACATTGTTGATGATAGTGCATACGAAAAAATTATTCCGATACATTTCACAACATTGTTTATGAGAGCGCATACAATAAAATTATTTCGGTTCACTTCACGACATTGTTGATGAAAGTGCATACGAAAAAATTATTCCGATACATTTCACAACATTGTTTATGAAAGCGCGTACAATAAAATTATTTCGGTTCACTTCACGACATTATTGAAAGTGCATACGAAAAAATTATTCCGATACATTTCACAACATTGTTTATGAAAGCGCGTACAATAAAATTATTTCGGTTCACTTCACGACATTGTTGATGAAAGTGCATACACTAAAATCACTTCGGTACATTTCACGGCATTGTTGATAAAAGCGCATGTGATAAGATTATTTCGGTACATTTCACGACAATGTTGATGAAAGCGCGTACGATAAATTTGTTTCGTTAGATTTTGATTCACATATTTTTGGAAATTTAGATTCGTTAATTTGCAACTGTTTGGCGTAAGTTTTTTAATCTATCAACTTTTTCGGCCCCTAGTGTCACTGGTGAGGAATGATTTTCCGAAATGTGCACATCTGGCACATGAAAATTTAGCAGGTATTTGTTATATATTTACTACCCCTGAGCGGGTACCACTGCTGGTGGAGTAAATCTCCCCGAGGGTATCCATAACTCAGTAGGCAGTACTTTGTGCTGTCAGAAAATATACCATTAAACAAAATTTTCAGTCGTCTTAATTTTTGAAATTTATTTAAAACTAAGGTCTGTCCCCTCCTGCAAAACATTCCTTAGCTGGATTTTGATTCACATCTGGCACATCAAAATTTAGCAGGTATTTGTTATATATATAATAATCTCTGTTCATTTCGCGACATTGTCGATGAAAAACTATGGGTAGTAGACCTCAGTCGTGATAAGGCCGGATGGGGGACGTTCAAAAGTAGTACATATAAAAAACCCAGGGATCTTTACTTAGGCCCTGCTCAGTTAAATTTGTTAATAAATATAGCAGTTTCGCAATTTTGCCTAGGTGAGAGCTTCTGAGGTTTGCTAAAGAATGAAACTGAGTTGGATGACTATCGCACTATATTTCCGGCGTAAGGACTTGAGCCGCACAATGCACTTCCTATGCCTGGACCACATTTGCATGTAAACAGTACCATGTGCTTTTAGCATGATTGACACATTTTCCAAATTTCTGAAAAAATGAATCAGACAAGGTATTGATTTTTTTTTTTTTTGAAAAAGAAAAAAATAATATTTTAGGATTCAGGGACAATATGTGTCATTATAAGTAGTTCGGGGTTTGTTGACCATCAGATTCTATGAAAATGGTCTATTTTGAGGTAAAGTTTTACAATTTTCTGTGTGGTTGCCATGGTAACAAAATGTTTGCTAAACTTGTGAAAATTTTCATTTCGGTCATAAATTCAGTATAGAAACAGTGTTTGAATTCTTCTGATTTTAAAAAGTATCAACATTCCTGGTGTAACTTAAAAATTATTGAAATATGGGTGTATAACACTAAAGGTGATATGACCAAAATTGGGCAATTATGGCTGTCATTTCATGACTAAGGTCTGTAACCATACATTATATTTCACTAGTTTGTGGATAAAAGAGTGAAGATATTACATCGCTACAGTTCCCGACAGAGTCAATATAAGTTGAAACATTTCTTCGGTACATTTTACGTCCATACGAGGGCATTTCGTTGCTAAATTCCGTTGCTAAATTTCGAGACATTGTCGGTGATAGTGAATACGATAACATTACTTCCGTGCATTTCACGACATTGGATTTAAATGTACATTGAGGTCATTCGTTGTCGTTGATTTTCTATTTCAATCTCAAACAAAAAAACTTACGTGGTAAAGTTATTAATCTGCGTTACTTAGATGAATGCAAAAAAAGTTTGAGGCCCAAAATGCTCTCTTTACATAAATATGCAACGTTGATGCCCGGTCTTGCTTGGTAACGTGACAATGGCCACTCGTAACGTGGCAATAACACTTATGACGTCATGCAACAACATCTCATTTATTTTTATTAATATTTTATTATAAGATATGTATTAATTTATTATTTAATTTTGTTTATATTTGTTTTCAGCATTATGCTTAGAAGATTCTGAATTAATTTTCATGTAACAGTGTTACAACTGTTTTGAATTTCCTAAAATGTGTTATTTCAGACTTTTAGAACATGCTTTTTTGGCCTTTCTATCATTTAAGTAATTAACTAATATAATGACGTATTACACTGTTATGGCATTATTTATGCATTTCATACATTTTTTTCAAGACAGTGGCTATTTTTTCAAAATGTTTGTTTTTGTTTCGATTATTTTAGTAACTAATATGATTATTAAAAAGTTTGATTAAAGTTTTTTTTTTTCAATAATATGTGAGCTTTGGTGGCTGAACGGTCTTAAACGCGCGTATAGATCTCAGAGCCTCTCAACGCCTAGGCTCGAATTCGCTCCAGCAGATCCTTGTGTGAGAAAAATTTTCCAGTTCGCTTGCCAAAGGTCAATAGTTTCCTTTTCATCCACCATCACAGAATTGGATATAAGTGAATGAAACTTGTCTGGGGCGTAAAATAGCATTACTTAAATCCTCCAATATGTTTACAGGAAGTATTGCAACACTCCCCCCCCCCCAATATATATACAACATGTACCTCCATATACCAGTATATTTGTAATGTCATAAAGCATTTTTTTTTTAAATTTTAACGTTTAAAAGTTAAACGATAAAATTTTAAAACAATACTTTATAACAGTAACAATAAATCGAGAAATCAGCGATAATCTGTTGATTATTTTGTCATGTATCAAATTAGATAAGGAAATACGTTTACCACCTGCTCTCAAATTTCATCAATTTTATTTTAAGGCTTTTCTTAAAATAAAAAAAAAATCACATTTGAAGTGTTTAAAAATTGACTTTTACCCTAGGATGGACAAACAACAAGCGGATATTGGTATTTACACAAAGATAAAACACGAGTTAAGTTCAATAAATAACCCGGACATACCCCAAGCAGACAGATACCTGTTGACAAGGTGAGGGTATTGCACCATCCAGTGGAAACAACCGAAAAGAATTTGACCTTCAATATTTTTTCGACTGAGCACGCGCGGTAAGTGAAAGCGGCTCGTAACACTGTGCGCGCGTACCCAGGATTTCAAATTTACGAAAATCGGAGCCTACACGATGACACATTGATGTTAAAATTTTTAAAATTAAATTAAATTTCATAGTTAAATAACTCGATGCTTCAACTTGAAACGCCCGTACTAGTAAAATAAAGACGATGGGTATTTAAGTTGGTTACCAACCGGAAGAAAATTAAGGAGTAATTGCGAATTTATTACTGTTTCTTGCATCAGATTTATTCCTCTCTCTAACTAAATAAATGGCAAATTTCACAACAAAGGTCACTTGTTTGTAGGATAATTTTATAGATATTGCCTCATGAATTTAACACTGAACGCTGACGCATTGTCTCAAAAATTTTATAATTGACAAAGGAGGTAAAACAATCGATCTCTTGTATTTCGTGTAAGCGAGCTAAAAGTACTAGACATGTCTTCTGAATAAGTAGAAACAATCGAAAGAAAATAAAGTGTTTTTAAGTCCGAAAGAGCATGTAATTATATATTCTAATGAGAATTGCTAATAAAGTGGGGGAAAGGGGTGGGAAATCAATGACACAAACTGTTTTTCTCCGAATTTAAAAAAGAACGATGTCGTGTGCAAAATTTTGAATTTTTACCAAAAGAGATATTCAAAATTCTGCACATGACATTGACTACATCAGTCACCCTACCACCAATGTCTCATCCCCAGTCAATAAAATCCTATTTGTGGATAATTGTGGTTCCTGAAGATAATAATAATCTCAAGACTGTTACAAAAATATTATTTGAGGACCAGACCGAAAACTTCTATTTTAAGGATAAAGACAGTCAGAAAGAAAAATGTGTATCGAGGGATATGGGCTCTATACTAAAAAATGATATTAAAACTTAAGGTCTGCTTCAGCAAAATACATATATACATCATTCCTCGTGTGTGTGTGTGTGTGTGTGTGTGTGTGTGTGTGTGTGTGTGTGTGTGTTTTGGTACTCCTCGTATATTTTACTGGATATTATATCGAAAGTTTATTGTATACAACCAAAAATTTATCTTAAGTTTACACTTTGTATTTCTAATTATTATTTTAGTTGTTTACATGTGTACCATTTACTCTTTACCTATAATTAATAAATTCACAATATCTTCTTCCTTTACGGTGGTGGAGAGGAAATATCTGATATGTTTGTCAGAGAGAAAAATGTTTCATAAGGAAATAATAAAACAATATAAAAAAACAAAATAGACAAAGAAGTTTTAATTTTATCTCTGAACAAATGAAAAACAAAAATGAAAAAAACAAAACGTACATTTCAGTAGGTTAAAATAATAATTAAGTTCTACAAAATGCTATAAGTCACTACAAATATGTTTTATTTATACAGAAGTGACATTGAATACTTAGTCACACACATCCAGAGAGAGAGAGAGAGAGAGAGAGAGAGGAGACAGAGAGAGAGGAGAGAGAGAGAGAGAGCAAAATATCACATCAATCAACAATTATATTTTATTTATCTCTACAGAAATGACTTTGAATACTTAGTCACACACACAACACACACACACTATAAGATATTGAAACCAAAACATCACAGCAACAATACATTATTTTATACAGCTTGCTGTTACTTATGATACTTATAGCCTTTGAATAAGACGTACTAATGTAATGAACATAAAGAAAAGTTACTTGTTATAGAAACATTGTGATTTATTTAACAAAATGTAAGTTATTTGACAAACTATATTTATTTCTATTATGGAGATAACAAAATCAACGTCATCAAAACCATAGATATAAAGTTTATGTGTTGTTACTATGACGTCATCTAAATCAATGAGTAATAATTATTATTAATTTTTACACCATATATCTGAATTTTTTGCGATTTCTTAATAGAGTGTATGGCCTTGTCATCAGCAAGTCACTATAGAATACCAGTGTCATGCCATGGTTGGCAGTACGGGAGGGGGTATTATTCTGTTTGTTAAGGATTTCGTGTTAATAAGGAAACATGACTCTGCTAGCCTTGATTATATTATCTCCTTATTAAATGAAGTGTTTATCAGGCTTAAAAACTTACATTATTTGTATATAATCTGATATGTTAAAAGTAAAACCTTAAGTACGACACTTTAAAATATTGTGTACAGCTTACATTTAATATTCAAATTTAAAAATGTAAAAAAAAAACTTTTATAATTCTTATTTCCTTGGTGTACTCATTCTCTGAAAATCACGACTATAAATACCGCTAATATTAACATAACACTCCAAAGAAACCTTGTGTTTCTCCATTCCCCATGTCCTTAAAATTGTGATTTAACTTAATATTTACACTCTTAACGCCCTCGAAACAAAAGTGTTTCGTCCTCAAATTACAATATATTACAGTTTTCTTGTGGTTTCAATATATAACTGGTAAGTGTAATGAATGCGGACAGACTTCCGGTTCCGGAGAATAAGCATTTTAAATACGACCTGTAATGAAACAAAACACTGAATTCCTCTTGTCTTTGTTTATTTCCCTTAAACAATAGCAACTTTATTTTAAAAGCACTCTAGACTTTACTCTTAGATAAACTGATAAAGAACATCACTTCATTTGAACAACGCAGAAAGTGTCACTGAAGCATATTCAATCGGTACAAGCAATTTTGGTTGTTTTTTTTTTCCAAAAGCCTTCAATAGTTGCTTATTAGAAAAAAGTATATACATGTACCTTATCGGTTGTTTGCCAGTATGTACCGAATGGTTTGTGATATAATTTGATGTGGGCTAAACAATATCCAAACACTTTGTCCTCGAAACAATCTTAAGAAATGTAGCTAGTATAACTAATACTAACTGAACTACAATGACTTTTCTAGACTGATGAGAATTCATGCTAGTGTGCTCTATTGCTAATCAATATTGATATTTTTATTTACATGGTTTGTTTAGTAATGTTTAACGTTTAGTTTTAAACATAAACATACATGATAGGGCTATGTATTGTTTAAAGAGTACCCCATACTAAATATGTCTTAAGCAAATTGTATATAAAAACATTATCAATATAACACATTAACATATATGTATCAATCACCAAAGAACATTCAACATAAAGTTTTAGGTAAAACCTTTTCAGGTTACACACCTGATACAAAATATCAATTTATTTATTTATTTATTTATTTCATTTCATATCATTTTAACTTATTTTCCATTACAAATTATTTACCTGTATTTTATAACAATGACACAGATTGTTAGTATTAATTGGTTAACAGATTTACCCGCCAAAGCTTATTTGAAATGTTACAGAATTTTAAAACATGTTTTAATAAACTTAATAGTTTTGGAATTTTGTGTGTTTAAAGCTACATTGTAAACCAGAATAATGGCTTAAGATAACATACAACATCTGTTCGGTCAACGTGATATAGGAATGAATAATTAAATGTTGTTAGTTGCAAATATCACATACAATAAACAAAATAAATAAATAACTTAGTATTTGTTCGGTACGACGTCAAACACCTGGGTACATTTTCATTTAGTATATGTTTCGTATGCCGTCAAATACCTGGGTACTTTATCTCATAAAGTTAATGAAGCTTCTTCACTTTACTTTCTTCCGATGATAAATTATAATTGAAGGTTTTATCTTTAGAGCCCTAAACGGACGGCTAATCCAAGACAATTCTAATATAGTTATTTTGGCAAATCTTTCGAGAAATTGAACGGAAGCAACCGGTGTAGGTGTAGAATTAGTATATAAACCCCTGGTTTGAAGTAACGGACACTTTTGTGCTGCAAAATTACAGACTCGTGTCCTTTCAGGCTAAGAGCCAATTCGCAGATTGCCAGAGAAGTATAATTTAAACGTTAGTTTTAACAAAGGCTACAAATAGAACGTTTAAACTGAGTGTTAGAGAGATTTTTAACCGTAAAGATAATAATCATATGAAGGGAGCAAACCCGTATAACTCCCGCAATAGACGAAGAATGGTTTCTGCTTCGATACCTCAACAAGTCCAACAAAGGTCACCTCAACCAGCGCCACAGCAGGCACCTCAACAAGTCCAACAACCGCCACCACAGTCAGTGCCACAGCAGGCAACTCAACAAGACAAACAACCACCACCTCAGCCAGCGCCTCAGCAGGCACCTCAGCAGGTCCAACAAACGCCACCCCAGCCATCGCCACAGCAGGTACCTCAGCAAGTCCAACAAACGCCACCTCAGCCAGCGCGACAGCAGGCACCTCAGCAAGACCAACAATCGCCATCTCAGACTGAGCCTCAGCAGGCACCTCAGCAAGGCCAACAACCAGCACTTTTACCGGCATTTCCATAGTCAATACAGAACCAATTAGGTATTATGGCTTCTCCCATTAATTTAGATAGTATTTCATGGAATGATAATAAAAATCCCTAAGAGTTTGTTAAACTTATATTAATAATGGGCAGACTTTTAAGGTTTAGATGACCAAAGAAAGATCAACTCATTTCTTTCCATTTCGAAGGATCGGCAGTTTACTAGTTAAGATTAAAATACCAATTAGCTTCAGCAAAGTCTCATTTACCGCTTCAGAGCAGATTTACCGCTTCAGAGCGGATCAACACTTAGATATAGGAATATTAAATATATCACAAATGTCAAAGTGTTAATAACTGTTTGATACGATTACAAAGCAAAATCAAATGCAAATGCTACCGGAAAATCTTTTGATAGGAATAGCCGTAAATGGCTTAAACACTTTTATAAAGCATATAGTTATGCGCACTCTTGAAAGTTTTCGAAAAAAAAAACTCTTGCTACAAAAGCTATTGATCCACTAAATAGTATTCTTAAAAGTATTCATACAGAATTGGATTCAATTATTTTCTTTGAACGAATCCAAAGTGACAGCATTTTCTTCTAATAACGTGCTACTAATACCACCTCAGATAACTAAGAGACCTGATATCACATTTAAACCGATGTGATTGAATCCGAATAATCACACACAGAGTAACAAAAAACAATGTTAATGGTGGGGTAAACCTTGTATAAATCAGAAATTTTGTGCTGCAAAAAATGCTACTTGTTATAATTGTGGGAAAATGGGTCATTTTTCCCGTGTATGTAGATCAGCTAAAAATTCACAATAATGGTTAGCACTTGTCATTGGGAGTTCACTTTCCAACGACATGGAAAATGACAAAAACGAAGTCATACAAAATTTAACATGGTTCAGTTGTTAGTTTCTTTAGAGAAAAACATTGTTATTGTTAAAATTGGCGATTAATTGGTACACTCTCTTTTAGATCTTTGGACCTATCATGTCAGTAGTATCAAAATCTCTTCTAAATTAATTGTTGATTCATGAACTAAAAATTACCAAATCATCTTATAGAACAGTTTCTAGTGCAGGCGTTGGAATACATCCTACTTTTGACTTGTTCATTTGCCGACAGATTTTTCTGGTTCATAACTTTCACATTTTGCCTCAAACACATTATGCTGTCATTTTAAGCATAAATTTCCTACTGACATAGCACTGGTCTTGATTCAGCTATACATTAGCTTCGTTTGAAAGAACACCTAACCATACCAATTGAGAGAAACAATGACATAGCGCGTACATTAAATCTAAGTAAATCACTTAAATACCTGTTAGAGTTTCTAGACTTAAGAAAGCGAATACTCCTCTCTTAGAACCTGCAATCATTCTCTCGGATCTAAAAGATTGTAGTGCTTTTTTGGTTAAAATCAAATATCATTGCGAAGTATTTTGTATCAGGAACTCAAAAGATACTCCTGTGCATAAAGACAAAAATCAACAAAATTACTTGAACTTCCTGATCTTTTGGGCGTCACGCGAAATAAAAATTATTTTGTAAAACTAACACAGTAAACATTTCAGTCATGCTCAAAATTTGAAAATGAATATTATAACCCCTTTCAACACATCTTACAATCAGCAATACATCAATCTTGTTTCTATTCAATTTTTGCAATGATGATATAATGACTCCAAACTTATGTAATTATAGATTTATTTCAAATGAATTGTATAAAAACATAATTTACTGAACTCCCTCCTCTGTTTTAATTTATAATATTCCAATGCTAGCACTTGAATGTGCACAACGGAACCTTTGCTTGCTGGCATAATCACACCAAGTACTGAAAGACCTGAAATACCTTCCTAACTTGCCTGAATTTTAGCTATTGTTATTATTTTTCGCTTGATTTTTGTGTTTCTGCAGCTGCGCAAATAAGCTATTGCTTTGATCCTTTTTTTTTTTTTTGAACACCTGTCTCTAAATAGAACATGTTCTTTTTATCTATTACGAATCCAAAAGTTTAAGTTACAATGTTCAAAATTTATCGCCTAACTGTTCTCCTTTATTTCAATATTATTATAGTGTTTTAGAAGATTACTTCTACTGTGTTTGGTAATTATTTTGGTGAACATATGACAAAATATTTGCTAGTCAAACAACGATCTCTTTTGAAGTAACAAGTGAATCTTTGTGTGTTATTATATTACTACTTTACTTGTCATTGTGTCCTCCGTATTGGTCTATTGAATATCTTTCCAAATTGAGTAATGAAAGGTCGAATTCAACCTAAACTTCAGGTATCTTGGACTGTTTTTCATGTCACAAACTGGTTTACTGGTAAAGTCTTAAGTGTCCCGATAAAATTCCCATTTCTCTCTGTGCGACACGACCCGCCGGGGTTGAAAGAGGCAGGTAAGACCGCTGCTTACTATACAAGCTTATATAATCACAAAAAATTTCAAGCGAACATTCGTCTCAGGCTGGGAGCTGCTTTCTGGAGCAGATTGCGAGAAAAGTTTTTTTCGCAAACCCTTTTAAGCTTGAAAAGGAACTACACCTCTCTAATTCTTTCAAAGAAAAGTGATGAAGAAGATTTTTAAGTAAACCAATTCATGT
Organism: Tegillarca granosa; assembly: GCA_029721355.1. Classification (NCBI taxonomy): domain Eukaryota; kingdom Metazoa; phylum Mollusca; class Bivalvia; order Arcoida; family Arcidae; genus Tegillarca; species Tegillarca granosa. The sequence goes on along the minus strand of CM056596.1, from coordinate 5,982,297 downwards.
ATTTGGGATAGTGAAATGAGTTTTTCAAGTTAGTTACCAACCGGACGAAAGACTCGTGTAATTGCGAATTCATCACTGTTTCTTACATAAGAAATATACCTTTCTCTGTAACTAAATAAATAGCAAATGCAACAAGGTAATTCTTCTGTATCCATGTATAGTTTTTTTGGAGATTGTCTCATAATTTGAACACTGAACGCTTTCGCATTTCTCACGCAGGAGGTACTGCAAATAATTTTTTGTACTTCGTGCAAGCGAGCCATAGATACTAGACATGTGTCCTACTAAATAAATTGGTGAATAAAAAAGTTTAAATTCTTTTTATCGATACAATTAACAACTGTAGGTATTTCGTTTGTTAATTTTTTTAATAATATTTTTTTTTTTTGTTAAAGGGGAATAATAACAATTTTTGATAGTTTTTTTAAAAGGGTTTTGGTTTCTTTGACAACATATGCATGTACTATGAAAGTCAAACCGATGTCAGATAAAACTGACCAGTACAATACATTAAAATATCCAGTGCACCGAAATTACTGCCAGGTAACGATATGTATTTGTTTCATAATGACCATTTATTCAAGCTAATCAATTATTAGAGTACTTTCACGCCTTCGGTTACAGGCAAACCACACCTATCATTATACATGCCATACCACAATCGTTCTTATTTAAATATTAAAATATCGAAAACGGTATCAAAATTGGTGTCAGATAAAACTGAAAGTAAAGAAGATTGAAAATCCGCGTTTTAAGTGTAACCTATGTGTGACGTCACAAAATATGAAAAGAGTATCGGGACACAATGTACAGTAGTAATAATGATGATATATCGACGAAAGAAGAAAGTAACGACTTGGACACGAAACGGATTTTGTTAAATGAATCGTCATCATACTTGGAATCAAAAGACTTTATGAATGATGAATTCGGCATGTAGCTACATGTATTTAAGTGAGAAAAGGGCGAATTGAGTCGAGACCTGAGAGACTCAGAAATTTTAATAATAAAAAATACGAGAAGAGTTTTAACTTGTCAAATACAAGAAAAATATTTATATCTCTTTGGCATTTTAAAATGAACTCAATATAAAATCTGATTTGACTGACTACCGGTTGTATTTCATGGAAAAATTTACGAACGTCTAACTGCAGCACCGACTTTAAATAAAAGACGGTCAATGTCAGAATTGACCCGAATCTACTCCTACTGAAAATTACAGCTTTTCGTTTGTGTAATGTATATTCATGATTACATTTAAATGACAAATAGATTTCGTTTATCGTCACCTGGCGGCATAACTTTCCATCGCCTATTCGCAGGTGTTCATAGTTTGTCATCATGGTTTAAAGCCGCATTAAGTTTTTCAATTTTCTGATTTTTTTTTTATTTTCTAAAAATATTTTTTTTAAAATAGATATCTTCTAACCACGATCCGCGACATTCATTTTCTAAAATTTCATTTCTTTAAGCCGTAAATAAACGGAATCCTCTGACCGGTTGGTCAGTGTTTTACGATGGTAATTATGAGCTTGGAGCATGCGCACGGATGTACGGAAAACCCTAGAATCGAAGATGAAACATGACAGTTTGCATCAATTGTCCTTCATTAATATCCAGATGTAATTGAAATGGTGTTATATATCCCTTACTAAGTCACAAATGACAAATTCAACGAAGTTCTGTGTTTAATTTATCGTATTTCACCGTTTTGAAAGTTGTGTTTAAATGACCCGGGTTTTGATGACGTAACCATATTCTAATATTAGATCCCAAATGCCGCATCTCGCTGGGTAAATACTTTAATTTCTGTATTTATTCGAGCTTTTATCGTTGAACCAAATGTAACATTGTTCATTAGGAACATCATCAATTAGATTAGCACCGTTTTAATTTTTTTCTTTGAAAAACTTAATGCAGCTTTAAATAATAATGATATGATGGTATGATATTAAGAGTTAGATAATAATAATAATAATAATAATAATTTATTGGCCAATCACTAGTCCTTAGAAACCATACACAACCACAAGGAGATTTCCACAGTCATTATATATTCATGGTATTGTATAGATCTAGAAGGGAAGTTATCTTGCCAGGCAAAGATATCAGAGACCCGATGATGGACATACTCCGTGCGCTCACGGATAACAGTGCCTCTCAACGCCTAGGTTCAATTTCCATTCAACGTTTGTCAGTTCGCTTACCAAAGATTGTTGTTTCCTCCGAGCAATCTGGTTTCCTCCATCATCTAAGAACTGACAGTCTCTATATAAGTGAAATAAATCTTGACTGAAGCGTAAAACACAATAAATTCAATCCAATCATTATATTATATAATAACATCTACATTTAATATAAATGGCATGCCATTGATGCCATTGTATGTAAATTTGAATTACCTCCCTTTGATTGTCTGATTTTATTGTAATGATGTTTTGTTCCCATATGTGAACGAGCACTTTTAGTACCGTAACTACCTATGAGGCAACCGAGGCAACTGCCTCGGTAAAAATTTAACTAAGTACTTTTTCTCACAGAACTGATATATAAAAAAAAATCCAGATTAAAGGATAGATCTAGACCTATTTTTGTCTGATACCCACCCACATCCAATTTAAACTTTTCAAATTATCCTCTAACCTGGATAACGAGGTTTATTAGTGTGGTTAAACTAGTTTTCATGGCACAAAACCATCCCACTTATTTTACAACAGCGGGTCTAGTTTTTAGCTTTTCTATTAAACTGTACTATAATAGACTTCTTTACACGTAAAAGAAGTAAAACATTGAGACTGTTGGTACTGTATGTCATTATATATATATATATTTATTTATTTATTTATTTATTTATTTATTTATTTATTTATTTATTCATTCATTCATTTATTTATTTATTTATTTATTCATTCATTCATTTATTTATTTATTTATTCATTCATTCATTCATTCATTCATTCATTCATTCATTCATTCATTTATTTATTTATTTATTTATTTATTTATTTATTTATTTATCTATCTATTTATTTATTTATAAATCTTCCATTATTGCCTCGGTTTCTTCAAGGGCCTAGTTAAGGTACTGACTTTTTATATGATTTGGTCAAAGCTTTTATTATTATTATAACTTAATGAAATCTTTATTTTTATAATATAATTCTATGTTGTTGTTGAAAAGGGACTCATTTTCCCCATCTATAAACATAATTGCAAAATAAAATAATCGCCGGATATATATTGTCCAGTTTCTTTTCTTTCAACAGGGTATCAAAACTATTTGAAATATTACTTGTACATAACTGATATATCTGATTTTGACTAAAGTCGACAACCTTTTGCTCCGACTGGAGGATAGGTAGGTAGGTATTGTCGACAACAACACAGATTTCAAGGCGGGGCCACAACTACTTCATCTCGACTTAAGGGCCCATTTGATCAAAGTTCTAGCGAGTTGTTCTGCAAAAAATTTGCATTTTGTGTATAAGTCAATATTTTTGGAATTCGTGTTAAAAATATACCAAATAATTTTATTATTAAACATAAAAAAGTAATTCAAAACCCCTTTGTCCATAATTATTATATGTATTTCATTTTAAGTACATTTTGAATTTTCACTAACAATTTTTTTAATCAAACGAAGCATCAAGCAGAGAGCCGGGCCAAGTAAACTATCTTTAATAATTTGGAACTTGATATTAACTTTCTTGCATTCCTTGATAGAAAAAAGTTTTCGATACTATGTAAAGAAAAGGACAAAAGTTGAATACTGTTTGGCGTATTATTTCGTTGGTTCATTAAACAAGGTGTTCGTCAAAGTCCCCCTTGAATAAATAACTCCTTAATCTTGTAGTAACGTGATACAAATCTTCTGCTTTAATATTTGACATTAAATGTCGGTTGCTGCATTAGCATATCTCCTTCCGGTCTACAGGGAACAAATCTTTATAACTACTCAGTGTAAGTGAAGATCGAGTAAATGTTCCTTTTCTTGTCTTTGGTTAAATCTATTCATCACCTTAAATGGACAATTGGACAATTTGCATTTGAAAATTCAATGTATCATTGTACTAGTAAATTATATTATTTTCAGCGCTTCTAAGAAAGGGGATATTTAACTTGATTTTCAGTCCGCCCCAGGGGGTTTGTTCGCAGTTATATTCAAAAGTAAAAAAAAAAAACTTGGTAGAGAAGTAACAAGTGATAGGATAAACGCGTGTTATTAATTTTATTTTATTTAAATCATTACCTTTAGAGTTATGGACCTCTCCTCTAAAGTTTTCAACTGTTCTTTTTTTTTTTTTTCGAAATTAATTTCCATAATTATTCATTAGAATTCTTCAAAACATGATGATAGCATCAAAAGTAATATGAGATTTATGGATTATAAATCCGGGTATTCTCATTCTTGTGGCCCTTTAAAGTATTTAATGTTAATTTCTTTTCCGGAGTAATTCTCCAAAGTTGTTCAACAGTGAAAGGACTCTGAATGTTTCATATTATTTAACATATGCGTGAATAAAAATACCTCTACTTTTTTCGGATAGCAATGCATGAAATACTCTTTATTAAAGACTCTGATTTTAAAACAGAACAAAGAACTCGTTGAGGATATTAAAAAGAGTTAAAAACCACTTTCCGTAATTAAAAGCGTAAGTTATGCCGTCAGGATAAATTAATACAAATATTCCTAAGTTATAAAACTTTTCCGCTTTCAAGTTACGTTATTTCTATCATTAACATTCTTTCTTCTTACTTTGTGAAAAAAAAAATTGCGGGATTTCTGTACATTTCTTCGTTTTAACAGGTAACATGCGTTATTTACTAATATTTCTAGGAATAGATAAATAGATAGATAGAAAGATAGATAGATACTTGTATTACACAGGTGTGTAAATAAACCGACTACCTGTGTACATATCAACACGTGTATGAGTCACATGACAGGTTCCGCAAAAATAGACTCCATATTGTTGTGATGTTGTTGTTACTCGGCCATGTAAGGTCATTGTTGGCAATATTTAACCTGTTTTTTATATTTAATATAGATAATATCAAAAGGGACGGTATAACGAGTACAAAGGAAGATACATTAAAGGTAAGCTGAAATTTCATTGTTTTTATTAAATTTGGTAACTTTTTATCAATATAATAACCTTTACATTAAGGCTTAATATTACGTTAATTTTTTAAATTTATTATGGATGTAAACTTGAGTAAGAATGAGAAAATGAATACAAAAATGTGTTTTTTAACCTTTCAAATGTGTTTTCAGTGTCGCGAGCTGTTGACTACAATTATATAAAATCTCAATAACAGGCTTTTTTTAACAACTATGTTCGAACCTTTCTACAGAGACTAGTGAAAATTATATACCTCTATCAAAATCTGTAGATCTGTAATTTTGTAAAGTGACAAACTTCATTAAAATAAGTGAAAGAATCTTGACTGGGGCGTAAAACACCATTACCCCACTCCACTCTAGTTAAAACGTTGGAAATTTCTCGAGATTTCTGTATATTTTATCACGTCGCATTGACTGGCATTGGTAAAAGTTGATACATTTAGATAGAAAAATGAATGGATGGGTGGATGGATAATTGAATAGATAAGCCCACTATAAAACAACAATGTCAGAAAGTTTGTGAAGGGTCCAGTTAAAATCATATACTGTACCTATCTAAAACATCTGCTTGTAGGTCTGTACCTTTGTAAAGAAATCATATGCATATTGTTAAAACTTCGAATATTCCTTAAATTAAAATCTTTTAAAGTGGTATTTGTACCAAAAGACGATGTAATCCGCAAGCTTCATAAAAACATCTATGTCCCCACTTATGTAATTTGATCAAAATAAAATTCTGAAGGAAATATAAAACTCGAAAGCAAACTAAGTCCTCTGGAAAAAGCCCCCCCCCCTTCTCTCTCTCTCTCTCTCTCTCTCTCTCTCTCTCTCTCTCTCTCTCTCTCTCTCTCTCTCTCTCTCAACACACGCACACACAAACACAGAGAGAGAGAGATAGACAGAGAGAACAGAGAGAGAGAGAGAGAGAGAGAGAGAGAGAGAGAGTTTTTGTCCATATGCGAATTCAGTCCGACTTTAATATATAGTGACGATTTAAATATTTTTAAATATTTTCTAAAATGTGTTTCATTAACCTTTTGGAATTACAAAGAAAATATTCTTATTTTTTAAGCTTAGAAATATTGAATTGACTTTTTATGCGTTTTGAAGATGTTTTATATAAGGTTACTGAGCTTCGAATGATAAAACAGTTGACATATTTCTCACAATCTCTATATTCATATCATGTATATAAGTAATATACTAGTTCCTTTTGAAGGTGCAATAAACCATAAACGTACAACATACGGTGGCCAATAGCGGGCACCATGTTAAATTTTAAATGGTACCTTGCCAAGTTTTTAAGCAGACACTAAATTAAATGGAGTAACATGGCGTCTTTTATTGGCTACCTTAAAAACAATTCCACTCCTCAAAGCAATTTAATTAATTCTAAAATTAAATACTAGTACACACGTTCCATTTGAACTGCTTAACCAGTGAAAAGTTAGCGTTCCACTTGAAGTGCATTGTTGTAAATTTGAGATGAATTTCATATGTTTCATTAACTGCGCTTAATGTAAACATATCCCCAATTTTTTTCAAAGTTGATATTTTAACAGATAAAAAAACCTGCACATTGAATACAATCCCTTCACTTTTATGTCATTACCCAAGCGGAACTAACAGCTTTCTTTCAGACATATATGTGTTAACGTCTCCATGTCTTCTCTGCTTTTTTAAATAAATGAGCCACATTACTACTGAAAATTAATCTTAATCGGTTCTTACAAACAGTATCTTATCAGTGCAACGGAGAAAAAAATACATGTACACAACTATACTCAAAATAAACCATCATCAAAAATAAAAAAAAATTCTATATTAAAATATGTTTAAATTTCCATGAATTACAATAGATTGGCAATTAAATAGCGAAAAATGTTTCGTTCACACATCAGTTTATAATCAGTTTTCGTTTAAAATTCTGTATTGTGCAGTTGAGATCGTTTCACAAGGCGTGAGACTAGGGGTTGCTTTGCTACTTTCTTGTATTCAGTGTATATTAATGATTTACTATGAAAACCTAGAAACTACAGATATTACTTAAAAAACTGACAATGTTATATACAAAAACACGGGATACGCACATGACATTGTATGCATTAGACTAATACATACAGGATTACAATCTTTTTGGATATTTTTGTTAAATATTTGTGCCAAATGTTGTTTTGAATTTAATGCCGATAAATGGCATCCTTTAATTTTTTAAAAGTAGCAAAAGAAAATTTATAAGATAAGCTATTTGGAAACTAGCTATAGGAAAAAAACAGATGTCCAGGGATTATTAACATTCACTAAAATCCCCAGACAAAATTATTATAGCGTAAACTAAAGGAAAGAATTCGTTTTTCGCCGACCAGAATTAGTTTAAGAGATACCAAAATATCGTTTTTTTTTTAAATTTTGTCATAAGATATATTTTGAGAAAATTGTACACACAGGTTCCATACCATTTTTTGAAAAATATATATTCTATGATAATAATTAGATAACTCTATATTTCAGACTTGAAAATTTACCCCAACAGTTTAGAAACTGTGGAAAATAAAATTAAAATAAAATAAAATTACAATAAAGTAAAATTACAATAAAATAAAATTAATCAAGTCAATATAACAAGATATAAAGCCAATCTTTCCATTAATCCAAACAGATTGTAGATCACGTGTTGATGGTTAATTTAACCTCTCAACGGAATCTTGTCTCAGTCTTGTTCAACAAAAGAAACTAATTTATCAACAAGTCATGACAGATACGTTGACTATCGGTACAGCGGTCACGGAGGTCAAGTGGCTAAGGTGTTTGTCTTCAAATTCAAAGCATCTCACCGCTTTTTGGTCCGACCGGTTAAACGAAGTCAGAAAGGTTTTCTTTTCGTAGGCCCTTACTGGTTGGCTTGTGAGAAGTGTCATGTGCTGATTTTGAATTTCTATTAAAATAATGCATTCAAAACCAGCACATGACAACTGATTTTGAATGCATTATTTTAATAGAAATTCAAAATCAGCACATGGCAGTAGTATAATTGACTGAGTGGTACGCGGTGTTTATCTGTAACGTTGTGGGTAAGGGAACTAGCAATCTTAAGGTCGTTATAAGTGTCACGGGCACTAGTACAATGCAGAACAGAAACACTCACATACTCACTCACTCACGCACCACATGAATTTGTGGTAAATTTTATCTTCGACATTGATAAAAGTTGTATTGTCACGAATAGATAAAATTGCTGATGTGACGTTAAACACCATTCAACCAACAATCCTATCATTAGAGTTTAATTAGCTTGACAAGGAACTCACACGAGGCGCCAACATATAGCTACTTCCATATCCCGCCAGTCAATACAATGATGGCACAGAAAAAGACTTGTGTAAACACTACTTGTAATTATATAAAAGCGGTGGTAACTGTAAATGATGTCTATGTGTAATATACGGACTGCTTGTATGATAACTTAATTTACGTTTTAAATTATCTTAATCACTTCCTAAACGCAATGCAGTAACCCACAGTGTACAAAATGATAAAATATGAATACATATTGATTAATGATTCTTCTATGAATACAATAATCTTTATTGGGCGGAATGAATGACTAATCGATGATGACTAAATGCGTTTTTTACACATATTCCTGTGTGTAAATAAAATTAAATTGTAGTCTTTCTAATTTTTTGTTGCGTAGAATACGTCATACTGTTATTCATTATAATCTGTCATTGTCATTATTAAAATATCTGGGATATGCAAATGTTCGAAATTTTACTATTCCTTTTTCTGGAACCCCAAACATCCAACACATTATATATATATATATATATATATATATATATATATATATATATATATATATATATATTTCTGTGTGTGTGTGTGTGTGTGTGTGTGTGTCAACATCTCATGATTTATAGTAAAGTAATAAAATTACTGCACAGAAACCAAAAAAAAAAAAAAACAAAAAAAAAAAAAAAAACAAAAAACAACAACAACAAAACAAGTACACACAAAACACTTTTATTCTAAATATAAAAAATAACGTTTATAAATTTAAACACACCTTGTCAATTTGAACTGTTTTACGAAGAAAATAAATAACGTTCCACTCCACTTAAAATGTATTGTTGTAAAAGACCTTTGGTTAAGAATAAATAGGTTAAATTGATAAAGTATTTCACTCATGTGTAATGAGTGTAATATATATATATATATATATATATATATATATATATATATATATATATATATATATATATATATATATATATATATATATATTATACTCCATAAGCTCTGTCCTGGCAATTTTGCCATTTCTTGCCTTTTAACTTTTTTAAACAACACAATGTGCAATGTACTGGTCCTCACCCTACCTAGGCTTGTAGCTTGTTTTTAGATTTTCAAAGCTACATAAAGTTTTTCAATTTTGATGATTTTTCTTTCCCTTAAGGTATATAAGCTTGGAGCATGCGCACTAATGTACTGAGACTTGAATGGATCAAATGGGAAACCTGACAAATTGCATAAATCGTCCGTCATAAATATCCAAATGTATTCGCTGTGGTGTTATTTATCCCTTACAAAGTCACAAATGACAACATATATGGCCAATTATGTAATTATTTATTGCAGCTTTAAATGTTGGCATTTAAGGAGCGCCAAGTGCAATGATTATATAGGGCACTTTTCAGGTTTACTTTAACAAACAGTTTGCCTTTATGTTCAGAGTTTTAAAACCTTTTCTTATCAGAAAGGAAAATGGTCGTGTCGATTGCCACCATTAACTGGAAATATATGAGGAACAAACCTTAATTTATTGTTGGCACTGTATATGTTCCGAATGTGATGTCACTTCCAATTAAAGACGGCACTATCTTTTCTTTTCTGTGAAAATTTGATTACAATGTAAAATTGTATGCAGTTATTATGCCATGTGTAGAATTTTGAAGTTTAACTAAGTGAATTATTCAGAATTAATTGTCATTTGAAAAATTCTGCATATTTCTTTCGGTAAAAATTCAAAATTCTGCACTTGACAATTACACGAGTTTTATGGAAAGTTGTGTATCCATAGAGCGGAAAAGAGTCTTTCGCAATGATATTTTAGGGAAAACTTGAACGATAATCCGAAGTATTTTGTGTTGGCAGACGGTTTTTAGCAAACCCTTAAGTTCCGGGAAACTTAGTGTATATATAATGTGCTGTAATCAGTCATGTCAAACGAATAAAGTATTTAAATTCCAATACATATTGGTTTATTAGGATTTTGTAAGCATTTTGTTCTAAAGCAATCAAAAACCATAAAGCTGTCCGCATTTTCACAACTGTTCTGCAACAAATAAATTCAAAGCAAGGATATATATATATATATATATATATATATATATATATATATATATATATATATATATATATATATATATATATATATATATATTCCTACGCCTGCTGTCTTATCAATCTGCGTAAATCTAAATTTCTTTTGCTCATGAGAAGTATATTATGATTTCGTATTTAATACAATAGCAAGTTTAACTTTAATTATATGCATCTACGGATATACTTATTTTATCCATGTTTAGTTTTCTTATTTCTAGCAGATGATTAATTTTACACGGGCAGAATAATTTTTTTCTTTTTTTTTCTTTTTTAAATTAGTATTAAATCTGACTTTATGATTTTCTCAACGGAATCAGTGACCCATGAAACACATGCTAAAATAAAATGTTAAATAAAACGGGTTTTTAATTATTGATTTTTGTTATTCTTTTTACAGAATTAAACGATGGAAGACAAAAACAATAATCCATTTGAAGATACAAACAATAATGAAACACAGAATCTGGCATGCGAATATAGTAGCAAGGACGACAACATACCAGCATGTATTCACCATGGTGGCGAGGATGACAGTATATCAGCCTGTATTGAACAAGTGCGTATAGAAATGACCAACAAAAAGAAAAACAGAAAACCTGTCCATAGATTATTATCATTCTATGGAAGTTGTCGAACAAAAATCGCCAGATATCTCTCAACTGGCGCATACGAAGAACTTGAAGTTAGTATTGACAATATTGAACAATATCTTCATGTAGCAAAGGAACTGGGCCATGTTGACTTGAAGAATTACTGTGAAAATGAACTTCTGAAACAAGCAACTCCGGAAGTTAGCCTAGAAATGGTACAAATAGCTTCTAGCTATGATTTATTTAAGTTGAAAGAACGGTGTTCAAGTCTTATTGCAGATAATTTTTCAAGGTTATGGAATACACCAGAATTTCAAAATTTAGGAAAGAATGATGTGATAAGCCTTTTAAAAAATCCAAAAATAAAGTCACATCATGATGCCTATGATGCAATAAAGCACTGGCTGGAATATGAAGTGGAACGCAGACTGGATGCTTACAATGAAATGTGCCAGTATTTACATGTTACAAACAGTCCTGTACCCGTGGTGCAACCTAAACAAGAAATATGCTCATATCAGAAGTATGTCGCCATGTTCACCTACGACGAAAGTAAAAAGTTACCAAAGGTTGTCATAATGAAGGTTAGAAACTTCCAAAGCATGTCCAAACATATACAAAAATTGGGCAATGTCGGCCCGGATCTTTCCATCTGTTGTCAACAGGAAGACATGACAAGTGCCCCGTATGTCGTCGTTGCCTTTAGTACCGGAAAGAATTCAACCCGTGTTTTTAAATTTGACGTTATCCTAAGTAAATGGAAAGAGGTTCAGAATCTTAAAGATGGCAGGTTAAAAAAATGTCTGGTGTCTGTCAATGATAATCTTTACGTAATCGGTGGATACTCATTAACGAAGGAACGTAATGTCGCATTAGTTGAAGAAAGTAAATCTGGGAAAGCATGGAAAGGAGCCGGAAATCTAGAACAAAGTGTGAAATCTCCAGCATGTGTAACATATAATGGTCATGTTTACGTGTTTGGAGGACAACTGAACAGCGGTAAAAACTCTACAGCGGTCCAATGTTACAGCGTCACCACTCGCGAAACGCGAATAGTGGCACAGCTGACATCACCTGTATCGGGAGGAAAAGCTGTGATACTGAACGAAAAAATTTACGTTTTAACAGAACAAGGTGCACTTTTTATTTTTGATCCTGTATCTAATACATACGTGGAGGGAGCCACCCATAAACACGCCCTAAAAAATTTTGCCATGTTTACTGAAGGCGACCATGTATACACTGCCGGTGGTGTTTGTGGCGAGAAAGAAAGTATTGCCGATATTTACAGATATTCTGTAAGTTCGAATAATTGGAAAAAGATTTCTCATTCTCTCCCGTTTCCCGTTCAGATATATGGATATTGTGAGGTATTTATGCAACAAGACTTTACAATGATTCCATTTATTGATTGAGCCAATTTGCGATTAAAAGGAGATAATTCCAATTCTTTTTTCAAACTTATCAAACTTGATTTTGATTTGTAGATGTATATGTGCTTAACAAACCCAATATGCGAGATTGTTGTTGCAGAAAATAGTACACAACGTAGTTACCATCGGCATTGCCACGTCTTACAATGAACTTGAACTTTGTTTCTTTATTGTTCAACCATGGACAATTACGGTTCAAAACAACAAAATGTTATTATGAAACACATGTTTTTTAAACATCATCGAGGAATTCATTCAGTATGTGGTGCGCAGTTTGCAACGAATTTACGTAGGACAACATTTCTGAAATCTGTGCATATGTTTGACAGAGATCTTCATAGTTACTCCAGGTGTTTGTTAACGAAGAGTATTGAACCGTTTTCTGAAATCTGTGCACATGTTTGGCCGAGACTTACGCAGTTATGTCAGGTGTATGCTAATTTACAGTAGTGAACAACTTATCTGTTTTCTTAAATCTGCACACATGTTTGGTCTAGACCTTCACAGTTACTCCAGGTGTTTGTTAACGTACAGTATTGAACAACTTATCCGTTTTCTGAAATCTGTACACATGTTTGACAGAGACTTACACAGTTATGTAAGCTGTTTGCTCACGTATTGTGAACAACTTATCCGTTTTCTGAAATCTGTACATATATTTGACTGAGACTTATTCAGTTATGTAAGCTGTTTGCTCTCGAATTGTGAACAACTTATCCGTTTTCTGAAATCTGTACATATATTTGACTGAGACTTACACAGTTATGTAAGCTGTTTGCTCACGTATTGTGAACAACTTATCCGTTTTCTGAAATCTGTACATATATTTGACTGAGACTTACACAGTTATGTAAGCTGTTTGCTCACGTATTGTGAACAACTTATCCGTTTTCTGAAATCTGTACATATATTTGACTGAGACTTACACAGTAACGTCAGGTGTGTACATACAGTAGTGAACATCTTATCCGTTTTCTGAAATCTGTACATATGTTTGACAGAGACTTCCACAGTTATGTCACGTGTGTGCTAATGTACAGTAGTAAACAACTTATTCGTTCTCTGAAATCTTTACACATGTTTGGCCGAGACTTACACAGTTACGTCAGATGTGTGATAACGTACAGTAGTGAACATATCCGTTTTCTGAAATCTGTACGTATGTTTGACAGAGACTTACACAGTTATGTAAGCCTTTTGCTCACGTATTGTGAACATCTTATCCGTTTTCTGAAATCTGTATATATGTTTGAGAGAGACTTTCACAGTTACGTCAAGTGTGTGATAACGTACAGTAGGGAACAAATATCCTGAAATTATCTGTTTTCTGAAATGCGTACACTTGTTTTGCAGAGACTTGAAGTTACGTCAGGTGTCTTCTTACGTGAAGTAGTCAACTACAAATGATACTACCCGTTTTCTGAAATCTGTACACATGTTTGACATAGACTTGTACGTCTACAAAAAAGTAGCCAAGGACAACTTATCAGTTTTCTTTTATCCGGAAAATGACAGCATTCGGATTCTGTAACTACCATAATAAGACTTAGGAAACCTTCAGATTTATACGACGTTGCGTTTGACGTTGCGTTTTTGCATGTGATATTGGAGATTAAGCCTAAACAAAAACCACCTGCCATATTGCTTATACATATAACTTATACAGTAAATATGTTTTGTGTTTATCTTATAAAATGTATAATATATAGTTTACATATGTTTATTTGTCTAGTTCATTTATTGTATCTTTTACTTATACTACTATAGAGGAAAGATTGGATTGGATTGGATTGGATTAACGGAATTTTACGCCACTGTCAAACTTCTTTCAGATACATCAGGTCACTTCCGAGATCGTAGAGGAAAACCGGAGTGCCTGGAGAAAACCACCAACATTCGGCAAGCAAACTGACAAACATTTTCACACTAGGATCTGCGTCTAGTGGGATTTGAACCTAGGCGGTGAGACGCTGTGATCCGCCTTATACCACTCGGCCACTGAGGCCCTCTATAAAGGAAAGAATAAAATGAATGATGATGACTTCATAACAACAAGTATTTTGAAGTTGACACCAGTGAACACGAAATATGTCGGTGGTGATTGTGGCGAGACAGAATTTACAGATATTCTATAAGGTCAAATAGGCCATTTTTATTTCTAGTTTTGTTTATCTACCAATATTTATATCCGAAATTTTAGGAGTTATTTAACGTTTAAATGTGTGCTAAAGTCTATATATCATTACAAATTGCGCAAAAATACATTTTGTTAAAGTGCTAGCTCACAAAGTCAGTATGCCGCAGACAAGCATACGTCTCCCCTAGTCACAGGTGAACCCGTCGATTATCTGTCCTCTTAATGTTGAGCGCCAGGCGAGGAAGCAGTATCTCAAATTTTAAGGAATTATGTATGTCCCGAAAGCGATTCAAACCAACGACCTTCAGCACAATACTTAATGTAATCAAATTTTTGTTTTATATCGATTTGTATTTGAGAAGTTAACGAATCAGAAGTATCACAAATTAAAAAGAAGGGAATTACCAAGAAGTGGCCAAATGCAAATGCAAAGAAAAATCCCGTCGCACCAAAGCTTTGTTTAACGTCGCGTCTACGTAAGGTTGTGTAGGTAATTTTGTAAGTTTTTTTTTTTTTTTTTTTTTTTTTTTTTTTTTTTTTTTTTTTTTTTTCTTCTGTCAAATTAAAAATTGAAGTTACTTTAGTCTAATATTGGAGTGGAGTAATGTAAAGATTCTTTCAATTATATCGAAACGGTCAATTCTGATATTGTCGAGGAAACCGGAGAGCCCCCCCCCCCCCCCAAAAAAAAAATTATTTAAACACAACTTGAAAGTTGCCGAAAGTAACATCTTACGGTTATTTTAACTTTTCAACAAATCTGTTTATAACTTTTAAAAATAAAAAAATTAATATGACAAAACACTATAGCTGCTGAATAAGATTAAAGTCATTTAAATAAAGTTCAATTTAACGTGCACTTATATATGTTTACAAGGGAGCGGACCAACTATGATTAATAATTACTTATAACAATTTCCGAATCCATACCATTGTTGTTTTATATTCTAACATTATCTTATCTATATAATCTAATCTTGTTAATATGACTGAATAAACTCGTTCAAAGTCTAAATCTTACACGTTGGCTTGTTGACAGACTAACGTATAAATATCTTACACAAATACTAAATGTTTAACATTTATTTCAATAAGTAATCACTTGTTAGAACCCCGGTTTGGCACCAATCGTCATTACAGTTTTCACAAAACCTGAACAATTGCTAACTGGAGCTGGCCTATGACAATAGAAGCCAAGATAATTTACATACAACCCGTCTAGTTTCGCCTTTTCTAGGTCAAAATCAATACCAGTTTCCACTAAAAGGAACCATCACTCACTAAGTAGCTTACTACTAATCAACGGCATCAACACAACCACTCTAGGTTTGAAATTCAGTGTCACGTGACTACGGCTGCAGACAGATACTAAACCATTGCATTAAATAGTTCAGTTAGAATTAAATCGCCAATCTAGCTAGTCTATTTCTAACTTTGCAGCATGAACAGTTTCCAAACGACCAGTGGTATTTTAGTTTTTTGTAGCTGAATTTCAAAGTTGCGGTCATCACAACTAACTCGCTTGAAACCCGACAATTTAGTCTATCAACATGGCGTCAACAAAATTGTAGGTATGCTGTGATTATTTGAACAGCTATTCTTTTTGACAAACTGGCAATCTTTGTTTGTTATATTCTGATTTATAAAGTCAATATTCATATTGCCTTTTGAAAACTTCCATAATTCAACATTTCTACATAAAATATTTTCAAGTTCTGTATCATCAACTCCAACAGAACTATCTAAATCAACTGCGCATGACAATGAACGACATCTACTTCCCGCATTTAAAACCTCGGGCATTAATCTTCCTGGAAATCTAAATATTGTTTCTTTTCCATTCATTCCAGCCGAAAAAGCGGGACTTTCATCATCTGTACATTCTGTTAAATCTGAAGTAACAATGAGATAAAACAAATTTTCAAATAATCACGATAGTTTACCAATGGTTCAGAGTTTAAATACCATGACATAAAATGAGAATTGGTCCAATTTATAAAAATAACCTTTACAGAAATTAAAAACTATCAATTAGCAATATTGTTATCCATATAAATAGTTTTACGTGATTCATGTACAGTATCCAATTCTCATGAAAGTTAATGAGAGAGAGAGAGAGAGAGAGAGAGAGAGAGAGAGAGAGAGAGAGTGTGTGTGTGTGTGTGTGTGTGTGTGTGTGTGTGTGTGTGTGTTACCTTCAAGACTTGAGCCAGTGCTACATATTGTATCCATTCTCTGGATTCTACAGAAGTAAGGTAAACTTTGGCGCCGTATTATAGGTATATTTCTCTGTTCAGTCTGGAGCCCGAAAACACTATTGTTAAATAGACTAGGTAAGTCGTCACTACATCTATTGTGTTGAAAACTCTTTATTTCTTCGTTTATATGTATAAACTTTTTTAGAAGTTTTATGTCTTGCCTCTTCAATATTGCCTTTTAAAAGAATAAAATACGTATAAAACACTTTCTTTTTACATTCCATCAAAACAATATTTTAAAAATATTTTCAGATATACCTGTACAAAAACAGTCAAATCTTGGGAAACAATGTATTGCAGGCACATCAGATAAGGACTAAATATTGTTTTACTTTTCCATCAAATGTAACCGTGTCACTGGTGCAAAAAATTGAAAAATATTAAATTCATTCACGTTTCTAGATAAGCAAAATATATAAAAATCGTTTGTTCATCCCAATGACTTTTCATTGTTAAGTTCTTGATGCAAAAATGACTTTCCCTTCACTCTATCGACCTACCGACCGGCCGACCGGCCGACCGGCAATAACACCGTGACATTGGTTTTAAACTTTACATAGTTTTCATCACCTCCTGGTAAAGTTAAGTTGGATTCCTTAGGCTCTGGAATGGTTTATGTGCCATAAAACGGGATATTGTTTTGTCACCCTGTCAGGTAATCTTCCGAAGCAATGAGTTCAATAATGTGCTTATTATACTAGCTTCACCCTTCAATCTAATGACAACAAACTCTTCTTATATAATTCACTATATATATATATATATATATATATATATATATATATATATATATATATATATATATATATATATATATATCTATATGTATGTATGTACAACCCATACGTATATATAAATAATGTTGGTATACGTAATTATACTGTTTAGTCTTTTTTAACTTTATATACCTACCAATTCGTCTTTTAAGAACTGTATACTGGTGTCCATTTTCCTCAGTATATGTTTGTATTCTTTTGCCATTTGAATACTAGTTTCACCCATTCCTTGAAATATAACAAAATTAATCGAATATATTTTTATACTTTAGTTCATAAAAAACAAAGCAAGACAGCAGCGCTGTAAATTTACCATAGCAACTATAAGTATCTTTAGAAATAAGACACACTAGACTATTAGAAGAATACAAATTAACTAAAGCCTGGATACGTAATCAGTAAAACAAACTGGTCCTGTGTCAGGGTTAGTGTATCAAACACCTGGATACACTATAATTTAGTTAGGACACACACACACTATCCAAGTAGCAGGTTAAACTCACCAAAGACCTAGATGCCCGAGTAAATTTGAAAACTGAACCAGAAACAACCAGGATACATCATCAATAAATTAAGACACAAACTTTCTTAGTAGCGGGGTAAACTCACCAAAAAGACTATATTCCACAATACATTAAGAAACAAACTATCCTAGTAACAGGGTAGGTAAGGCATCTTTTTATAACCCCCAATAAATTCTATGAAATTTTTTAAAAAAATATTTTACATGAAAATGTTCAAAATGGCTAAATTTCGACATTTTTAGGTCATTTTAGTTGAGGACACGGGGGAGGGAGGTCTTTCGGGGCAAATTTATCAAAAATGTTGCATTTATTAGTAATGTGGCGGACCGTACATGATAGGTGACCGGATAGATCAGTCGATGGAGCGTCTGGCTGGTATTGACCCGGAAAGTCCCGGGTTCGAGCTTAGTTTGGCCACTGCAATTTGTTTCCTTTCAACGGCCTATTACATTTTTTGGGGGGAGGGGGGGGGGGGGGGCTCATCCGACCCTCTGAAGTAGAACCTGGAAGTTTCGATTAAAAGTAGTTGAATCGTAAAAAGGAAGGGGAGAATGTGGCGGACCGGGTTTGAAGGGTGGTCTGGTAGCTGAGTCGGTATTGGGAAGGTTCCGGGTTCTAGTCTCGGTTTGTCCGCTGCATATTATCCCCTTTCCTGTTACAATAAATTAGACACGAACTTTCTATTAGCATGGCAAATTGATCTACAAGACTTCATTCCCCAGTAATTAACTAGCTTATGAGCAGGAAAAATTCCCAACAGAATATTTAAAAACCTGCTAAAAATGAAGACAAAATTATATAATATGATATACATACATGTCTAAGCTTGTTACATGGAGTGAACTGATCTCAGAAATGTAATTGGATTAACGTTGGGTATTTTGATAAACTACTGACAAGGCTGACTTTCCGAGATTTTTTTTGAATAAAATTTGTACTATAGCTCAACTCTTTTATTGATCTCCCCAAACTTTTATTTTTTTTTTAACTAAACAAAACCGTTTTAGATCAATGCAAACATAGCTTATGATATCCATTTTTAATTTATGCCTGCAATCTAAATATGTTTTGGTTGTAACAGTGTGTTTTCATATATTACAGATATAGAGGCCTGTTGGTAAAGCACTCGCCCATATAGTGCGGGAGGTCTCGGGTTTGATCCCTGGTCCGACCCTACATTTTTTCCTTCCTGTTACAGGTTGGTAGCCACTGTGGCCCTCGGAAGTGATGGACTGGTGATTGCGGGATATATAAAGTCCATCCGAGGGAATTTAGGGTGAAATGTATACGAAAGGACAATGGGACTGAAGAATTATAGGGGAGGAATGTAGTGGTGTGGGTAGCTCAGTTGATAGAGCACTCGCCTATAGTGCCGGAAGTCCTGGGTTTGTTCCCCGGTCCGCCCCTGCATTTTTTCTCTCCTTCCTGTTATACAGACATATTATATTTAGAGATAAATTCAATATTTCACGATAAGAAATTCTAAAATAACTATAGAAAATGAGTTAAATATATCAAGTCTGTGCGACTAGATAACGTCAAAGCAACCGAAAACGAACAGCTTTTATAGGATATATGCGGGACATATTTGCGTGATTTGTGTAATTATTCTGCACGTGGTCGTAATTTGCATCTTCGGTATTGCTTTCCGGTTTCTTTTGAACATTTTTTTTACCATTCAATATATTTATTTATTTATATTATTATTGTTATTATTATTATTGGATAAAAACGACATCGACTGATTATCCGGAAATATTATAAATCAAATCATATCGATATTTCATATCACACAATTTTTTTTTTTTTTTTTTTTTTTTTTTGGGGGGGGGGGGGGGGGGGGGGAATAAGAATAATAACGCGCTAAAAAAGTGAACTGTGAGGTTTTGCTTGTTTTAAAACTGTTCATTCATTATTCCACTTACTAACAGTGTTCCGTAGTTATTAATGTTATAGTATTACGTACAAACATGCAGTTTTTAAATAATAATACACGTAATAATAATAATAATAATAATACGAAGTATATAATAAAAATGTCACCCTACCTGATAATGTTGTATCTGTTATTTTAACACGTGTTAGTTGAAGATTTGACCACTTAAATATGTAAAACATGGTCCATAGATGTATTAAGACAATATTATTATCTAGAATTATAGAAAATATATTTTTGTTGACTTTTCAAATTTCTTTCATATTGAAGAATCTATAAGTAGAGGATAATTCACAGCTAAAGGCGTTATTTTGGACACTTTAAGTCAGTAAATCCTTAAAGAAAATTAAATTCAAAAACAAAAATATTGACATACCTGTTCACTATCAAGTTATTTAATTCGAAAGGAATTTATTGTAAATTAGATGAATGATTGAAGAATATAAATAATTCCGGCTTGCTTATGCATTAGTTTTCTGATAAACAATATACAAACTTTTATTGTTTCCCTTGTTGAAATTTTCTTGACTTGCGTTTCAATGTCAATATAGGAGCCTAGGTGGCCAAATGGTCTAAAGCACATGCTTACAGATCAAAGCGCTTATCACCTTTAAGGTCCAAATCCCACTATAGCAGATTCTGGTGTCAAAAAGTTTGTCAGTTTGCTTTCCAAATGTTGGTGGTTTTCCCGGGCACTCCGTTTTTCCTTCGCTATGCGAGAACTGTTCGCATCGATGTTAGTGAAAGAATCTTGAACACCAGTATTCCACTCCACTCCAGTATCAATATATACCATGGATTGATTTACAGTATATTATTTGGTCGGTGTGTATTAGTATACTAAAGATCAGAAACAAATATACATGTATATATTTAATACCGGCATTCTAAAACGCATTAAAATTCATTCCCAAAGGCAAGCTTTGCTGAACTGCACACATACAAATTCGTCAGACGTGTAAAAAATTCATACGATTTCTTCAAATTCGTACAAATATATCATAAGTAGATTTTGTGGAATTTTCGTAACCCCGTGTTTAACCACCTCATACGAATTTTTTCTCATTTTCTTATCCATCGACCGATTCGTCCAACATGAATTTTCCGTTCTTAACAGTGATTTAAAATTGACTTGAGGAACTGCAAATGCTTGATTGTTGGTTATAGATAGTACAAATGTGTGCATGTGGTGCTGCTTGTTTTTAGACGCTATTTATTTTATTAAATCACCAGAAGTTGATAAAATATTATCAAAATGGATTTTAAATAGTTCTTTTATCGTTAATTTTTGCTGCGCTATATATTTGCATTGCGTTAGAAAAATTGTGAGTTATTTTGTTTTCAACTATCACAGTGGAACCAAAAGGGGTCGTTTAGAGCAGTATTCTATGGTGGCTTATTTCTGACATCGAAATAAAAAGTTGAGATAAATAACACGACTTGCCGCGATAAAAATAAGTCGAGATATCGAGATAATTATCACGACTGGTCAACATAAGTATCGCGGAATGTCGTGTTACTTATCTCAACTTTTCATTTTGGTATCACAACTTTCCATGATAATATCTTGACTTGTCAAGATATAAAGTCGATATGTCGAGATATTTTATGTCGATGTCAGAAATAAGCCACAATAGTATTCTTGGTTCTACGGTGGCTTATTTCTGACATCGACATAATTTTAGTTGACATAATTTTTTTCTCAACTTGTCGACTAAATATCTTGACAAGTCGAGATAATATCATGAAAAGTTGTGATATCAAAAACAAAGAGTTGAGATAAATAACACGACATGCAGCGATACTGGAAATGGATAAGAATAAATCTGTTACTTATGGTGGCTTATTTCTGACATCGACATAATTCTAGTTGCTTCATAACAAGTTGTGATACCAAAATAAAAAGTTGATATATGTAACACGACATGCCGTGATACTTACGTTCCATAAGTTACAAAAAATAAGTCGCGATATCAAGATAATTATCACGACTCGTCAACATGAGTATCGAGACATGGCGTGTTATCTATCTCGACTTTTAAAGGTTGCATCAGTTGGCTAGTGTAGCCCTGCTTCGGGGTTTGATGCTTTGCATCGGGTCTGTAATGGCAGCTAACGTCCTTAAATTATTTCGAAAGTGGGCATCTAAAATCGCACCTTCCGACTCAACGTTGAACGTTTGTGCATCCGTCTTTTTTCATCCTGATTGTAACTTTGATATGCATGAAAGTATCTTCATCAATAAATGCATAAGTAGTCAACAAGTAAAGTGCAAAATCAACGTCTCTTACTCTAATGATTCAAGGTCAAATTTAGAATTTAAAAGTAACCAAATCTCGTAAATACTCCTACACACACATTCGTGGCTTGACTGGTTTGTTCTCGTGCATTGAAGGACTTAAAATAAATTGGTCCAACTATTCAGTATATCAATGCATAAGATATCATCCACTGTTGAATTTGTCCAGAACATAACTTAAAAGCTAAAAAGTAAGTTGAACTTTAAATACAGATAGATGGTGATTTGGAGAAAGGCCGTGTCTGAAACACAAAACTGCCTGGTCAGATTTTTAGTAATATTCCTTTATGTCATTTATAAAAGAATTATTGTCTAAATCAATACGTAAAATCTGAAAAGGTAAAAAATAAACTGTACACTTAAAATTAATATTTGAACAGTGTCTTCATTGTCTTTGTATGTTATTGGTATGAAGTCAAGGCTTATTCGTGTGTATTTGTCGCATTATATTGAAGGCTCTTGTTTTTACGAATTGCCTAATTACCGTACATGATAATGGCATGAATAATAATAAAGTTTACTGTATATATTCAATTCAAATTTTATTGTCATATAAGTCAAAGTATAACTTGTGATAACATACATACAAAGATATTAAAAGAAAAGAAAACACACAATACTTGGAACTATAATACAAGGAAAATCTACTACGAGTCACCTGTCCATTCTGTGCAAGACCAGTAACAGGAGTTATTTCCCTTGACAAAAAAATCATGAGAACTTCTGTTACAATTGTGTTTGTAAAAGGATATAGCTGAAATGTCAGAAAAACATGACTGTCCCACTACTTTCTATATTTCTATCACTCAATACCAATTATACTCAAGACCAGTGAAAAATATGTATAGATTATCAGAGTGATTTTCAGAAGAGTTGGGGTGTGTTCTTTTTGTGTCGCCTGAAAAGTGTGAAACATAGCGGTCATGCGGTGTTGTCGTCTTCGTCGTCAACACTGATGCAAAGTTGTTGGTAAAATTTTTCACTTCTACTTCTATGAAATTCACCTGTATGTTCACTGAGTGAGAGACAAACCTTTTATCATATGAATTTGAGTAAAATTAGCTGCGATTGCCAGGTGAAACTGCGATCCGCGGACTTTTTGTTTTATTTGTTTATTGACTTGATAATAATAATATAAATAATTTTTCCTATCTGAGTTTTCCTATAATATTTGTAAACAAATAAAAGACCACGAGGTGTTTGACAGGCGCAAGCTTAACACAGCTCAGTAAATGTATTTTAACAAGCAAGATTAACCAATAACACACCAAAAAAACAAAGAACATAAGAAAAGAAAACCACAATGCGTGTTATACATATAGAGACCACTAATTATCAAATTTTAATTTTGGACGGGCACCATTTTTCACAGAAAATATTTTTAAAAAATAAATGTATCCTCATACACACCTGTACACTGCATACATAAATAGAGAAGCGTATAGAAGAGTCAATGGTCTGGAAAAAGAACACTGAGTAAAATCAAAACCAGTTTTATTGTAGATGTTCATCCAGTCAGTTGTGGTGAAATCTTCAATAAAATCACCGTTATGTGTTCTTTACCACGAGTACCTACAGACGCCCTCTAGCACTGTAACCTTGTAAATTGAGTAAAAGATCCAAGTCTTAACATTTTTGCTAAATCATTTTATAATCTCATTATTTACGGCAAAGTTATATTCCATACACCAACAATACCACCACTTTACGTATTCTGTGATAATTAACTAAGCTGAAGTGGTCTTACACGCCTTACACGGTCATGAACACTAGTGCAAAGTGTAAACTCCAAGTTCCTTGCACCATGAAATTATTGGCATGACACTTTAAACGCGACAGACGAACGGAACGATTGAATGATTCTCTGGCTTCAGAGCAACGATTAAACCAGTTATATGCTTTTGTGTCAAACAGGTATTGAAAGATTTTAAATATTTGTGACCTTGACATTGGACTTTTTGAACCCCAGCATCATATTTAACTTCTGGAATATATTGAGAATAGCCAATTTGTGAAAACTGTATCGGTGTCTAAGATTACAAAGATATTTAGGGCTGAATACTATGACATCTTTAACCCCCGGCTTCTGTGACCTTAACCTTTGACTCAGTGAGCCAAATTAAACTTGGGTCATCTATTCTATATTCCGTCATCTATAAAATATTAAGCTAAGCTTTTTCTAAAATAAGTGACATATTCGTACATATTTTCGAGACATGTATGTGAAGAATTTTTAACAGGTGCGACGTCAGTATGATTTTTTTTAATGTGCCGGAACTATTACCGTTCAACAACGCTTAAATGCGATTGCAGTCCAATTCAAACTATAATGTCACCGATTTCAATCACTGTTATTCCTTGATACTTACATACATAGTTTTTAGACAATTGATAAGACAATCCTTATGCACACACTTCAATCGAATGGTTAGTACCCCCTACCCCCCCCCCCCCCTCTTAAAGACAGTTAAAGTTTCCTGGCTGTTTATTAAAATTGAATCATTAATTGTTTTAAAATACAACATCCCGAATATTGGAATCCTTTATCCGCAATTTGCCTTACGTAAAACAGAGACTCTCACCAGCTACATGCTCACATTGCATTCGGGAAAATCCTAATTTAAGACAGTTTTTCCAGTTTGCTCCGTTTCCACCATCATCTTTGACCTGACCACCTCGAAGTGAAAGAATCTTGACTGCAAAATAGACATTCGATGTAGAAAGGAAGCTTTCTTAAATATTTATTGTGAATTCGAAGTAATTGTTTGATTAAAAAAAATCAAAGGAATTGCTGTTTTTGACATATTAGACTGTATGTAGTAATAGTATCTTGAATGAATATTTCTTCATTCTGGATAATCCTCCCGTATTTTGGAGCACCCACAAGTGGAAAGAGTTACGATGAATAATTATTAACAAAAATTTAATCCAAAAGAAATAAATAGTTACACAAGGCTGATATCCAACGTCTTCCTCTCTTTTTCAAATTTATTAGAAAAGTTCTGCTTGAATGGAGATTGAAGCACAATTTACGGGTAATATCTTCAATTTTAAGACGTAGTTTTGTATGAGGCGCCGTTTCTATATTTATTCAGTATTTTAACATATGCATAAATCGATTTTTGGATATCCATAAATCGATTTTTTGCATATGCAAAAATAGTCGGTATTTTTGCATATGTAAAAATCGAATTATGGATATCCAAAAATCGATTTATGGATATCCAAAAATCGATTTATGCATATGTAAAAATATTTGGCATTTTTGCATATGCAAAAATCGATTTATGGATATCCAAAAATAAATTTGTAAAATTTGAAAATACTGAGTTCTCCCCAATTCTCAATCCCGAAGTAAATACTTTCCGGTATATTGTGAGAGTAATATTTTTCTCTTGTAACAAATAAAAATCGTTAATTTTCTTTATGGTTAATAAATGCACTTTCAAAATAAGTGCAAAAATATTAGCCTACGCATTTTAAAAACAAAGTGTTTATTACATTACGATTCGTTACATTACCACGCGACGGTTCGCCCTACAAAATCCAACATGGCTGCTAGAAATAATAAAAGGAAAGAACGAATATCAGAGGAGTATATCATTGAGGTGTTTGGAAATTGATGATCGGCATGTTGACGACAAAGCTGTCGATATCATATCAGAAATTGAGTTAGTTGCCATGTTACAAACCGACGTAATAATGAACACGAAATAGACCCGCACTAAATAGTTGGGGAGAAATCATTTCACACTCGCGATTTATGGATATGTTAAAATCGATTTTTACATATGCAAAAATACTGACTATTTTTGCATATGCAAAAATCGATTTATGGATATCCAAAAATCGATTTATGCATATGTAAAAATGTATTTTTGCATATGCAAAAATAGCCAGCATTTTAACATATGTAAAAATGTATTTATGCATATGCAAAAATCGATTTATGGATATCCATAAATCGAATTTTACATATGCAAAATTATTTTTGGATATCTTTAAATAATTTTACATATGTTAAATTCGATTTATGGATATCCATAAATGAATTATGCATATGCTAAAATAGTGAATAAATATAGAAACGGCGCCTCATAGTTTTGAGTCGTCTGCTTATAGTTTGCACTTAATTAAAAGACCAGCATCAGGTATTAACTTGATTAGTAGTACATTGTTGTTGTATGTGTTGTCTGATCTGAGTTTTCCAGCTTATTTTTGATATTTCTGATTCCATAAGCGTCTCAATTTCTGGGAGCTCATATTGATGTAGCAAGTTTTTAATATGTACACACCAGCTTTTTGACGTGATGTTTTACATTATGTTCTGACTAACTGACACATAAGGTTATTTATTTATTTATTTATTTTTGCTTTGTATAAATATCTTACTTTTTATCTTTTATTTTCATATTCGATAATTACTTTTGAACTTTTTTTTTTACCTTATTGGTGCATTTTCTTCGACAATCTTTTTAAATTTATTTATTTATTCTATTGTTAAGTATTTTTCATTTATTTCTGTATGCTGTAATTAAATTTTAATTGAATTTTCATTAATTTTTTATTTAATTTTCATTAATTTTTATTTAGTTATTTCTTTGTTTAATTGATGGTTAATTCATTGTTAAGTTTATTTATTTAACTATTTTTGCCTTATTATGTATATCTCTTTATTTAATTGAATTGAAAGAAAATAAAACCTTTCAATTTGTTACATTTTAATTAGTGAAGAAAATAAAACAACATATTACATAATATTTATGATAAAGTCCTAGATGTCGGCCATATTGGATATTTCTTTACTAGCGGATGAAAATTGACGAATTCCCCTATCTTTAAATGAAATTGGACGTAATTTGTCGTCAAAACTAACATTTGATTTTTACATTTTATCTTTATAAAAGTGTGCCCTAACACTGTAGACGTGGACATTTTTAAAAAAATCACTTTAGCATGAAAAATAAGCCAATAACTAACGGTCGTTTGTCACATTTTTATTTCAACAATATACAACTATTAAGATATAGTTGGGATAAAACTGCTATATTTATAACGAATATGGACGAAACTTCCCGACGTCCTAAAATTTTACAAAAAATATTGAAATAACCGGGATTTCATAAGGAACTTAATTATACGTGGACAATTTTTATGTCGTTTTTTTTTTTTTTTTTTTTTTTTTTTTTTTTTTTGTTTCTTTATAACAGAATAAAAACTGTACACCTGTTCTATATTTCCTTATACCGATCGTAAGACACTGAACTGTAGATCGTTGTACAGGTGAAGTACCACAATGTACATGATAGCTGCCTATGAGTTGCTCTTTTAACTAGTCTATAAAATCCAGATTTATTTGGTTCATTTAATTTGTTGTAGAAACTTTCACGTACAATTGTTTGAGATGTAGAGAACGAATCTTTTTCTCGAGTTGTTTTCTTTTTGTTGGTGTTTCTTCTGTTTCTTTCGGTGTTTTGAGTTCATCGGTATGGAGTTTTAAGCTGCAGTCACAATATTGCTAGGTACTGTCCCATTGTTTTTACAGGATTTTGTTTCTTGTTGTATGTCATTATTATCTAATCTACTTTGGTGGTTAGTGAAGGTGGGTATAT
This sequence comes from Tegillarca granosa, assembly GCA_029721355.1. Classification (NCBI taxonomy): domain Eukaryota; kingdom Metazoa; phylum Mollusca; class Bivalvia; order Arcoida; family Arcidae; genus Tegillarca; species Tegillarca granosa. Next base: position 5,954,222 of record CM056596.1, on the reverse strand, counting down.
ATTTGGTTTTCTCGACATTTTAGTGAGGTTGGTATAAAACGAGTTTGTTTAGATAAAACAGCCGAGACGACGGCCCGAGTCATTACTTCTAGATTTAAGCATAGTGGCGTTGCATATCTCTTTTTATTATTAATTATTACGTCCAACAGGTCAAGGCATTCATACTCCTTCATTACGTAGACAGTGCTCTAGGCATATGAAGAAACTACGAAAACAGAAAGAAAAAAAGATCATGGCTGCGCTCTTTAGAAGAGCACGTTTGTCTTCTTTGACATGTACAACGTCTAAATATAGGGGCGTAACATCTACATTCATTAGATTTACTAACAATCTCTGTGTTAGAAAGAAACCCGATTCCAGTTTTATACTTCGAAGGTTTGTTACCAAGGATCTGGTATTTGCATGACGCGTTAGAGGTCATCGCCAATCATTATGCTAGTCCCCCGGGTCACGGTTCTCATACGAACAAAACTGGTCATTTATGAAACCTTTTTAAATAAGACAATGCGATGATGGGAGGTTATGTGTGTGTAACGGGAAAGCGAAAAATGCGGCGACCAAACAGGGACTCGAATCTGGGACCCAATACTACTGTAGCTTCTTGCAACAAGACACACCTGTCGTCAAATGCACTGCCTGTGTCACACGCATTTGTGATGTAAATCACGCTCACACGCAAGGGTTTTAAAACATGCATTATCAAACTATCTAAAAAAAATGACGACAAAGATCTTACTTTGTTTACAATTTCAGTGGCCGGTACTAACTTGTAGATCCAGGGATGACAAACCATCCATGGGTAATATTCTGGTTTATAAACGCTGATTGAGCAAACATTTTGTTGCTTTTATATTTCTCTTTCAAACCCTGATTTATTACAAATAATATAATTCATCAAATTGCAACAGAATGCATTATTTTAACCATTATTTAACTCTGCCATGGGAGACTAGGGCATGCCACCGGACCTGACTAAGTTGCATGCATTCTTCATATTGTCACACGCTTAACTTTGAAAACCGTTGTCAACTATGACCTTATTGATTTCAGATTTCCACGATCCTTTATTCGATCCCCTTGGAATTGAAACCAACATGGACCAATTTGTTCATCAACTACTGCCCAAGGTCACAAAATGTAATTGGAAAGAGATCACAGCCAAACTGGGACTCATACCTGGGACCTTCCTAAGTGGGATTTTCTGCCCATTGAGTTTTTTTTTATTTTAGCTCACCTAACACAGGCGCTTGTTTCGATATTTTTAAAATAAAATCCCTTGACCCTAACATAAGAAAAGGTGTTCAACTTTCGCTATCCTAATTTTTGACATACCTTGGTTCGATCATTTTTTTTCTATTTATTGGTGGACAATAAAAATAATAAATGAATATCCCTCAAACCTTCATGCATTTCTTCACAAAATGGTGCATATTGGAACTGTCGTTGCTGTCTCAAAAATACAGGGTTCCCATGGAACCGGGAAAACGGGAAAACCCTGGGAATTATGTGATAGTTTTTCCCAGTCTTGAAAAAGCCTTGATAAATTCCTAGAAAACCGTGAAAAAGTCATGAATTTTAATTTCTGACTGCATGATCCAGTATAAGGCGATCATAGTGTTACTTGGAAGCTAATATCAATGTTTTGGAACTCGCTAATGTTAGAATACAAGAAACTAACAGTTCTGTGCATCCGTTTTCAGTTTTGAAATTATATATCAAATCTGGAATTTGGTCGACCCATTTTCAACTTTTGATTAATAATGGATGTCACCGAAACATTTTAAATTCAAGATCAGTACAAATAGTTTGACAGTTGCCGCGAAACGTAAAAAATTTAAATGCAAGACATATACCAGCAGCACCTGGAGGATGTAAAGGCAGACAATGAAAAAAAGAAGTGAGAAAAGAGGAAAGAAATAGAGGAAGAAATAGAGACAATTGGGAAGAAGATGAAAATGACTGAATCAACAATTTCTTTGCTTATAAAAGATGCTGACAGAGCTGCAGAGCAATTCGAATATTTTGCACACATTTCAAAGTCCAATTCTTTGAGACATAAAGCAAAAGAAAAACAATGAACTGGCTGGTAATAAATCACAGCTTTATGTAAAACTGCAAATGTTATCAAATATGTGAATATACAAGTAAACCAAACATAGAAAGCCTTATGTTTTGTTTTTAATTATTGTCATATATAATATAAATATGCATTTTAGCCTTATATTATTCAGATTAAACAATGTGGATAGCAAGTCAGTCTTGCATCACACGCATAGATTGACGTAGATTGAACCTTGAATTTTGTCTGAAAGACCTTGAAAAAGCCTTAAATTTTTACACCCAAAATCTGTGGGAACCCTGAAAATATATAACACAAGTTAAACAGAGACCGTCCCTTGTATCAAAAGCCATTTCACACTTAGAATGGCAATCGTCATCCCGTGCTGAATCTTGACAAACATTCTGATTGGTCAATCTGTTTTACCTAAAAGAGATCCGGGAAACTTTACTTTTACTTTTGAAATATGGATCAATCAGAACGTTTGTCGAGATCCACCAATAAATAGAAAAACGACCGAACCAAGGTAGGTCAAAAATTAGGATAGCGAAAGTTGAATACCTTGTCTTATGTTAGGGTCAAGGGATTTTATTTTTTCTAAATATTGAAACAAGCGCCTGTGGTTAGGGTCAAGGGATTTTTTTTTTTTTTTATAAATATCGAAACAAGCGCCTGTGTCACCTAAGCTGAAAACTCAGATGAGCTATTGCTGTCCATCTTTGTCCGTTGTGCGTCGCCCGTCATCCATCGTGCATTAACTTTTTACATTTTAATCTTCTCCTCCAAAACCACTGGGCCAAGTTTGATAAAACTTGGTAACCATCATGCCTGATAAAACCCTTTCAGATTTGCACAAAGAAAGGAGTTCCCATAAGGGTGGAAATAGTGAAAAACTTTAAAAATATTCTCTTTTGAATCTACAAAACTATATAACTTAGTTATTTCATTTATAATATTCTTAGGTCATCTATTTTCACTTAGTTATTTCATTTATAATATTCTTAGGTCATCTATTTTCAGATTTGCACAAATGGTAGTCATGGGGCTCAAAATGGGGAAATTGTAAGGCACTGAGTGGGGAAATTGCTAAAAATTATATATTTGTCACTATATCTTGAAAACTATTAACTTTTTGTATAAGCATGTATATAAAAATATTAAGGTATTGTAACAGCGAACATTTTGATATATGGTTCAAGGTCATATGTTGAAAGGTCAAGGTCACAGCTGCAAAAGAAGACTTAAATTGCTAATTATCTTGAAAACTATTAACTTTTTGTATAGGCATGTATATTAGAATATTGTAGGTATTGACATGACGATCATTTTGATATATGATTCAAGATCATATGTTGAAAGTTGAAGGTCACAGCTGCAAAAGAAGACTTAAATTGCTAATTATCTTGAAAGCTATTGATTTCATGCATAGGCATGTATATTAGAATATTGTAGGTATTAACATGACAATGATATATGGTTTGAGGCCATATATGTTCAAAGGTCAAGGACATAGCTGCATAAGTATACTGAAACTGATTAATGATTTGGAAATTATTCATTGCACTACAGTTATTTCATGCATATTATATAAGCTACTTATAAATGAAATGTGAGTGGATATATTTCTGATTAAGTTTTGTGTAATTCCTAACTTGAGAAAACTTTTAAAGTTTCTGTACTTAATATATTGTCTATTGCACTTTGCAGACAATATTGAACATATCTTAGGTGAGCGTTAAGGCCCATGGCCCTCTTGTTTTATTAAGACACTTTAAAAAATTGTTACTATTTCATATCAAAACATTCCTGTCACCACAATCCGGACACCAGTCACTAGAAATACTGAATAGGCATGTAATTAACTAATCAGCCCTTGTTTTAAGTGATGCAGATGATATTTTCCTTCATATGATGAAAAAAGCATATACAATTTACAAAAACTATATTTTAAAAAATAATTTTTTTCATTTTCATCCGAAATTGTACCTCGTCTGCCTTACTAACACAAGCACACATGTATACATTTTTTATACAATTGTTTTTATTTATCTGCCAGCCTGTAAGCTGTAAAATTTATACACAAGGTACTTGTTCAGTTCAAGAATTACATGTACGATCAATGCTCATGGGAATGTAATGACATTTTAGTATGTCTTTTATCAATGCACCGTTTGATAAAATTCTGAAATGGATAAGATTCTGACCGGATCGGACTATGATTTATGAGGCCCTCTAAATACTGGCCCCTCTGAAAACCGGCCAAATTCCTCATTCCCATACGAGGCCGGTATTCGGAAGTTGCACTGTATATGCTTTTGATAAATAACAAGTTACATATATTACTTCTTACCAAGAAGATATATAACAAGGTATAGGTTTAAAAGTTAAAATGCATTAGAATGCAAAAAAATTAAATTATCTGGAATATTGTTAGATTTTTGTAAAGGCATGTATGTACATGTAAAAATATAGAGGTAATTATTGACTTGCCAATCATTTATATGTAAGTTCAAGTTTGTGAATATATACATGTAGTATGTAATTGGTTAATTTTCCTGAAAATTGTAAACTTTATTTATAGGCATGTATAATAAGAATTTTTTAGGTATTAATTGTGATATTTATTACCAAGGTCCTAAGTTGAAATTTAGGTCAAGGTCACAGATGCATCAGAATGCTTGAATGGATAGTTATCTGCAGAACTATTAATTGTTTAGCTTACCTGACCAAGGGTCATGTGAGCTTAATGGCAAGAGGCAGCTTATGTATGCGCTTGAGTGCTTGCCTGTATGTGTCTGTGTCATTAACACTTATTTTTTACTTCTCCTCAGAAATAAATTGACAAATTCCAATTAAACTTTGTCAGAAGTACATAATGAGCTCGTGCAATTCAGACTTTTTCATGGTTTTTCAATTGCTACCAAAAGTAGTAAAATGAATTATGCATTTTATGTAAAAATTTTAAAGTTTAAAAATTATCTTTAAAATGCTATATCGTGATTATATGCAAAGGTCACTTTAATATAAGGTGAAAAGTTTAAAGGTCAAAGTCACAAATGCATAAAAATGCTTAAATGGTTAATTATCTTTAGAACTAAAGACATGTATATAAGAATATTACAGGTAATAATATAAAAATCATGTTGATAATGGCTTTAAAGTTCAAGGTCACAGATGCATAAGAGTACTGAAGCAGTAAATTATCTTGAATACCAGTATGTAGAGGAATGTACATTAGAATATTGATGATATTGATATAACATCGTCTTGATATATAGAGCAAGGTCATATGGGATTAATATAAAAGATAAGATTTTGGATTTTTCAATCAGTTAGAAGTTAATAAATCTTGATTGCAAATGTCAACAGTGAAAGGAGATGTGCATATTTTTGAACATACCTGCAAATCACAACAATATCTTTTAGTAGGGGATACTAATTAACTGAATTTTTGTTTACATTAATAGGACAGTACCAGTAACCATACAGCATGTTGCCCAGATACAACAAGTAGATTTGAAGGCATTTGATGATATGTATTTTTCTATTAGAGTAAAGAGAAATGTTCAACTTAAAACATTACATAAATGCATAATCAGTGCAAAAAGTCTAGGTAGTACACTTCTTCCTTTTTTTCTTTTTGTAAATAAATGGAGGATTTGATTTAGATTTATAAAAACACCCATAATTTAACAAACAAATATTTAAAAAAAAAATGAAATTAAGAAATATTTATGTTATTGGGTCAATTTTAGTACAAAGGTTTTTTAAATACCTGAAAATGTTTAATAAATTGATGTAGAAAAAATCTTGTTTTACTTCTTTGTTAGCTCTAAAGTTATAAAAGAAACAGTTTCATTGATAGCTGTATTCATTTTAATTTGGGTACTGAAATGAATAAAAAAAGTTTAAATGGTTCAAATAATAATTTTTGATGATACTTGACAGAACTTGTCTATAACGACCGCCTGTCTGTAAAGGCAACTTTAGCTCATCCCTTGCCTGGTTTCACTGTATTCAAAAACTATATGTCTGCCATTTTAGCAAATTTGTGCTATGAATATTCACTTCCTGTATATGTTCTGTAGTTTACTTTTCACATAATTATGTATTGCAGATAGTATAAATAGTAATGATGCGTTAACCCTCATACAAAGTGCAGGAAAAATATTTGAAGAAAGTTTTGTAACTACGCGGGTAAAAAGGAGTATTACAAAAGAAATTTGGTCTTTGGTACAGAATAAAGGTAAAGTATATAAACATTTAAAATAACCATTAATACCTAAAAAGAATATCTGGGTTTTTTTTATTCATGCATTCATGCAATTGTTTTACTTTCCATATGTCACTGATCAATTCAAACTTAGGACACTTTGTTACAAAAAGATAAAAGAAAGTAACCAGTACTGTGATATGCTTGATCTATCTCTCAATAACTGCAGATAATAACATATTAAAAAAAAAACTTAGCATTCTGTTTGGCAAGAACTCTTCTAGTTCATTCTTACATCCTACTTTGGTGGTATCTATTGAGTTACAAAAACGGACTATGGGCTTTGTCAGGATACCTGTCCAGGACAGGTAGCATTACCAATTTAATTCATTCATACATTCATTTGGTAGTATCTAATGAGTTACAAAAAACTGATTGTGTTCTTTGTCAGTGTGCCTGCAGACAAGGAGCATTACCAATCTACCTCATTCATAAGAAAGCTCAAATTGTTAATTATCTTGAAAACTATTAACTTTTGTTTAGGCATATATATTAGAATATTGTAGGTATTGATATAATGGTCATTTGGATATATGATCCAAGGTCATATGTTCAAAGGTCAAAGTCATAGCTGCATTTGGAAATTGAAATTCTTAATTATCTTGAAAACTATTTATGTTTTGTACAAGCATTTTTATAAGAATATTGTAGATATTTCAATCATTCTGATATATGGTGAAGGTCATATGTTCAAAGGTCAAAGTCATAGCTGCATAAATATACTAAAATGGTTAATTATCTGGAAATTATCCATTGCATTTAAGTTACTACATGCATTTAGTTTTTATAAATGAACTGTGACTAAACATGTCTGATTAAGTATTGTTGTGGTTCCAAACTAGCAAAAACTTGGAAAGTTTCTGTAATTACAGTTATTATCTATTGTACTTTGCAAATGATTTTAGGCATATTGTCAGGTGAGCATTAAGGCCCATGAGCCTATTGTTTATACTCCTCTAAAACTATCAGAGGATGTTTTATTGGGTAGGTGCTTTTCAGTTTGTATTTTTTGTTGCTGTAGCTGTAAAAAAAAAACTGGTCACTGTTACCTACATCTGAAAAAATAAAATAAAAAGAATCTTCTTTTCCTAAACAAAATGTGATAAACAAAAACAGACTGTATTATCAGCTTCTACAATATGTGAAATTCTGTCAGAAAATATGTTACACATTTTGAAAATAATGTAAAATGTATTAAATGGTTATGAATTGACTATTTCAACATAAATTGACATGGGATTTTCAGTTTGTACATTTTCTTGAAATGGCTTTCATAATTGGGTTTGGTCAGATATAAAAGTTATGATCTAGCTTGTGATCTTTGCCATTTTATGCTGTTTAAGATAGAGAAAAACAATATCTTGCAAAAATGTTCAGCATGACAAATCCTAACAAGGCATTAAGTTTTGTATCAATATGGTAATTCATCCAGGAAAAGTTTTCCCTGAATTTTTTTACACATTTAACTGTTGAGAACAAGTATAGATAAATAAAAACAATAAACTGCAGAAATGTTAAGTGTGACAAAATCTAACAAGGTACCAAGTTCCATAACTTATGTAATGATCCATGTGGAAGTTGTTGCCCCTGAAATGTTATATTTTGCTTAAAAATATTACAAATATAAAATAGCTGAAAAACTATTAACTTTCTGTACAGGCATTTATATTAGAGTAATGTAGATATTGTTATAATGATCATTTTGATATTGGCTTAATATCATAGGTTTAAAGTTCAAGGTCATAACTGCTGACCACTTTTAACATTCTTTATAGCCATTTATATAAGCATATTGTAGGTATCATTTTCATATATAGTTCAAGGTCATAGTTTAGGTAAAGTTCATAGCTGCATAAGAAAACTGAAATATTTAATTATCTGGTAAACTACAAACATTCTTTATAGCCATTTATATTATCATATTGTAGTAATTGATACAACAATCAGTTAGATATATGGTTTAAAAGTCACAGGTTAAAAGATGAAGGTCAAGGCTAAGAATACTGAAATAGTTATTTATCTGGAAAACTATAAAGTTTTAATACAGGCATATATGTTAGAATATTGTAGGGATTGATAGGAAATTCTTATCCGAAGTTTATGTACTTCTTCATAGCTTTTAGTCACAGTTAAATGAAATTTGTTATAAAGCATCAAGGGGTACAGCAGATGTGCATATCATAATTGCAAATTGGTTTGTGAATTTGCTCATGATGGCCCCTTGAAATTTAAAATAGGAAATTCTTCTTTGGAGTACTCCTGAAACCTTTAAAAATCTTCTTCTTCCGAAACCAACTATGGGAGATAAAAACTGATGTGATATTTAGCTTCTCTAGGGTCTTAAGCCTGTAGTTTGTTCATTTCGTGAAATTCATTCGAAATATTGGTCACACGTTTTTGCATTAGAATTTTTAAAATTTCAAAATTGTCTTAAAAATGCTATATCTCAATTGTTTGCAAAGATAATGACTTGGGGTCTTCAGTTTTGATGTCAACTAGAAATGTACTTCAAAAAAAAAGGTCAAGGTCAAAGGTCAAGGTCACGACCTATGTTTTTACCTTTGAGTTTTTAGTACCAAATAGGCTGTTTTTTTCCAGATATTTAATGCTTAATATGTTTTAAAATTGATAAGCATGGTAAGATCTAATGATATGTTAGATTTGTAAGAAATCAGAAAATAACTTTTGGAGTTATTGTCTCACAATATGGTAATTTTTTGCAAATTTTGCTGTTTTTGACATTTTTTTTAAAAACTGTAAAAAGTAGATGATAAAAATAATCTGTGAAAATGTTCAGCATGATAAGATCTAGCAAGGTAGCAAGTTCTGTATCTATATGTTAATCCATGTAAGAGTTGTTACCCCTGAAATATTGATATTTTTCAGAAATTTTACTGTTTTTTGACTATTCTCTTGAAAACTATTACAGATGGATATTAACAATTCATTTCAAAAATGTTCAGCTCAACAGATTCTAACAATGTAGCAAGTTTCGTATCTAAATGTTAATCCATGTAAGAGTTGTTGCCCTTGTAATAATGTTTTTGTTTTGCAAATTTTGCTGTTTTTGATCATTTTCTTGAAAAAAAAAAGATCTTACAATGTAGCAATTTTGGTGTCTTTATGTTTTTCTATATAAGAGTTGTTGCCCCTGAAATGTTGAGTTTTTTTTTTTTTTTTTTTTAAATTTAATTGTTTTTGATCATTTTCTTGAAAACTTTTGTAAGATGGATAATAACAAAAATTGCAAAAATGATCAACATGACAAAATCTTACAAGAGGGTAAGCTTGATGATAATATCATAATCGTTGTAAGAGTTGTTGCCCCTGCAATACTAATTTTTTGCAAATTTTGCTATTTTGACCATATTCTTGAAAACTTTAAAGACATAAATATTAACAATAAATTGCAAAAAATGTTCAGCATGACCACATTCTAACATGTTTATATCTATATATTAATCCATGTTAAAGTTGTTGCCTCTAAAATACTATTTTTTTCACAGATTTTGCTGTTTTTGACCATTTTCTTGTAAACTATTATAGGTAGATGATAACAATAAATTGCAAAAATGATCAACAAGATAAAATCTAACAATTTTTAAAAACTTTATTATATTCTATGTAAGAGTTGAAATATAGTTTTCTGTGAATCTGATGATTATCATGAATACTATTTTAATTCAAACAATAAATTGTTGCCACAGAATTGTTCATGTTTTGAGAACTTTGATGTTATTGGCTATTTTTTGAATTTTGTAACAGAATTCTGTAATTATATGAATTTGTTTGTGTAAAAAATCTTTATAATACAAACAGTTATTTTCATTTTAAAATTAAAGCATTTAAGTAAGACATAAGTTATCAGGTGAGCGTATAAGGCCCAGTGGGCCTCTTGTTATTTTTTTGTAATTCATACACTAAATACATGTATGTTTATGTATTTCAGTTGAAGGAGGATTAACATTAGAACATTATAATGCATTATTGAATACATATTTAGAAAATAATGTGAAATTTTCAACTGAAGATATTTTATCTCAGATTAAGGAAAGAAACTTACAGCTATCAAAGGTAAAAATATATAAAATATATTAGCACTGTAGTTGCTCAGCAGAGCTATTTCTTGTCAAAGTCTTAACAATCATAAACAAAGTCTCTTCTGTCAACAAATTGCCACAAGGCAAGACATTAGTGATACAAAAACAGCAACACCTAATATGTAAGAACAAACAGGGTAATATGACATTGTGTGTAAGTGAGAGCAATCAGGGTTATATTACATTGTGTGTAGGTAAAAACAAACAGGGTAATATGACATTGTGTGTAAGTGAGAGCAATCAGGGTTATATTACCTTGTGTGTAGGTAAAAACAAACAGGGTAATATGACATTGTGTGTAAGTGAGAGCAATCAGGGTTATATTACATTGTGTGTGAGAGCAAACAGGGTTATATTACATTGTGTGTAGGTAAAAACAAACAGGGTTATATTACACTGTGTGTAGGTGAGAGCAATCAGGGTTATATTACATTGTGTGTAGGTAAAAACAAACAGGGTTATATTACATTGTGTGTAGGTGAGAGCAAACAGGGTCATATTACATTGTGTGTAGGTAAAAACAAACAAGGTTATATTACATTGTGTGTAGGTGATGCAATCAGGGTTATATTACATTGTGTGTATGTAAGAACAAACAGGGTTATATGACATTGTGTGTAAGTGAGAGCAATCAGGGTTATATTACATTGTGTGTAGGTAAAAACAAACAGGGTAATATGACATTGTGTGTAGGTGAGAGCAATCAGGGTTATATTACATTGTGTGTAGGTAAAAACAAACAGGGGTAATATGACATTGTGTGTAGGTGAGAGCAATCAGGGTTATATTACATTGTGTGTAGGTAAAAACAAACAGGGTATATGACATTGTGTGTAAGGTGAGAGCAATCAGGGTTATATTACATTGTGTGTAGGTAAAAACAAACAGGGTTATATGACATTGTGTGTAAGGTGAGAGCAATCAGGGTCATATTACATTGTGTGTAGGTAAAAACAAACAAGGTTATATTACATTGTGTGTAGGTGATGCAATCAGGGTTATATTACATTGTGTGTAGGTAAAAACAAACAGGGTAATATGACATTGTGTGTAAGTGAGAGCAATCAGGGTTATATTACATTGTGTGTAGGTAAAAACAAACAGGGTAATATGACATTGTGTGTAGGTGATGCAATCAGGGTTATATTACATTGTGTGTAGGTAAAAACAAACAGGGTAATATGACATTGTGTGTAGGTGATGCAATCAGGGTTATATTACATTGTGTGTAGGTGAGAACAAACAGAGTAATATGACATTGTAAGTGAGAGCAATCAGGGTTATATTACATTGTGTGTAGGTAAAAACAAACAGGGTAATATGACATTGTGAGAGCAAACAGGGTTATATTACATTGTGTGTAGGTAAAAACAAACAGGGTAATATGACATTGTGAGAGCAAACAGGGTTATATTACATTGTGTGTAGGTAAAAACAAACAGGGTAATATGACATTGTGAGAGCAAACAGGGTTATATTACATTGTGTGTAGGTAAAAACAAACAAGGTTATATTACATTGTGTGTAGGTGAGAACAATCAGGGTTATATTACATTGTGTGTAGGTAAAAACAAACAGGGTTATATGACATTGTGTGTAAGTGAGAGCAATCAGGGTTATATTACATTGTGTGTAGGTAAAAACAAACAGGGTTATATTACATTGTGTGTAGGTGAGAACAATCAGGGTTATATTACATTGTGTGTAGGTAAAAACAAACGGGGTTATATAAGAATGTGTTTAAGTGAGAACAAACAGGGTTATATTACATTGTGTATGAGTGAGAAACAATAAGGATAAGAACAAACAGGGTTATTTTACATTGTGTTTAAGTTGAAACATACAAGTTCATTAATATGACCTCATGTGCAAACATAAAGGCACTTCAAGATTACCTTTCCTGAGAACACTTTATGGGAACTGTTCCTGAGGGAAAGGTCTATAATAAATTTAGTACATCACATGTCTTTGTTTTTCAATCTAAACCAGAATTGATTTTCCAATAAACTATTCATTTTATCTAACATCATGAATTTTTTATACTTGATGTACTAAAATTTAATATTGTTATGACCTGGCTAAACTTATAAGTATTTCCCTAACAAATTCCGTTTTACCAGAACAAATTGCTTATCCTTCAAACTGCCATGTTAAAATTGTTGTTTATGATAGCCATAAGTTACCCCTTAATCAAAATTTAAACTACCGGTATTTAACTTTTAATTAAAGCTGCATTAAGTCCCAAATAGACTTATTTATTTAAAACTTTTTGCATAACAATTAATTACGATCGTTTATCCATTTCAGGAAACATATCAGCTATTGATTAGATATCTATGTTTGGAACTAGATTTGGAAGGTGCAAAGTAAGTAAAATCATGTGCTATAGATATCAGGAGTTACTCCCCTTAAATTGGTTAAAATGTATTCTTTTTTCAAGAGAAGACTATATTTCTATAGTTTGGTTCTTTGACCCAGTTGTTACAGAATATGCAAATGTTGTGTTATATTAAGTCTCTTCTTAAACTACTAGGCCAAATAGAACCAAAATTTGTAAAGAAGATTATTGCAAATGCAAATAAAAAATATTTTCCAGCATGGCCGTCTGAAATTCAAGATGGCAGTCAAAACTAATATAGAAAAAAAAAAAAAATAAATAAAAAAACCTTTACAGATTTATCATGTTGAATTATAGTTTACATGTAGTTCAGATTTGATACACAGGTATAGAAAGAAGAATTTATAACAGTGTATCATACATGTTTGTTACATTTTCAATTTTGACCTAGTTTTTACAGAGTTCACTAATCAGCTGTTATTTTTAGCCAAATACTTCAAAGTCTTCTCTCCCAAAACAAATTAAATGATATTCGATGGTTGATGCTTCCCATAAAAACCCAAGTAATGTGTGCTACAATGTAATGTGCAGTCTAATTTTTGGCCTAAATTTCAAGGAAAAAGGTTTCTACTCATGTATTGTGCATGGCTAAAGTTGTATATTTTCCCTGAGAAATATGTTCATTTTTACAGTGTTTGTTGGTCAATAATTGTGTGTCATTATGTGACATTTGTCAGTATATCCTAACGTTTAAGATTCATCATCATAACACTTTTTTATTTGCAAGTGTTTCCAGTCAAAAATGTATATGGCACTTCACCTGTCTTAAGAAAAACAACATAAGTTACATGTAAAATAACAACTAACAACAATGTTTCATCTTGTTTTTTATTCAATCTGTATTAAAAGTGCTCTGTTTCACACGCTCTGGCTGAGACTCAGCAAAATTGTGTCTTGATTTAGATGCAAAAAAATTGCCATTCCAAACAAGAGGGAATTGAGTAATTATTAAAATTTTAATATAAGGGTGTTAGAAAATAGAGGGTTTGAAAATGTAGGATTATTGTAGTAAATTTTCTGGAGCTTCACAATTCTGACATGTGCAAAGTCACTTACAGATGATAAATGTTTAGAATAGTGCATTTATAATGGATTAACCAATGACTGAAAAATCTTTAAAAAATTTCTAGCCATGTAATTGTATACCACCCATCCCAAATTATTATTTCAGGTCCACATTACTTGTTTTTTTATGGTATTTAAAAGTTTGTACGACATGGCTATAAAAAATTCAAATGATAATAGTGCCATTTGAGTGACATAGACCCTTTTGGGTCTTTTGTTATAAGATCTGGCTATTACGGTTTTAGTAACAATTAATATGGTTCAATGATGTCTTTAACATGGTCATTAATATCATTGTTTTTGATTAATTACAGGAAGATGATGGAGGATTACTTTACAGCAGGTTTTCCACAAGAAGTTGGACTTTACAACAGTTTGCTTAAAGGTTATACAAAAGTCAAGTAAGGAATCCAATTCTTTTTCATGATTTTGCAGAAATTGTAACCTGTATGTTCATTGCTAGGATCATTTACATTATTGGTCTGAAAATTAGGAGTGAAGTTATAATATAGTTCAAAAACCAATTTGTAGATAAAAATTAAATTTAACACTTAGTTTTTTGTACCTACAAATGGGTTTCTTGTATTGATTATTTGAAACAAAAGCATGCCATGAGTTAAAATTTCAGTATTTTGTGTATCTCTACAGGAAAAGTTATAAAATTGTCAAAATCCAGGACTTATATGTATAACATATGTAACAACTACACCTGTTTAAATTAGATTTATAGAAGCTGCATTTATTGGAAAAGTTGTGTGCATGGGTATGTGAATCTGTTTTAATTGACTCATCTTATTTATCAAGCCATGTTAAACCCTGCAGATTTGTTAAAAATGCTAAAAAGCATTTATAATCCATTGGTCTCCTGTTACAAGTTAGCTTTCTGTGATTACTAGATGGTTTTTTTATATGAATTAGTTGATTTAAAATTAAACTATACAACTGTATAGGTATATTTTCAACTTTTTGTTTAAATTGTACCTTCAATTAGATATTTGATTAAAATATTATAATATAAATTTTTCATTTTTTTCAGTGACTTAGAATCTGTTGAACTTATTCTCCAAACAATGTCGTAAGTAAACCTCATTACCAGACATTCTGTATATTTTCCTTCATGAGAAAACTAAACTATTAAGTACTTTATATATTTCAAAAACCATTTCCTTCCTAATTTCACTTTATTTTTTGTGATAAATAAATGAATGATATTTAAATCTTGTTTCAGTTTAACATTTGGTTTTAGACATGACCTTCATACACTTAGTTTTGTTAAGTTGATTTGTAATGAACTGAGTGCATAAAGCCTTTTCTGGTTTAAATTTACCTTTAGTAATTAAATCTTTTTTATGAAGTCAACATCCTAAAAAAGCTCTAAAATTTTCTGGGGAGTACCGGTAGTCCATGTTGAGGTGAGGAAATTTGTGTTTCATAAAATCATCTTATTACTATTTAACTACTATAGGGAGGCTGAGATTGAACACAATACTGAAACATGTTGTATTCTGATGAGTTACTACGTCAAAATTGGAAAACTTGATAAGTTTGAAGAGGTAGGTCAATGAGTGATAGAGAAGAAAAGTGTTTTCATTTCTTGTCAACAAAAACTTGCATAGTTTATCACTTGGAATGCACTATGTAAAGAGTGCTAATCGAAACATTTGTCTGAACATATCATATTTGTTTGTATATTCAAAACTTGCACAAGAACACAGTCTGTATACAAAGAAAGATTGTAATAATAATCACAACACAGTATTTCACATACTACCAGATTTGTTAAAAATTACAGCAAGGTAAAAATGAAGAAAATGTTCTCTGTTTGGAAGTCATAGACTGATATAGGAATTTACTGTTTTCTGCAAATTATTTTGTTGTTATTAATAAAATATTCATTTTTAAACAAAAAAATTAAATACCCTCCTATCAACCCCAATTTTCCCCATATTGGTTGTTACTCTCAATCCTCTGATCTCCCATGGATTCCCCCCCCCCCCCCCAAATTTCTTTCAAGCCTTGATTAATCCATGACAGTAATATGTCCATTATGTGCGGACTATTTAATTATGACCCGCTTTTTTTTGATCTAATAATTTTTGTTATTTTAGGCATTCAGATTTGCAAAAACAATAGAAACAGAAGGATTTCAGATAAGTGAGATATGGATGATAGTTAAATCATTATTAGAATGTGGAGATAAAAAAAGAAGTGAGGAAGTAAGTAAAATAATTGTTGTCTTAATTCAGTTTATTATGGGCATAATAGTTTATCAAATTTGTTTATAAATATTGGTGCCCTTCAATATGAAAAATTAAGTAAAAGAATTAACAACACTGCTTTATTGTTTTTAAAACATTGAATGTTTGTTTTGGCCCATTTAACTTATGTTATAAGATTTAAAATAATAATGTTTTTGATTGTAAGACTGCAGTGGTGAAAACAATATGCCAAGAGCTAATGTGATATATTTACAAAATTATGAAAGGAAGTTTGAATGTGATTGGATTGATTTATATTTCACTGATAAACTTAAAAAACTTTTTCTCTTGTATATTGTAGGTAATATTTGGTTTAAAAAAATTGAAAACAGATTTAGATACTGCAAAGCAGGAATTGCTTAAGATAGAAAACAAAGATGTCAAACTATGTAGTTCAGATGTGTGGAAAATCTTCAGAAAAAGTTTTTCACCTGGACTCACAAAATCTAGAGTATTATCATATTTGGAACATGAGCATGAACAAGAAACCCCTAAACCATATCATGCAAAGGTACATTTATATACTGGGAAAAGGTTAATGTAATCAATGACTGCAATCAGGTAAATGTTATCAGAGACTAATTAGGTAAATGTAATCAGGTTCAGGTTATCAAAACTAATCTGGTAATGATATCAGAGACTGTAATAAGGTAAATGTAATCAGGTTAATGTTATCAGAGCATAATTAGGTAAATGTGATCAGTCTCTAATCAGGTAAATGTTATCAGAGACTGTAATAAGGTAAATGTAATCAGGTAAATGTTATCAGAGACTGTAATAAGGTAAATGTAATCAGGTAAATGTTATCAGAGACTGTAATAAGGTAAATGTAATCAGGTAAATGTTATCAGAGACTGTAATAAGGTAAATGTAATCAGGTAAATGTTATCAGAGACTGTAATAAGGTAAATGTAATCAGATAAATGTTATCAGAGACTGTAATAAGGTAAATATAATCAGTCTGTAATCAGGTAAATGTTATCAGAGACTAATTAGGTAAATGTAATCGGTCTGTAATCAGGTAAATGTTATCAGAGACTAATTAGGTAAAGGTAATCAGTCAGTTATCAGTAAATGTTATCAGATTGTAATCAGGTAAATGTAATATAAATGTTATAAAAGGTATATAACCCAAGGGACTTTTGTCAGGTTAATGCAATCATTGAATGTAATCAGATATATAACTCTAGGGACAGTTTTCACATTAAAGAAATCAGTGACTGTTATTAGGTATATCAACCTTGGGACTGTTTTAGGTCAATGACTGTAATCAGGTATATAATCCAGGGGACTTAAGTTAGGGGGATATATTTGTATTGCCTTGTATGTCTGTCTGTCTGTAAACACAATTTGTTTGGATTTTAATTCAGTTCCGTCATTGCCATTTCAAGACTTAGCATTTTTCACACATAAAATTTAGCAGAACATACCATTTGTCCTGAGGTTTATTTAATTATGTAAGATTCTATTTTCCAAACCTATGCACAGATGGTAGGGGTCTTAAGAACCTGTGCACCTGCAATTATTAGTTTCATTGGATGAATATTAAAGATTTATTGCCATTTCTAGAATTTTTCAAATATACATTTTGGCCATATATATACAATTTGTCCTGTGGTTTATGTATGATTCATTTTTTCTAAAACTATGCACATATGTTAGGCATCATATGAACCTGTGCTTATGAAATGATAAAGAATGCATCCATCTGTCCTTGCGTAAACTTTATATTTGGGTTGAATTGTCCCTAGGTGGAGTAGTTTCAAGTTTGTACAAATCAACTTGTGACATCCAAGTTGGCAGCTGTTGCTATAAATAGCAAAAATTGCCAAACGGCCATTACAGGTTTTTTATCAACCAATTTAGTTCAAATTTATAAAGAAAGTAGTAAAAAAAAAAAAAATAGATGTACCCTGTAACAGTTTTTTCTCTTACATTTATAATTAGCAAAATAGCTGATATAAATAGCTGATTTTTCAAAAATCTTCTCTAAAAACTACTGAGCTAAACAGAACCCTTTTGGTATGAATATTCCTTAGGTGGAGTAGTTTAATGTTTTTGGCAATCAAAGTATTGCAACATCTAAGGTGGCCATCATTGACATAAAAAGCAAAAGTTGCTAAATGGCCATTTCAGGTTAAAATATCAATCAATGTAATTAAAATTTAATATATAAAGAGTAGATAGATAGCCATTTACCGGTAACATATTTAATGAATTTTTCCATCACATTTATAATTAGCTAATAATTAGCAGAAACTAAATAACAAAAAGTAAAAAATGGTCATTACAGGTTTATTTATCAACTGATTTAGTTCAAATGGGATAAATAAAGAGTAGAGAGATAGATATTTAATTTTTTAATGGGTTTTCCCTCATGTTCATTATAAGCTTGCTATTAACTGAATATGCAAATAAGCAAATTCTTTGAAAAATCTTCTGAAACTACTGAACAAATGGAACCAGATTGTTTCTAGGTCAAGTAAACTAAAGTGTGTACAAGTCAACTTCTTGTGGCATCCATGATGACCAATGTTGTTTTAAATTACAAAACATTCTAAATGGCTATTTCAGGTTTATTTATAGACCAGTTTAGTTCAAATTTGATTCAAAGAGCGTTGCTGATTATTTGAAATTTTTCTCCTCTGAAACTACTGGGCCAAATAGAACCTTTTGGTGTGGAAGGTCCCTATGTGGAAAAATTGAAGTTTATACAGATTAGCTTTTTGTGGCCATCTTTGCTATAAAATGAGATGCAACTTGTCCACAAGTTATGCCATATGTACCTAGTTGGACCTTTTGTTAAATTAACAAAATCAGTGACTGTAATCAGGTACAGTGTATATAAACCACAGGGACTTTTTTCGGTAAAAGTAATCAGTGATTATAATCGGGAATACCACATGGACTATTTTCAGGTAAAAGTAATCAATGACTGTAATAAGGTATATAATCACAGGGGCTATTTTCAGGTGAAGGTAATCAGTGATGGTAATCATTTGAATCACCATCAAATGATAACAAGTGGATCTTTTTCAAGTTTAAATATCTATGACTGTAATCAGGTATATTGCCCCAAAGACAATTTTCAGGTTAAAGTAACCAGAGACTAATCAGGTTTATAACCCCAAAAGATATTTTTCAGGTTAAAGTAATCAGTGACTGTAATCAGGTATTAAATTTCAAGGACTGTTTTCAGGTTAAAGTAATCAGTGGCTGTAATCAGGTATATAATCACAGGGGCTATTTTCAGGTTAAAGTAATCAATGACAGTAATCGGGTATATAATTTCAAGGACTGTTTTCAGGTCAAAGTAATCAATGACTGTAATAAGGTATATTATCACAGGGACTATTTTCAGGTTAAAGTAATCAATGACTGTAATTAGGTATATAATTTCAAGGACTATTTTCAGGTTAAAGTAATCAGTAACTGTAATCATTTGAATATAATCACTGTCAAGTGTAAACAAGAGTTTATTATCATATGAAGTGAATTAATCTTTCTTTCAAAAATTGTTGATCTCAAGTTGTGTATGTCTTTCCTTATTATCTGATTTTGTTTAGTGTTTTAATTCTGTCTTATGCAGTAAGAAGATTTATTTTATTTTATGTTGATAAGAATTAGAATATCTCTACCATTTTGTACCTCAGTTGTATTTGTTTATTGTATACTTGTAAAACTTCTATAAATATGTTAAAGCTCTATATATTTTTATTTTTCAGACTGGTAGACTTGTAAATGTAAATATTCATAATGAGATATTTAATGCATATAATGCCAAGGTAAGTTATAAAACTTTCCAAATATTACTGTAAGTTTTGTTATGATTTTAGCTTTTTCTGGAAATACCTGTACTTCAATGCAGACATTGATTTTTATGTTTTAAATCATTGTATTTCACATGAAGCTAAAGTCAGCAGTGTTTGGCTGAAGTATTTATGTGAAATTTGTCTGGATGGCATATTATTAATAAGTTCAAAATTGAAGCAAATTGACTTAAATTTACGTCACAAAGGTTTACTTTGCCAAAATATTCTGTATGTCATGTTCAATTTATATAGTGGTATGTATGTTCTGCCAAAGATAAATGATTTGAAGCATTTGATTAAACATTGTCATAATTTTAGCTTATCAAATATTACATGGCTTACAGACAGAAATCATTGTAACCATTGACAAGGGTCTTGTCTTCTTTAATTTATTCTTGGAGTTTCTGCCACCATTTGATACACCAAAGTTGAACATTGAAAGATCAAACTGACTTCCCACTTTTATTTTTTTAATTCATTATCAAGATAGCAATGCCTTATTTCAGGTGCTGGGTTAAAGGTCAGGTTCATGACAATGTGGATAAAATAAGCTTCAAATTCAAAAGTTTGTATTCAAGTTCAAATTTTATGAATAAATTAAACTTACCTGACATATTTAACATTAGGATTTCAATCTCTTTCACATTATAACTCGCTCAGAACTAAAAAACTGACCATTCACCTGTTAGTAATACTACTTCCTGTTCATGGCTCTCACGTCAGTTCTCTCATGGCATAAGAAAACACCACAAGAAAACTAAATTATCTGGGGAGGTAGGGTGGGATTGTTATATATGTCAGGTAAGTATAATTTATTCATAAAATTTGAACTAATTTCATTTCATAAATTAGAGACTTACCTGTCATATATAACATTAGGATTTCTCTAGATTCCAAAGCAGTGTCTTCTGCAGATAATTCTATCCAGAACCCAAAATTTAAGAACATCAACATATGAACAATACCTGTTAACAGTCTGAAAATTAGACCATCACTGTCTCTCAGACAATACTATATACAGTCTGTACCTCAGACAATACCATATTTACAGTCTGTATCTCAGACAGTATCCACCATATCCCCAAAAGATAGGACTATCTGTCATCTATCTTAATAAAACCTCTATTTACACTGTATAACTCGCTGAGGAAGAATTCAGCAACCTGAACATTAAGAAAATCAACATTAACATCTTTCAAATAAAATCTAATGAAAATGTTTGCTTTACTCCAATCTGCACTAAGCAGAATGTTCTCCATTTTGGCCCCCTTAAATAGAGCCCAAGAGGGTCCCACCGTTCTAGTCGAATGAGCCTTAACCTTTCCAGTATTTTTACTGATCATTTATAAGCCATTTTTATTGTCTTCACAATCTATTTGGAGATTGTCTGTGATGTACACTGGATGGTGTGGTTTGTTAATGGGTAGGAAAAGTTTAGATTCATCTTTGCCTAAATCTGAACGGAATACCTCCATTCTTTTCAAATACATAAAGAGACCTCTTTTTGGATCAAGCAATTTATTGTCTGGCAAAGATGGAACAAAAATTTTGAAATCGGTTCACTCTATCCTGTTTTGCCAGACCATGTCTGATAAATGTGACACCACGTTTTTGAACTTTAACAGAGCCTTCACCTAATCCGAGAGCTGCAAGTCACTGCACCTTCTAAAAGTGGTGATTGCTATTAAAAAAGCAGTTTTCCATGTGACATACCTAAGACTTGCTAATTTAAGTGGCACAAAGGGAGGTTTCTTTAGCATGTCAAGAACCAGTGGTAAATCCCACTCCGGAAGAAGTTTCCTCTCTGGAGGTCTGGAATTGAATATTCCCTTCAAAATTCTGATTATATAGGGATGCTGTCCTACCAGTTTGTTATCAATAGGCAATTAAACTGAAGACAGCATTGACCTGTACCCTGCAATTGTTCTATATTTTAGACCTTTTTCATATAAGGAAGCCAAAAAATTGGCACAGTTATCTAAAGAAGCTTCATAGGGATCAACTTCATGCTCTTTTCACCAGCTATGGAATTGTCTAAATTTCATTTGTAATTGCTTTGTGGACCTGACCCCCATGATGCTGATAGCAAGTTCCTAGGGTTTTCAGAAAAGCCTTTTGTTTCAAAACATTTGTTGATAGACGCCATGCAGTCAGGTTGAAAATTTCTGGTTTTGGATGTGTTACTCTTAGTCTTCCCTGACCTTGTGTTAATAGATCTTTCAGAAGTGGAAGAGTCCTTGGATAATCTATTAGAAACTTTAGAAGCTGAGGGTACCAAGGTTGTCTTGGCCAGAAAGGAGCTATCAGTATCATTTCGCAATGAAATGTTTCCATGTGTTGTAACACTTTTGGAATTAGTAGTAATGGTGGGAAGGCATACACAAACATTCTGTCCCATGGAACTGACAGGGCATCCTGAGCCCATGCTCGATTGTCCTGAGTCCATGAGCAGAATATTTGGCACTTCTGGTTCTTTGCCATAGTGAATAGATCTATTAAAGGGGTTCCCATAGACTGAAAATTGTCAGAGATACCCAAGTGTTCAGTGACCATTCTGTCGGTTTGACCTGGATTCTGCTCAGCAGATCTGCAAGAACATTCTTCTTGCCGGCAATGTGAGCAGACTTCAACACATTATTGTATTTCAAAGCCAGGTTCCACAAAATCCAAGACTGAACACAAAGTTGAGAGGATCTCGTCCCGCCCTGTATGTTTATATACTGGACTACTGATGTGTTGTCTGTTCTGATCAAAACACGTTTGTTTCGCAGAGCAGGTAGGAAATGTTTCACTGAGATATACTGTCTCCAGTTCTTAGCTGTTGATGTGAAGTGACTGTTGATGATTGGACCAAAAACCCTGTACTGTCAGATTCCCTATAAGGCCTCCCTAGCCTGTCTTTGAAGCATCGGTCATAATTGTGAGTGAGGTGTTCTTGTGAGCTAGTGAGCGACCCTTCATGATGTTTGCTGAAGACATCCACCAGAGCAAATGAGCTTTCAGATTTGTAGTACACAGGATTTGATACTCCAGGCTCATTTTGCTTGGTGACCATGCTTCCAACAAATGCATCTGAATGGGGTGCTTAAAGAGGCGACTGTTTGTGATTAGTTCTAAACAGGAAGCTATTATACCTAGATCTTTGAGATAATGTCTGGCAGTAACTTTCTCTTTCATCAAATATAAAATGGCCAATTTGAGATTCTGAAACCTTTCCAGAGTGGGATAAACATAACTCTGATCTAGTCTGAAATTTGCCCTGATATGTTAGGTTTGGTGTGGGCTTTAGTTCTGACTTTTGAAAGTTTATTATGAAACCTAATCAAAACCTAATCATTATCAGTTTCTGCTCCTGCAACAATAGCTTTTTTGACTGATTTACAGCCAGCCAATCATCTAAGTAAACTGCCATTCTGATGTTTTGTTTTCTCAGGTGAGCTGCAATGACTGATATTATATTTGTAAATACCCTAGGGGCACTTGTTTGGCCAAAACACAGGGCTCTGAACTGATAACTTTTCCCATCTATGCAAAACCTGAGAAATTTTCGATGTTTCTGGAAAATTGGAATATGAAATAGGCATCTTGTAAATTGAGACTGAATGCCCAATCTCCTTGTTTGACTAGATTCAGAACTTTTGTTAATGTATCCAGCTTGAAATGTTGCTTTTGGAGATACTGGTTCAGAGGTTTTAAGTTTATGACTGGTCTCATTTTCCTGTTTTCTTTTTGACTAGAAAAAGTGAACTGTAAAAACTGCTCTGACAATGAGCTTTGGGTACCTCTTCTATAGCCCCTTTTTCCAGTGAACTTTTTATTTCCAAATTTAAAA
This sequence comes from Tegillarca granosa, assembly GCA_029721355.1. NCBI lineage: Eukaryota > Metazoa > Mollusca > Bivalvia > Arcoida > Arcidae > Tegillarca > Tegillarca granosa. The sequence continues at coordinate 5,930,425 of CM056596.1, read as the reverse complement.
TATCTAAAATTTCTGGATTTACTAGAGTTTTCTGAATTCCCTGAAAAGGTGGTTTCTGAAGGAATTCTAGTTTGTAACCCTCTTTTATAACAGAAAGTACCCATTTGTCGTTTGTTATCTTCTCCATTTTGATAGAAAATGAACCAGTCTCCCTCCAACCGGAATCTCCGGAAGCAACATCATTCTCATCAGGATCAGCGGTAGTCTAATTAGTGTCTTCGAAAACTTCTTTATCAGCTGTTTCATCCTTATTTTGTCTTTAGAATGTTATACAAAACAGTATATAAACAATCAGAACATCGGTTAGATTTTACATTACACTAAGTAAATTCTGAATGCGAAACAATAGGTTTGCGCATGTGATGCAAACGTTAAAATGATTTTGTTGATTGACGCTTGTAACAGAACGGCCGATGTGATTACATATTGACCTCTTTTTACAAGATTTTTCCGACCAACACTATAGTATCTATTGTTTATTAATTGCAACAAACCCCTCGATGTATATGTCTAATAAATTTAACTCGGCACCGTGACGAGTGGTAGTAACAATATCATTCGTCCAAGTACACATTTCAATCGTCAGGACGAGTGGAGGAGTGAATAATCGAAGCCCTGTACGTGCCACTAAAATGTGACAGCTGTGATATGTTGTTTATTTGTATAATAGATACTTGTTCAGTATTAATAATTAATGTACTTTGCTATTTACTTTATCCAATCTATTATCACGATTCCAAATTTTATTTATGTACTTCTCATTACTGTACTGATCCCATATATCCATTGAATATCTATGTAGGATACAGTTGAATTAATGTCATGTAACTTTTCCATTCTATATGAACATGGTTTATGATACAAGATCTTGTACACAATGTATATTCAATTTTTATAGCTACAAAAAGAATGCTCAGATGTTTTGTTTGTCCTAAATATGCATAATAATAAACAATATTTCATACATAATAATGTGTTAACCGTTCTTATTTTTGTCATTCAATGATTACTAGTATTCATTGCCTTGCATACACAACATCTTTGCTTACTTTCCCTCCATTACTAATATCAAGACCATGTCTGCTTCGATTAAAAGCATCAACCACAGTTCTGATGTCCTCAAATGACCATTAAAGCCCACTAGACCTCTTGTTCTGAATAATATTTGGTTGCCCCACTTTTCACAAAACATGATGCAATTTGTGCGCCAGTTGAGCAATATAGGCCCTATTGGGCCTTTAGTTTCTTTTTTGTAATCTTAAAACTGACAAAAGTTTGTTTTTTTTAAATCTGAATGTTTCTTTTCGATAACTGGTGCTTTAAAAATAAGAATGTTATGACAAAAAAATAAATTCCTTTGGTGAAAGCTATATCTAACTTATACTAGCTTGTAAGATTAATTACAATTAATTTTTTTTTTAAATTTAAAAGTTAATTTGTATCAGTTGGTAAATTTTGATCATCTATGATTGACATTGTCCACATCAATGTATATCAAAAATTTGAAGGCAGATTGTAAAAAATGACTCCACCATTAAGGCATGTTTCATATTAGAATATATTACTATGATAACAACTAATGTTACAACAATGTTTTTGACATTTTTAGTGGGATACCACTAATTCTGGATTTCAGTACTTTGATAAATTAATAAAATTATTTATTTATTTATTTATTTAAGGATTTTGATTTGGTTGAAGAGAAGAAAAATATATTAGAAAAAGAAGGTGAAATCAAACAATTATACATTTTGGGTGTTTTGATATGTATGTACAGTGAACAGAAAGATGACAAAAATGCAAAGAAATACTGGGATCTCTTGTAAGTATAATTCAGTGAACAGAAAGATGACACAAATGCAAAGAAATACTGGGATCTCTTGTAAGTATAATTCAGTGAACAGAAAGATGACACAAATGCAAAGAAATACTGGGATCTCTTGTAAGTATAATTCAGTGAACAGAAAGATGACACAAATGCAAAGAAATACTGGGATCTCTTGTAAGTATAATTCAGTGAACAGAAAGATGACACAAATGCAAAGAAATACTGGGATCTCTTGTGAAGTATCATTCAGGTGAACAGCAAGATGACCCACCAAATGCAAAGAAATACGGGATCTCTTGTAAGTATAATCAATGAACGAAAGATGACAAAAATGCAAAGAAATACTGGGATCTCTTGTAAGTATAATTCAGTGAACATAAAGATGGACACAAATGCAAAGGAAATACTGGGATCTCTTGTAAGTATAATTCAGTGAACAGAAAGATGACACAAATGCAAGAAATACTGGGATCTCTTGTAAAGTATAATTCAGTGAACAGAAAGATGACAAAATGCAAAGAAATACTGGGAATCTCTTGTAAGTATAATTCAGTGAACCAGAAAGATGACACAAATGCAAAGAAATACTGGGATCTCTTGTAAGTATAATTCAATGAACAGAAAGATGACAAAAATGCAAAGAAATACTGGGATCTCTTGTAAGTATAATTCAGTGAACAGAAAGATGACAAAGCCAAGAAATACTTGGATATCTTGTAAGTAAAAATTAGTGGTCCATGTCCAAATCACAATACAAAACACAAACATACTGGTCCATGTCAAAATCACAATCCCAAACACAAACATACTGGCCCATGTCCAAATCACAATCCCAAACACAAACATACTGGTCCATGTCCAAATCACAATCTCAAACACAAACATACTGGTCCATGTCAAAATCACAATACAAAACACAAACATACTGGTCCTTGTCCATTCACAATCTCAAACACAAACATACTGGTCCATGTCCAAATTACAAGCCCAAACACCAACATACTGGTCCATGTCCAAGTCACAATCTCAAACACAAACATACTGGTCCATGTCCAAATCACAATCCCAAATACAAACATACTGGTCCATGTCCAAATCACAATCCCAAACACAAACATAGTGGCCCATGTCCAAATCACAATCTCAAACACAAACATACTGGTCCATGTCAAAATCACAATCCCGAACACAAACATACTAGTCCTTATCCATTCACAATCTCAAACACAAACATACCAGTCCTTGTCCATTCACAATCTCAAACACAAACATACTGGTCCATGTCCAAATCACAATCCCAAACACAAACATACTGGTCCATGTCCAAATCACAATTTCAAACACAAACATACCAGTCCTTGTCCATTCACAATCTCAAACACAAACATACCAGTCCATGTCCAAATCATAATCCCAAACACAAACATACTGATCCATGTCCAAATCACAATCCCAAACACAAACATACTGATCCATGTCCAAATCAATCCGAAACACAAACATACCGTTCCATGTCCAAATCACAATCCAAAACACAAACATACTGGTCCATGTCCAAATCACAATCCCAAACACAAACATACCAGTCTTTGTCCATTCACAATCTCAAACACAAACATACCAGTCCATGTCCAAATCACAATCCCAAACACAAACATACTGGTCCATGTCCAAATCACAATCCCAAACACAAACATACCAGTCCATGTCCAAACCACAATCCCAAACACAAACATACCGGTCCATTTCCAAATCACAATACAAAACACAAACATACTGGTCCATGTCCAAATCACAAGCCCAAACACAAACATACCAGTCCTTGTCCATTCACAATCTCAAACACAAACATACCAGTCCATGTCCAAATCATTATCCCAAACACAAACGTACCAGTCCATGTCCAAATCACAATCCCAAACACAAACATACTGGTCCATGTCAAAATCACAATCCCAAACACAAACATACTGGTCCATGTCCAAATCACAATCCCAAACACAAACATACTGGTCCATGTCTGAATCACAATCCCAAACACAAACATACCTGTCTGTGTCCAAATCACAAGCCCAAACACAAACATACTGGTCCATGTCCAAATCACAATACAAAACACAAACATTCCGGTCCATGTCCAAATCACAATACAAAACACAAACATACTGGTTCATGTCCGAATCACAATCCCAAACACAAACATACTTGTCCATGTCCAAATCACAAGCCCAAACACAAACATACTGGTCCATGTCAAAATCACAATCCCGAACACAAACATACTGGTCCTTGTCCATTCACAATCTCAAACACAAACATACCAGTCCTTGTCCATTCACAATCTCAAACACAAACATACTGGTCCATGTCCAAATCACAATCCCAAACACAAACATACTGGTCCATGTCCAAATCACAATTTCAAACACAAACATACCAGTCCTTGTCCATTCACAATCTCAAACACAAACATACCAGTCCATGTCCAAATCATAATCCCAAACACAAACATACCGGTCCATGTCCAAATCACAATCCCAAACACAGACATACTGATCCATGTCCAAATCAATCCGAAACACAAACATACCGTTCCATGTCCAAATCACAATCCAAAACACAAACATACTGGTCCATGTCCAAATCACAATCCCAAACACAAACATACCAGTCCTTGTCCATTCACAATCTCAAACACAAACATACCAGTCCATGTCCAAATCACAATCCCAAACACAAACATACTGGTCCATGTCCAAATCACAATCCCAAACACAAACATACCAGTCCATGTCCAAACCACAATCCCAAACACAAACATACCGGTCCATTTCCAAATCACAATACAAAACACAAACATACTGGTCCATGTCCAAATCACAAGCCCAAACACAAACATACCAGTCCTCGTCCATTCACAATCTCAAACACAAACATACCAGTCCATGTCCAAATCATAATCCCAAACACAAACGTACCAGTCCATGTCCAAATCACAATCCCAAACACAAACATACTGGTCCTTGTCAAAATCACAATCCCAAACACAAACATACTGGTCCATGTCCAAATCACAATCCCAAACACAAACATACTGGTCCATGTCTGAATCACAATCCCAAACACAAACATACCTGTCTGTGTCCAAATCACAAGCCCAAACACAAACATACTGGTCCATGTCCAAATCACAATACAAAACACAAACATTCCGGTCCATGTCCAAATCACAATACAAAACACAAACATACTGGTTCATGTCCGAATCACAATCCCAAACACAAACATACTGGTCCATGTCCAAATCACATTTGACTTTAAATTGTTATAACTATGTCTATTTGAACAGATAATGTCATGGTATATTCTTTGATATATTCTTGTTATGACCTTCAAAATGGGGTCAGGATAAAAGATGAAGGTTTAGACCAATGTTTTTACATTAAATTTTGTTCTTTCACTACGATTTTAGCTTTTTTATCATATTTCAATGTAGAATTTAATGATGTTTGATGTTTGAAGCATTGTTTTTCTACATTGGGTTTCAGTCATGAACTTATTTTGAAATCAAGCTTAAAATATGCTATATCTTGACCATGCCCCAGTTAAGCAATCATTTACTATATTGAGTGTACACTCAACCCAAATTAGGGGAAATTTTAGTGTCAATTTTAAGACATTACACAGTAAAAATGAATATCTAATGTTATATTTCAATTGTTTAGTGAAGGTTTGTTGATCATAACAAAAAACATTTTCTTATAAAACTTAAGATTTTTAAAATATTGATGAGAGTAAAATGGGAATATTGTCTTCTAACTAATATGTTTTAATTATTTTGTTGGAGATGATGATGATGATGATGATGATGATAATGATGATATGATGATGACAGGGTGCCCACTTCCTATAAAATCCTATAAATTCCTATAAAATTGGCAATTCCTATATTTTTCCTATATTTTCTCAAAAAGACCTAAAATTCCTATATATTTCACACTATTCCTATATTTTCTGGGATGTTTTTGTTTCTATTTGTGTTAGGACTTTTTGTGTTCACTCACACAAAGCAGTGACTGGGGTTGTATACATCATTTTTAGTTTTTTAAAGAAATCATTGGAATGTCTTGAATTGACATGCATGTTGAAAAAAGAATTCCTATAAAAATAAAGAGGAGAGGCTTGAACATGGAATGGCTGTGAGGGGTGGAGGAGGCCATTGTAGTCGTCAGTGATATATACAATCTCAACATTTCTTTCAATTTAGCAATTCAATGTTTTGATAATTCCTATATTTTCAGTCAGATTCCTATAAATTTCCTATATTTTGGAAATATATTCCTATATTCTTATATTTTTGACAAAGAAAGTGGGTGGGCACCCTGTGATGATGATTGCATGTTAACTTTATAAACAAGCAAGATTTTGTGTATATAGGTGACCCAACTCAAGTTTTTTTACCCCTTTTTATGCTAAAGAAGTTGATGTTTTCCCACAGATTCTCTTTTACCCTGGAACCCAAAATGCTGAATTTAATGTACACTAATTCACACAGAAATGAACTTTTTTGTAATTTGTATATACGTATTAGGTGACATTATGTAAAATTTATTCCGTGAAATCATAGTTAGATTAAAAAGGTCAAAATCACAGATGTATAAAAATATTGAAAGGTTGCATAAAGCCAAGGTCAGGTACTATTTCATTTAAGCCATGAATCTCTCTTAGCAATATCTTTGCTACATTTAAACTTTTTGCTGAAGAATTTTAAAAATAAAAAATTTCCTAAAATCAATTTTAAAAATAAAGACAGGGTCATGACCTTTTTAATTTTTGAGTAATTTCTACTTTGAAAGTGTCTAATTGCAGTTTTTTTTTTTTTTTTTTTTTTGTTTTTTTTTTTGCCATGTTTGGCCTGCCAGTTGAGCAACACAAGTCCTCTTAGGCCTCTTGTAGAGAGAGTTATTGTCCTTCATATAAAGTTTTCTTTGAAATTTTTGCTCAGTTCTCTAATTGCATGTCTGGAGCATGATTTTGTCATCTTATGTTCAACTGATACCAAACTTGGTATTCATGTTTCTTGCAATGAAACTATTTTTGTGTGTAAAAACAGTGTTTATTAATGTGAAACAAAGAACTAATTAACATCTTAACTGTTGACTCCAATCTTTATCATGCGACATATCCAACTCGCGGAGTTCTAATTTCCATTGTAATTTTGGAACATTTTTTGTAAATAAACTGTTGCTAGACCTTGGATATACGAAATGTAGGATTCTTAAGACTTGTCATATTAATTTGGAAATATCTTGGGAATTGGGTCCAAACTGGAAGAAAATGTTGATTCTGGAAAAGATTTGGATATCCTCAGATGAGCATTAAGGGCCATTTTTTTTCCAAATTTATGACTTAGATATTGACATATATATTTTCGTATTGAAGAATATTATTAGATATATTTTGCTGCACAATGTCATTGTTTTATTAATATACAAAATACCGTTACAATGAAATGAATCTAATGTTGGAACTTGAGCATTTGAACTAGTCACTATTTACAAAGTGAACATATCAGGCCCCTTTGTCCTTTTGTTTTAGTGACTGCAGCCACTTTGTTGGTTGATTATTAAAAAAACACTAGAAATTGGCACCATATGAAGCTACTGTTGTATATGATGCTATCCAACATGTCTCTGAAGGTGATATTACTAAAAGATTGAATTTTAAAAAATATTTATCATTATAAAGTATTGCATTTTTTTTTTTTTTTTTTTTTTTAGCTTAGATACGGTTTATTCAAAATTCAGTAGTCAAATTGTGACAAGGCCAGTGCTATCAGATAGTACCAAAAAAAGCTTAATTGATCCAGTATACGCATACACAAATATGCTTTTAAAGACAGATCGGTTTGAAGGTAAGAGCAATTTAATGCTTTTTTTTTAAAATTCTGGTTTGTAATATATGTATTTTTTTCACTTTGATGAATTCTTTTTTTATTTTTACTAAGTTAACTTTGACAAAGGTTTTGACATGTACACATATTTGATCTCTTTTACAAAGGTTTTGACATGCACACATATATGATCTCTTTGACAAAGGTTTTGACATGTACACATATTTGATCTCCTTGACAAAGATCTTGATGTGTAAATATATTTGTTTTCCTTTACAAAGATCTTGATGTGTAAATATATTTGTTTTCCTTTACAAAGATCTTGATTTGTAAATATATTTGTTTTCCTTGACAAAGGTCTTGATGTGTAAATATATTTGTTTTCCTTGACAAAGTTCTTGAGGTGTAAATATATATTTGTTTTCCTTGACAAAGGGTTGATGACTGTGTAAATATTTTTGTTTTCCTTGACAAAGGTCTTGATTTGTAAACATATTTGTTTTCCTTGACAAAGATCTTGATGTGTAAATATATTTGTTTTCCTTCACAAAGATCTTGATGTGTAAATATATTTGTTTTCCTTGACAAAGGTCTTGATTTGTAAATATATTTGTTTTCCTTGACAAAGGTCTTGAGGTGTAAATATATATTTGTTTTCCTTGACAAAGGGTTGACGACTGTGTAAATATTTTTGTTTTCCTTGACAAAGGTCTTGATTTGTAAATATATTTGTTTTCCTTGACAAAGATCTTGATGTGTAAATATATTTGTTTTCCTTGACAAAGGTCTTGATTTGTAAATATATTTGTTTTCCTTGACAAAGGTGTTGATGTGTAAATATATTTGTTTTCCTTGACAAAGGTCTTGAGGTGTAAATATATTTGTTTTCCTTGACAAAGGTCTTGAGGTGTAAATATATTTGTTATCCTTGACAAAGGTCTTGATGTGTAAATATATTTGTTTTTCTTGACAAAGTTCTTGATGTGTAAATATATTTGTTTTCCTTGACAAAGATCTTGATTTGTAAATATATTTGTTTTCCTTGACAAAGGTCTTGATGTGTACATAGAAGTTAACTTTGAAAACAACCCTGTTGTGTTTTTAGCTCCCTTAGACAAAGGTCATAATGTGTTATATCAATTTATTATTTTTAACAAATGTGTCATTCTTTTACATGTCTTTTACATTTAAGCTTACTAAGGAGAAGGCTTTTTGTGTTTATATATGTATTCATATTGCTTCTCTTTGGCTGTTTTTATATAGGTTTATTTTGAGAAAGATCTCATAAGTTCAATTTTACAAAGAGTTTGGTGTGTTTTATATGTATATTAACTTTGATACAAGACCTTTAATTTGTTTTATATGTGTATTAACTTTTATACAAAGACTTTGGTGTGTTAAATATGTATATTAACTTTGATACAAGACCTTTAATTTGTTTATATGTGTATTAACTTTGATACAAAGACTTTGGTGTGTTAAATATGTATATTAACTTTGATACAAGACCTTTAATTTGTTTTATATGTGTATTAACTTTGATACAAAGACTTTGGTGTGTTAAATATGTATATTAACTTTGATACAAATACTTAACTTTGAACCAAAGACTTTGGTGTGTTTTATATGTATATTAACTTTGATACAAAGACTTTGATGTGTTTTATATGTGTATTAACTTTGATACAAAGACTTTTATGTGTTTTATATGTGTATTAACTTTGATACAAAGACTTTTATGTGTTTTATATGTGATAACTTTGATACAAAGACTTTTATGTGTTTTATATGTCTATTAACTTTGATACAAAGACTTTGGTGTGTTTTATATGTATATTAACTTTGATACAAAGACTTTGATGTGTTTTATATGTGTATTAACTTTGATACAAAGACTTTGATGTGTTTTATATGTGTATTAACTTTGATACAAAGACTTTTATGTGTTTTATATGTGATAACTTTGATACAAAGACTTTTATGTGTTTTATATGTCTATTAACTTTGATACAAAGACTTTTATGTGTTTTATATGTGATAACTTTGATACAAAGACTTTTATGTGTTTTATGTGTCTATTAACTTTGATACAAAGACTTTTTGTGTTTATATGTCTATTAACTTTGATACAAAGACTTAACTTTGATACAAAGACTTTTATGTGTTTTATATGTATATTAACTTTGATACAAAGACTTTGATGTGTTTTATATGTCTATTAACTTTGATACAAAGACTTTGGTGTGTTTTATATGTATATTACTTTGATACAAAGACTTTTATGTGTTTTATATGTCTATTAACTTTGATACAAAGACTTTTATGTGTTTTATATGTGTATTAACTTTGATACAAAGACTTTGTGTTTTGTTTTATATGTATATTAACTTTGATACAAAGACTTTTATGTGTTTTATATGTCTATTAACTTTGATACAAAGACTTTTATGTGTTTTATATGTATATTAACTTTGATACAAAGACTTTGTGCTTTATATGTCTATTAACTTTGATACAAAGACCCCAGCAGGGTCTGTTCAAGACTTGAAATTAGATAGTATCTGTTCTTTTTCCAAATTAAGGGTCTTTTAGGAGATATCATATTTATTTATACAAGATTGTACAAGTTTCACATATCTATTTTTTTATCAGAATTACCTTCTTATAGAACATTTAGCTGATTAAAAAATGACACCCCAGATTAACTCTCTCTCTCTCTCTCTCTCTCTCTCTCTCTCTCTCTCTCTCTCTCTCTCTCTCTCTCTCTCTCTCTCTCTCTCAACAATTCCTGATAGAGACAACAATATAGAAATTTTCAAGAATAAGTTGACAACAACATTCTTATATTTTAATAAGGAAAATTTATGATTACAGACAAACTTTAGTTATTCGAAGTTGAAGGGCCTTTAAATTTTAGGTTTGAAAATTTGGGGGAGGGGGTTCAAATAAATGAATTTGGAACTTCATACTTTGATACATTATCTTAAGACACAACAGTACTTATTGCACATTAGAAGTATTTAATTGGCATCAGTTTATATATACACATGTATATAAAGGTCTGGTTTTATGTGTTAATGATAGTGTATTTTTGTGGTGTTGTTTAAGTGTGTGTTTGGGGGGGGGGGGGGGGGTTGTGATGTAAAAGTTTCGTAAAGATAAAAAGCAAAAGTTATGGAACTGATATCTGGAAACTGCTCAACAGTGAAGTGAAACAGATGTATAAGTGGTCATCTAGTAATCATATAATTATATAGTGTCATAGGAATAACTTATACTTGATGACCAGAAATGACTGCTGAAGAAAATGAAGTTAGAAAAAAGTTCACTACAGTAATGAAGCAAAAACCATGGAATATTTGGTCTAGTTAAGACACACTATTGGGGCTCCATATATACATCTACAAAAATTCTATGTAAATTCTGCATGAGACATATATATATATATATATATATATATATATATATATATATATATATATATATATATTTAAACAGAGCCTTGGTTAAAACATGCATATTAGCTATTTAAGAATGGCCTGTGACTAGATTTTTCTGATTAATTATTGTGGCATTTCCAAACTTTAGGTAGTTTGTAAAGTTTTTGTAATTAAGTTCTTTGCAAATGATTTTTGACATATTCTCAGGTGAGCGTTTAGGTCCATGGGTCTCTTGTTGTTTTATATATCAACCCCCTTTTGACAAAGGCTTTGTTGTGTTTATATATAAACCCCCTTTGACAAAGGTTCTGGTGATTATACAGCGTATTTTATCCTCAATTGTGTATATACAGCGTCATGCCGTATTCGTGATTTTTCAAGATGGCAGTTTACATGAAACACCATAACCACTTTTGAAAAGAGAATTTAAGACTGAAATAAAAAATGTACTTGCCTAATATTTTGTCAAATGTTCTTTTGCTTTTATCACTTCTAGTAGCCAGCGGGGGATTGATTGATATAAACTCTGAAAGAGTTAATGGAAAAGGAAGTCCAAATACCCATGATGGCAGTGAATAGCTCTTCGGTAGTAGAAATTTCTCTAGCCTGTATTTGTAACTCTCTTTTGATGCGATGCCATAAATTTTTGGTACATGTAATATTAATGTCTTGGGACTGGGCTGGCCACACAATAGTTTGAATGTTATTTTGCTGTTTGTATTCTGTAGTAATACGGGCCCAATGAACGGGAGCATTATCATCCTGAAACCAATATGTTTGGTTACTAAAATGATGAGCAATAACTGGCCACAGATGATTATCAAGTATATTAATATACTTTTGAGCATTTATATTGCCTGTAACAGTACACAAAGTTCTGACACCATAATAAGTGATGCACCCCCAAACCATCAAAGAGACCATTGCATCCTAGGGGGGCATCTACACTGGGGAAGGTGCGATTCTTTGGATGTCCTCCAGATGTATACTCGGTGATTTTCTCCTATCACTGTTTGACTTTCATCAGAAAATATAAGAGTTTTCCAATAATTATCGACTGATAAATTTCTTTTCTGGAAACACCAAGAAATAGGCTTTTTCCGATCAACATCCCGAACCACCATCTTTTTGCGTATTACACAGCATTTAAATCTTTTTTGCATAAAAACCTTTGAACTGTATGTGCATGAACATGACAGTCTGGTTTTTTTCTTCTATTTAATTCAGTTGTTATTTTATTTAAAGGAAGTAATCTGTTGCTTTTTGTGAAAATACAGAGCCAGTTTCTATCCCGCTGTGTCAACTTACTTGGCTGTCCACATCTGGCTACATTTTGTACAGTTCTGGTTAACAAATACTTTTTCCACACAGATCGGATGGTAGATTCTGGTATTTTCATCACATTTACCACATGTGAAGTTTTATGGCCCTTTAATTTTAAATCTATAATGATTTTTTTCAACATCATCTGACAATTCTGTTGATTTTCTACCCATGTTGACAGTACACCGTTTACATTGGAATCCCCTGTGCAGACGACCTACTTTCACCATGACGTCATTTATTTACCATAGAAACTAGCTACAAATAGATTTTCAAGTATGTCTTCTATTTTGCGAATACTTTTGGCATGACTGCTGTATATAATGACAGGCATTTTTACCTCTAAGTTTATCTTGATAGAGGATTTTTTATGTAGAAGCTAGCTTTGTTGCATTTTTAATTTTATAAAACTTTCATAAATGTGTTAGATGATTGAACTTTGACAAAGGTTTGACATGTTTACTTGTTAATTCCTTTTGACAAAGACCTCATAGTGATTTAAATTTAACCCTCTCACAGTGGCTTATTTTATATAAATTATTCTCTACACAAGTTTCATTGTAAAATTGTGAAGAACAAAAATGTCTCATAAAATTTGAACATTGGGCTATTCATAAAACATTTTTAAGCCTGTTGAATTTTTACCTCTATTACACATAATGGTTATTTAAGTGCATAATTAATAAAATTAAAGAATTGTTTCATACAAATGACTGAATTATTCTTATCGATGCTGCTTTATTTTCTTACTGTACAGATGATTGAAGATTAAATGCTGTGTTTTGTTCATTTCAGAGGCAGTCAAATGTTTGACAGATGCTGAAAAGTGTATAAAATTTACTGACAGTAATAACAAACCAGTAGTGGATTTTAACGATTTGTTGTATTATTGTATTCAATCACTTGATTTTCAAAAAACATTTTTAATTTTGTCAAAACTGAAATTATTGCTGAACAGTGTGAATTTAGAGAGGAGTTTTTTGGAATTTTTGGTGAAAACGTAAGTTTCTGATTTAATGATGAATAATATTTATAATTTAGGTATGTGTTAGTGATGCAACATACTGATTTGTAAAGCTTTGTTAGGTGGTCCTATTGCACTACTTTTTGCTTCAGTAAAATTGCCTATATCAAAATATTGATGTTTTCATTGTGACCCATCAATATTATTTTATTTATAATCATCTTTTAAGCTCACCTGACCAAAGGTTATGTAATCTTAAATCTTATGGCATGCAACAGTGTGTGTATATGCACACATGTACATCATTTAGGACTTTAAAACAAGGTGAAGATCAAAGATCAGGGTTAGATTTTTTTGCCCCTGGAATTTGAAATTTTATGTGAATTAATATATTTTTGCATATTTACTTGACCTCTGCGGTAGCTCAGTTGATAGATTTCTTGCTCTGTAAGTGGAAGGTCATGGGTTCAAACCCCGGCCAGGCCTGACCCAAGACTTGAAAGTAGGTAGTGACTGTTCTTTTGCCAAGCACTCAGCATTACGAAATGAAAGTCACGGTTCTTTCAGATGGGAACTTAAAATAAACGAGGTCTTGTGTCACGGCAGGCATGACACGATAAAAAACCCTGCTGTATAATACCATCAGCATAACGCACACGCTTCCGTCTATAGCTGGTGATGTCTCGATATAAGTGAAATATTCTTGACTGGGACGTTAAACACCATTACTCAACTCAACTCATATTTACTTGAAAATAATAATAGATATAAAAAATAATGAACTGCAAAAATGATCAAAAATATATCACAAGATGTAACTAAGTGGTACCGTATGTTTGGTAAAAAGAAAATATATAAGAATCATTCAATAGCCTGTACTAACTGTCCTACACATGCAAAATCTTTGCAATAATGATCACGAGCTATTTGTTTTCAAACTATCAGGGTTTGCACAGTCTTAAAAAGAGGTTGGCTTCAAAAAGTCCTTAAAAAATGAGAAGGTTTTGAAAAAAATCAAATTACACCAAGGAACCTTTAATTCTCTATTTACCCTTCAAATCTGCTGAAAAATGACCGAGTTTACTAATGGTAGTTGTAGGGCTTTAATTGAAAAATAGCAAGGTATTTAAGGGGGTAATTGCTATAAATTGAATAGTTATCAATTTATCTGGAAAACTTTTAAGATGCATAAAAAATGAAATGGTTAAATATATGGGGTTTTCACCACAACCAGATAAAGACAAGGTTTTTAGTTTTGACATATATAAATTAAGCTTTAATAGGATAAAGGTCAAAGGTCTGATTTGACATTTCTTTAATATTTGTTCTTTTATCACATGCATACATGAACTTGTTTTAATCCATAGAGATCAGTAACTTTGCTCTTCTCACAAGTAGCTGAAAAATTGCTGATGCAATGTTTGACAACATAACATCAACACCAGAGCATGGTATGCTTGTTTACAACATACTGACTTAGTGGCCTAGCACCTCAACAAAGTTTCCTTTAGTGTGCACTAGTATAAGACAGACAAAATAATACTTTCTCACACATACATGCTCTATTCTTTGAATATTCCCAAGTGACTAAAACTAGCAAATAACTGAACTAGATATGTTTCTTTGAAACAGATGTGTCGCCTGACACCGCATAAAAATCAATCAAAGGGAAATAATTCAAAAACGGAACAAGATAGAGTTGTGGTTCTTGTGCACTGCACTTCGAGTCATTGCCAGAAACATGCACACCAAGTTTGGAGTCATTTGAAGGTACAACACCAATGTTATGCTCTGGACAAGGAAATCCGGACGCCGCAGTCGCTGACGCCGACGCCGACGAAAGTAATCCCTATATGTCGCCTAGTCAGGCGACACAAAAACTGCTAATGTGATCTTGACAACATAAAAATCATCAAACTAATTTTGTGGTATGAAAGGGGGAATTAAAGGTGGGGTTGGTGGAAGACTTTAGTAATTGTGCTCACAACAATTACAATTCTAGTTTTTTCTGTTTTTCTTTAAATGCAATTTAAAATGGCTCCCTGGCTTTTGTGATGCACAGGTTAGCTCAGTTGGTTGAATGCTCGTTCCATAAATGGAAGGTTGTGGGTTTATCCCATTCGGGTCTGACTCAAGACTTGAAAGTGGGTAGTGGCTGTTCTTTCACCAAGCACTCGGCATTACAAAATGAAAGTCACGATTCTTTCAGATGGGAACTAAAAATAAACGAGGTCCCGTGTCACGGTAGGTGTGACATGATAAAGAACTCTGCTGTATAAAGCCATCAGCACAACACACAGGCAGAATTTCTGCACTTTTGCCTATAGCTGGCGATGTCTCGATAAAAGTGAAATATTCTTTACTGGGATGTTAAATACCATCATTCAACTCTACTCCAACGGATTTTCAGTACCTTCAGTACCTTGATTAAGGTTTATGTTTACTCCTTATTAACTCAAATTTATGAATTGATCTTTTTTTTCACTTTGCTACCCAGCAAAGAGTATAAATTTAAATTGATAAAGTTATCTCTATTTTAGATATGTATTTATACTATTTTTTTTTCTCTTTTTTCAGAAATCTTGATGTTGCGGTGGATTATTTCGATTTTTGTGCTTACAATAAAAATAGGTTTATAGGACTTCGCCATATTTGTGTTGAATTAATAAGGCAAGACAGAATTCAGTTGATGAATAAAAGTATGTAAAACTGAAATTTAATACTTAATAAATTTTGGCATCAATTTTTTTTAGCACCCGTAAGAAACAAAAAGTGAAAAATTAAAAAATAGCCATTGTAGATTGTGTAAATTCTATATAGAAAGAAGATTCTGTAAATTGAAAAATGTTCATGTTTATTTTTTACATGTATATTCACAAGAGTTATTAGAGGCAAAAATAAAAGAATTTTCAGCAATATCTTTTCTTTTTCTTACCTGGCCAATAGGCCATGTGAGCTTATTTTATTGTGTGTGTGTGTGTGTGTGTGTGTGTGTGTGTGTGTGTGTGTGTATGTGTGTGTGACACTCAGAATTTTAACATATGCTCTGAAACTACTTGACCAATATTGACAGAATTTGACATAAATGGATATTAGATATGAGCTTTTCAAGTTTGCATTTCAATGGCCATAGGAGGATGATCTACATGTGAAAAAAGAAAACAAAAAAGTTTTCTAAACTAAAAATCATAAACAAAAAACTGAGTTGATTTTCAAGTGTCTTAATTATGTAGATTTTATAAATTTGGAAATTTGGTCAAAAATTGGATTACACATTTTTGCCCTAAATTTTGAAAATTTCATAGAATTGTTTATTGTTATAAATTGACTATTTCAAAGGATATTAATAAGCATGATGTTTTCAGTTTAACAGATTCTTGAAAATGACCATAATAATTTGTTCAAGATAAAAACCAAGGTTATGATTAATTTTTTGACCTATTTATTTTTCCTGCTATTTAAGTTTTTTTTTTTTTTCTTATCAAATTGTTTACTTTGACATAAGAGTGATTTATTTTTGATTTTTCATTGGCTACTTTTCTAGATTCAACAAAATTTACTAAGATTTATAATAATTTTTCTTTTATTTTTCTTTTCTTGCAGTTATTACCAACCTTTTACATGATAAAAGTTCTAATTCAAATTTTATTCTTGGAGATTTATTCTTAGCCTATATTTGCACTGAAGAGAAGGAAAAAGCAAAGTCATTAATTCAGGTAGTTATTTTTTCTAAGAAACTATTGGGCTATAACTGATGAAACATAGGCAGAAGCATATTAGGGTCTGGGTTTTAGTTTTTATTATGGTGTTGTCATGGCTACCATGTCTATGCCACAGAAACCTTTAAAGGCTAAAACCCTCTCTTAAACGACAGGATTGCATCTAGACTACCTGTTGCAAAATTTTGCAACTCTCAGAGGAGTTGGGTAGGTTTTTGCTGATGATAACTTTCTGATAAAACTTAAGGTTTGCACATATCTGCCACCAAAGTAGAAATAACCTGGTAATTTTACTAATTCTGAATCCCTAGCTAGCTAGTTTCACAGAACTGTATAAACTATAGGGATACTTATCCTAAGTATGAAAAGGTTGAATAAGGATCTACTTGTGTCATAAATTTCCAGCAGATACACAAATCAGTCCTTACTGACTAATGTGTTGATACATGTTCTATGAAAAGTTGAGTACTATCTGCACAATAACATTTTCTGAATTGCTAAAATAACAATGCTGAACTGATGCTAACAGATATGTTATGCTGAAAGAAGCTTGAAAAATAAACAAATTAGACAATAAATGGGTTGAAGTGTTAATACTTTGAGTTTACAAATAATCAAAATTACACTAAGTGACAAGAAAGCTTTGGTAGCATTTTGAAATTTCAATACTTTTCAGCAGTGATTTTGTTTGTTTAAAATTAACACCGAATAAAGGTAGTTTTACCTGGAGAAATATGACTAAAATTTCCCAATTTGACCACTAAAAATCCTAAAAGCCACAGTGACACACAATCAAATAGTTTAAGTTAAATGTAGAAGTCTAAAACTGTTCTGGCCAACAAAAATTGTATAAATATCAAATGAAATCAAACTGAATAGCACATTATGATTGGTTTGCCTTGCATGGTTTTTGCATTCATATTGACATCATTGTTCAATTGTGCAGTAGAAGCAACAGTCATAAAAACATGCATTTTAGACAGTAACATATTTATATTTAAATTATTATCCCCTCACAAATGAAATTTAGATGGAATAAAGGATTTGGCCAGTACATACTGTATGTACAAATGTACATAGGCCTGTATATCTAAATACCTATGTTACACTTTCCTTTTCAGTACTTTAACGTGTTTATTTCTCAACAGAACTTCATGAAACTTCATTCATGGGTTTAATATGGTAATATCTCTGACAAGTTTGTGTTTTAGCCAATCCAAGATTGCCACTGTTACTATAATTAGAAAAAAACAGAAAAACGACAATTACATATTCATTTGTCCATTAACTTGGTTCAAATTTGGTATATGTAAAGTAGAATCCTGGACTTTTAATATATGTAATGGATTTTTGGGTAACTGTAGTTTGCATGTTATTACTGCAATATGAAATTTACAATTAATTACAGCTGATATATAAGAATATTGTGGGTGTTGAGATGATGATCATTTTGATATGTGATTTAAGGTCATTGGTTCAAAGATAAATGTTACTATTGGTGAAGAATACTAAAATTTTGAATTATCCTAAGTTAGTAATTGTTAACTTTTGGTATAGGCATGTATATTAGAATATTGTAATATTGATATGACAGTCATTTTGTTATATGATTCAAGGTCATAGATTCAAAGGCCAAGGTCATAACTGCATAAGGAGATTAAACTGTTTATTCTCTGTAAAGCTTTTAACTTTCTGTATAAGCATGTTTATTAGAATATTGTTGGTAATGATATTATGATCATTTTGATTTGTCACCCTTCAAAGAAATTTCTTGTATAGCGATTGGTTAACTTGCAAGGGCACATGGCGGGGTACATAAACTCGTGCAACATTTAGCGGCATAAGGGAAATAACCCTAACATTGACAAGCTAGCCTACAGTAAATAAACATGGCTGATGACAAGGTTCAAAAGTCACTTAGAAAACAAAATTGAAGGGCTAAACCAGTGCCATCAAATACTAACAAAAGTAGAAAAAAATAATTACAAAGTGTTAAATTATTAATTGATAGTGTGTTAACTGTAAGTTATTTATTTACAAATTGTTGATACATTAAATGTTTACTTAGTAAAATGATTGCTTTATTTAATTTTTTTTCACTAGTACATAATATGTTGCTTTGAAGGGTGACAAATACATTACACAGGTTTTTGGCAGGGTACATGGGGCCTGTGTAACCTGCCAAAAAAAATATATAACTTTTAAAATTATTCAAAGTCATATTAAGCAACAAGCTTTTGCGCATGTAAGATTCTTTATATATCCATCGACTTTGGTCAAAACCACCTATAATGAGTTACAATTATTATTAAAAAATGATAAATTACCCAAACTTCAATAGAATTTAAAATTGTCATATAAAATAAAAACAATAATTCCATTTTTTTTTTTTTTTTAGCTCACCTGAGCTGAACTATTGCTATTCATCTTCATCCATTGTGCGTCGTCCGTCGTGCGTCATAAGTAAACTTTTTACATTTTAATCTTCTCCTCCAAAACCACTGGACTGAATTTAATGAAACTTGGTAACCATCATGCCTTGGTGAAGCCCTTTCAGATTTGCTCAAATGAAGGAACCCTATAAGGGGGGAAATAGTGTAAAACTTTAAAAATCTTCTCCTCTGAAACTACAAGAGATATACCATAGTTATTTATTTATAACATCCTTAGGTCATCTATTTTCAGATTTGCACAAATGGTAGCCATGGGGCTAAAAACGGGGAAATTGTAAGGCACTGAGTGGGGAAACTGCTAAAAATTATATATTTGTCACTATATCTTGAAAATTATTAACTTTTTGTATAGGCATGTATATTGTAGGTATTGCAACAACGGTCATTTTGATATATGGTTCAAGGTCATATGTTGAAAGGTCAAGGTCACAAGCTGCAAAAGAAGACTTAAAATGCTAATTATCTTAAAACTATTAACTTTTTGTATAGGCATGTATTGAGAATATTGTAGGTATTGTGACAATGATCATTTTAATATAAGGTACAAGGTCATATGTTGAAAGATCAAGGTCACAGCTGCAAAAGAAGACTTAAATTACTAATGATCTTGAAAACTATTAACTTTGTGTATAAACATGTATATGAGAATATTGTAGGTTTTGCAACAACAATCATTTTGATATATAGATCAAGGTCATATGTTGGAAGGTCAAGGTCACAGCTGCAAAAGAAGACTTAAATTGTTAATTATCTTGAAAACTATTAACTTTTTGTATAGGCATGTATATTATAATGTTGTAGGTATTGTCATGACAATCATTTTGATATATGGTTCAAGGTCATATGTTGAAAGGTCAAGGTCACAGCTGCAAAAGAAGACTGAAATTGCTAATTATCTTTGAAAACTATAACTTTTTGTATAGGCATGTATAATAGAATATTGTAGGTATTGACATGGCGATCATTTTGATATATGGTTCAAGGTTAATGTTCAAAGGTCAAGGTCATATCAACATAGAAATACTAAAATTATTAACTATCTTGAAAGCTATTAATTTCATACGTAGTCATGTATATTAGAATATTGTAGGTATGATCAATCATATATGGTTCGAGGTCATATATGTTCAAAGGTCAAGGACATAGCTGCATAAGTATACTGAAATTGATTAATGATTTGGAAATTATTCATTGCACTACAGTTACTTCATGCATATTATATAAGCTACTTATAAATGAAATGTAAGTGGATATATTTCTGATTAAGTTTTGTGGCAGTTCTTATCATGAGAAAACTTTAAAAGTTTCTGTACTTAATATATTGTCTATTGCACTTCGCAAACAATATTGGACATAGGTGAGCGTTAAGGCCCATGGGCCTCTTGTTGCCTCGTGTGTATGTTATTTTTAGCTCAATTGAGCTGAAAGCTCAGATTAGCTAATGCTATCCATCTGTTGTCTGTTGTCCATCAATTGTCATCTGTTGTGCATTGTGCCTCATTGGTCTTATGTAAACTTGTAACATTTTAATCTTGTTCAAAAGCTCTGGGTCAAATGTAATGAAACTTGGCTACCATCATACCTGGGTGAAGGCCTTCCTGATTTTTATCAATGAAGGAGTTATGTCCCTTTGGGCCCCAAAGAAGGAGTGATAGTGAAAGACTTTAAAAATCTTCTTCTCTGAGTGTACAAGAGTTATACCTTAGTTATTTCATTTATAACATTCTTTGGTTGTCTAGTTTCAGATTTACACAAATGGTAGCCATAGGGCTCAAAATGGAGAAATGGCAAGGCACTTTGTGGGGAAATTACTGAAAATTATATATTTGTCAATATATCTTTAAAACTTTAAACTTTTTGTATAGACATGTATAATAGAATATTGCAGGTATTGATATGACAATCATTTAAATATATGTTTCAAGGTCATAAGTTTTAAGGTCATAGATCCATAAAAAGACTTAAATTGTTAATTATATTAAAATCTGTTAACATTTTGTATCAGCTTATATATTAGTATATTGTAGGTATTAATATGAAAATCATTTTGATACATGATTCAAGGTCATACATTCAAAGGTCAAGGTTACAGCTACAAAAGAAGAGTGAAATTGTTAATTATCTTGCAAATTATTAACTTTTTGAATAAGCATGTATATTAGAATATTGTAGGTATTGATATGGTGGTCATTTTGATATATGGTTCTAGGTCATAGGTTTTAAGGTCAAGGTCATAGCAGCATAAGAAGACTCTAATTTCTTTTTATTTTGAAAACTGTTAACTTTTCGTATAGGTATGTATATAATAAAATTGTAGGTATTGACATGACAATCATTTTGATTTATGTTTCAAGGCCATTAAGATTTTCAGTCCTATTTCCAAACCTCTATTATTCCCAAATTAACTTAAACAATTCCCAATAAGTCTTGCCAAAAAGTGTCTCTATCTTTGCCATGTTGGATACTGTCATTTATCGTAATTAAATGAAGAAAATGTATGAAAGGCTTGCTATCACAAACTATTGATGGGGACGATTTAAGCATTGAATTGACACCGATGTAATGCAAGTTAAACTGTTAATACTCAGATTATGATAAATGACATAAGAAAAACATGGGATAGCAATTACTCTGGTAAAGATAAAAACTCATGATTATCAAACATCGTAGTAAAAAAACAAGCAAACAAACAAAAAGAAAAGGAAGAAAAAAAAAGAAAATGTCGCACAATAGTAAATATTATATGATATGACTGAAAAAGGAAGACACAAAGAAGTTACAAAAATTACAGGATTTTTTAATAAGGCCAGTACATGTACTTCTACCGTCGGGGAATCGAAAAAATAAAACCCTAGTCAGACTTAGAAAAAAAAAGGAAATGAGTGAAAGTTGGTCTGAAACTCATACAGAAACAGTGATGGCAACTATAAATAGTGAAGTCTGAAGTCAGCCACTGTCTGAAAGATAATCTTATTCACCCACTTGTAGCATGCCAGATAGGTACTTAAAATGAAATGTGACCAGATATATCTTATTAAGTATGGTGGCAATTTTTAACTTGAGAAAACTTGGGAAGTTTCTTACTGAATATATTATTTATTGCACCTTGCTAACTGTTTTGGATATTTACTCAGGTGAGTGTTATGGTCCATGGACCTCTTGTTTAAAATTAATTTTTTACACCTGTTGACTTGTTCAATCAATCAAGGCATATCAGACCATGATGGCTATTCACCTGAGAGGGCTTTTTACTTTGCTGTTATTTTATTTTAGTTACATGGGTTTCAAATGGGTAAACAACATTTTGACGGTGTAGCATATGCATTTTATAAAGGCTCTCAGGTAAGTTTTTTTTTTTTTTTTTTTTTTTTTTTTTTTTTTTTATAAAGAAAACTTAATTCTATGCCTTGTATGAAAATGCTGTTTAATTTTAACAATAAGTACAAAAGAATAAATTTGCCTGATTAGACCATGCAAGACTTTCATTATGGCTGACAATTTTTGTTTACAAACTTTTTTTTATTAGATTACTTTTAAAGCTGCATTAAGTTTTTCAATTTTCTGAATTTTTTTTTATTTTCTAAACATATATTTTTTTAAAAACAGATAACTTCTAATCACGATTTGTGAAATTTATTTTCTTAAATTCATTCCTATGAGCTGTAAATAAAAGAAATTCTCTAACAGATTGGTCAGTGTTTAATTAATGTTGGTTATTATTTGCTTGGAACATGCTCACGGATGTATCGAAATTCCAATAAATCAAAGGCGAAACCTGACAAATTGTATTAATTGTCCACCGTTAATATCCAAATGAATTGGCAATGGTGTTACGTATCCCTTACAAAGTCACAAATGACAAATTTAATGAAATTCTATGTTTAATTTATCGTATTTCATCATTTTGTAAGTTGTTATAAGCCTGGTTTAAAATTAGTTTTGTGTTTGGATATCAATAATTTGTTGATACATTTCAAATCTGGGAATACATGTTGCAGTTAATTATGCCAAATAATTTTTAATAATGTTATTGAAATTTGGTTTCCATTATGCCTAATGTTTTTTTGGAAATGGCAAATTGACTGGTTAAATGAAAATATTTACAAACCTATAGGCTATTAAAAATTTTATAGCTTGAGACATTTATAAAATTTGTTCTTGTTATACAATCTAGAGAAAAGAATTGGAGGACATTGTTGAACTGGCACAGGACAAGTTGTCTAACATTACACTTGGAAAAATGTTGGCATTTATAGCTGATCTGTATGGTAGGAATATTATGTATAGTTTATACTTATTATTATTACTTAGTTGTTTATTTATATTTTTTACATCACATGTTAATTTGTTAAATGATCATTGGATAAATACATGAATATTATTATTTTGTGTTAAAATGATCTGTCTTTGACAATGCACTTTGTGTTCAAGCTTCAATTAATTGAAGGTAATGACATTAGATAGGTCTACAGAACAATTAAAGTACTACTCCAATTGTAAATATTAAGCCATGATATATATATATATATATATATATATATATATATATATATATATATATATATATATATGCCCTAGTGTAATTACTTAATCTTACTTTATACTAGCTCAAGAAGACAATTTTGATGCTGCTGCAGCTGTGTTGGAAAGAATTGATAGAGAACAAATACATAAAGAACATGTAACTATTGATAGCACAATTAAAAGATTTAAAGAAAATAAACAGAAGTTACCAAAACTTGATATGGTAAGTTGTAGAACATCTAACTTGTTGTATTCTTTATGCCAGTTGAATCCTGCTTTGGACAGCCTTTACATATATAAACCATTTTTGTTGAACCAATATTTTAGGTTTATATAAATGAGGTGTAATTCTAAGCTAGTTCTTTTTTTTCTTTTTTTTCAAAAAGTGAAATTGCAATGCTGAATTATCTAAAGTCTGGTAGAAGCATCCTTGGTTGATGATTTTCTCAAATTGTTTTGCAAAATTGGTGTCATTGATATACAAAAAATAGAAAATTGTCTTACAAATTTTATTTATGGCTTAATTACATTAGTTAATTTCAATAAAAACTGCATTAAAGAGTACCTGTAATAATTTTTAGTTTTTACTTTTTTGTGTATGCGGTATTAAATGGGGCTTTACCTAAAAATTACCTAAAAATATATTTCTAAATAAGGAAGATATCAGTGAATTTCTAATACATCTATTAGAAATCCAAATCGAAAAGGTCGATGTTGAGGCTCCAATGTAGTGACTTCAAAGCAGTCACTAAACCCACAGAATATTATTTACCAACTACTAAAATAAGACAATTCTGAACTCTAGTAAAACATTCTTTGATTATTTCACGATAAATACTATAGTTTGGCACTGGTAAATCTTAAAAAATTCATGTAATTGTTCGTTGTACTTTTTCAGCGGAATAAGATATCCTCAGGTGAGCATTAAGGCCGTATGGGCCTTTTGTTTGTATAGTTGTTTCTTTAGAACAGTTAGATTTATTTATTTTTGACCCAAATTGGAAAGTTGCAACAAAAGTTTGCATAAATCTTGACTAAGGTGCCAAAAGAAAACTTAAGAGAGGCCCTTTGGTGTATGAAAATAGTAATTTAAAAAAAAAAACTGAAAAAGATATTTGACATAACCTCATTTTAGCAACTATGATAATGCATGTCTTTTATTTTCATTTTAGGTTGACAGAGATCCTGTGGCGCAGTTGGTAACCAAAATAAAAAAATCAGGAGTACAACAGACAGACTTGATGTAAATATTTTTTTCTCATTCATTGACAAGAATCTAATATTTTTTTCTCATCCATTGACAAAATCTTGTTCTGTACTTCTTGAGATTTTTTTCGTCCTTGGTCTGGAATAAACAAAATACATGTTCATAATTAAGTACATGAAAATCCCCCACCTCATCCAAGCATCTCTGATGTGATGGATGAGGGGGATTCTCTGTAAGAAGCCCGAAGGCTGAAGAGGGTTAACTTAGTGCAGTATTTCACCTGTTAGGCACGTGGATTTGTGTGTATTCAAGCGATTAAAAACCCGTGATATACCGGTGTCCATCGCTGTACTAGTATAAATAGAGAGCCCTAAGCTCAGTCCATGCTTATTTCAAAGTATTGTTGACAACTTCAGTAAACAAGAAAATCCAGGGAAGGGTACCTGTAGACACAGGGAGGGTAGTTAACCCTCTTCAGCCTTCGGGCTTCTTACAGAGAATCCCCCTCATCCATCACATCAGAGATGCTTGGATGAGGTGGGGGATTCTCTTCCATCAGCCCTTCGGCTGTCTCGGGTTCACTAAGTGCAGATTTCAAAGTGTTGTCAACAATTAAAACACATGTAATATAAACAACAGACTGTACATTATTTTTATTTTGGATGAATCCAAAGTCAGAAATTGAATATTTAGGAATCGATTTTTTAAAATAATTGATTATTAAGTGCTTTCTAGCACCAAAAAAGTACATTAAGTCTAAAACAACTGTAAAATACCTTTTGTTGAAAATATAACATGTACAGGATCTATATATAATTGAAATAAAAGACTAGAAGTAGTTTGAACCGAGTTACATTTTATTGCAACAAATTACAAAATAAATTCAAAATATCAGTAAATCCATCTGTCAATATTCAAAAACCATTCATCATTATTCCAAAACCTGTATCCACCCTACTGTACTAATGGTATGTCATATCTTCGTGTTACAACCTATTTGGAACCAGTTATTATTCAATGCTGAAAAAATTTATTGTTATACATAATAAATTTTATTAAGTTCTAAAACTACTTACTAGAAAGAACACCTTCAGCATAATTTTTATCAGATTGTAAAGTATTTCTTAGATAAAATTTGTAAAATGTATTGGCAGATGACCAACAAGCTGTGGATAAAACTTGTTTCAGTGGTACACCCTGATTTAAGGCTGCAGAAGTTGATGCACCTCTAACTGAATGAGACTTAAAAATGTTAACATCAATACCTGCATTCTGCATCATTTGTCTAACCCATCTTGCAACTGTTGATGTACCAACAGTATTTCCAGTTTTAAAAGATATTATTAATTGTCTACTTTTTCTAATTTTTGATGTTCGGCGAACATACTGCCTTAGTGTTCTAACCACACAAAGTTTGACTGAACTGTATACAAACAATTCGACAGAATAATGGTCAAGAGGGTCTTGATGTCTTCATTAACTTGGGAATCCTGAATATGACCTTGTCATGAAGATCTTGCATAAAATCTAAATGTAGACCAACAATGCTCTGCACTCTCTGTGCTGTTGTCAGGGCTAAAAGTGCAACTAGCTTCTTTGACAAAGTAGCTAAGTCAAGGCTGCTAAGAGGATGCAGCTGTTCTAGATATTTCAGTAATATTGAAACATCCCAAGTATATGGGTATCTAGGTTGTGGAGGCTTATAATTGAAAACGCCCCTCATAAATCTCTTCAAAATATTACTACCAACTAAGCATGTACAGCCTAAAGAGGCAAGGGTTTGAACAATCATACTCTTATGTGTGTTCACAACACTATAAGATTTGTTATTATTTAACAAATGAGTGAGATAATTCAAAACTTGTGTTTCAGTAGGTTTAAAGGGATCAACTTGGAATTCACAACACCAAGATATCCATTTTTTCCAAGCCAAATTGTATTGTTTATTTGTGGATTGCTTCCAAGAAGACAAGAAGACTTCAATAGCGTTTTTTGAAATTCCTTGCATTTCAAGGTGTTTCCTGATGCATGACATGCGATCAACTTTAGCCTCTTTCCCATTGGATGAGGCTGATTCGTTGGAGATGACAATAGAAATTTTCTTGTTGGTAGCCTGACTGGAAAATCTATTAACATTTCTAAGAGAAGAGGAAACCAAACCTGATTTCTCCATAAAGGGACAATTAAAATTATATTTTCTACCTTGTCTTTGGCAACCTTGTTTAAGACTCTGTTTATAAGGCTGAAAGGAGAAAAAACATATGGTAAGAATGTAGACCAATCCAATTCAAAAGCATCAAAAGAAAATGCAATAGGATCAGGATGCCATGAAACAAATTTCTTTACTTTATTGTTTAATCTGCTTGCAAATAAATCTACATCAGGTTGAAAAAACTGTGAACATACTCTTTCAAATATAATTTTGTCAAGAGACCATTCACCTGATGATGTAAAATTTCTTGATAAGAAATCAGCAGATGTATTAGATTTCCCTGCAATATGTGAAGCAGATAAATGAATGCCTTTATCCATGCACCATAACCAAATGGTTCTAGTAAGCTCATTCAAGCATGAAACTGTGCCTCCTTGCTTGTTTATATAATAAACTGTGGTCATATTATCTGACAGAATTCTGATGTGCATATTAGTAGAGTGAGAACATAAACTGCAAAGTGCAAAATAAACAGCTTTAAGCTCCAAATAATTAATGTGAGCACAGGTCATTTCTTTGACAGACCAAAGACCTTGGGTACTTGTTTCTTCAGTTTTAGCACCCCATCCAGTGTTTGAGGCATCTGTTTCAATTGTTAAATCTACAGGATTTGGTTTGATGAATTTGCCATTAAAAATTTTAACATTTTCCTTCCACCATTTTATCTCATTGAGAGATTTCTGAGACAGTACTACATAATCATCATAATCAAATCCATCATGCAAGAAACTTGTTTTTTCTTTTTCAATATTTCTATAGAATAAAGTGCCAAAATTGACTGCTTTTAATGATGAAACTATCAAGCCAATCATTCTAGACACTGTTCTTATAGTTACCGAAGATGAGGTTAAAATTGTTGAAGCTAAAGTGATTATATTACTGATCTTTTCTTCAGTAAGAGATATGGTAAAACTACCAGAATCTATAACATATCCCAGATGTGTTATAATATTGGATGGAATGAAACTTGACTTTTCATTATTAATTTGAAAACCACATTTTTCAAAAGTTTCTTTCAATACTAAACTATGTTGAAGGCATACATCAGCAGATGACGCCTTGACAAGTGAATCGTCAATATAATAAAAAGCAGTAATGCCTATGCTTCTTACATAAGCAAAAATTGGTTTTAAAATCTTTGTGAAGTGATGAGGAGCTGAAGAAATGCCAAAAACTAAAGAAGTGAATTGCCATAACTGATTTTTCCACCAAAATCTAAGGAATTTTCTATATTGAGAATGAATTGGTATGCTAAAATAAGCATCCTTGAGATCTATAGAGCAGAAAAAATCATTTTTGTTAATATTTGACAGGATGACATCTAAAGTTTCCTGCTTAAAATGATGGTAAGAAATAAATTCATTGAGACTTTTCAAATTTAAAACTGGTCGAAATTTACCATTCTTTTTCTTTACTAAAAATAAATTTGAAATATATTGACCATCTTCATAAACACATGGTTCTATTGCGCCTTTGAGCATTAATTCTTTAACTTCAAAGTCTATGAGTTCAATCTCATATGAAGTAAATGGAATTTGTCCAGGGATATTACTCTGACAAGGCAATTCATCAAACTCAATTCTTAATCCTTGGACAGAATCAAGTACCCAATTGTCATCTGTTAACGTTTTCCAAAAATCCTAACAAGATTTTAGTTTACCTGATGGACTTACCAATCTGTCAACTACTCGTCCCGAGGCTGTGTGCTCTGGACATTTTTTGTCAAGGACTGACTGGCACCTCTACCACGACCTCTCCTGGTGGGGTACTGTCTGGTTTGTGCATATTAGCCTTGGTACCTGGGGTATTGATTGAATTGTCGGCGTAAAAAACGCCTCTGATTAATACCACCCCTGAGTTTATTTCGTGAAGAATTAAACATTTTGTTTATTCATTAATTTCTTTAACCCTTTTGGGTAAATCATCTCCAAATAAAAAAGACAAGATAGGAGTCTCTTTGTTACACAAAGCATTATATGACTTAGGCAATAAAGGCCTCATGAAATAACGGCGTTTGCATGATAATTGTTGAAAAGAGTTACCAAATTAACTCATGGCATCACATAGGAGTGGACGAAGCTCATCCTGAAAATTAGCATTAGAAGTGATTTTTTTGGCTAAACATGCCACCACACCTAGCCCCATGGCAATATTCTTTTGGACCTCTTGTAATTGAGAGTCCCTAGTGTGAGCCTGTCGAGGCAGTTTGTTCCATATCTCCCTGTTACATTTAGGAGTAACCAGATCCTTACAATTACCCGGAATCAGATGTTTCTCATAAATAGAAGTCACATTTGAAGGCTTGTTACAAAATTTATTTAAAAAGGTAGCAAGTTTTAAATTAATTTCTGGACCAAATTTGTCCTCCTGAAATATATCAGGAACATCATAAATGTCCTGATCCAGACTAGCATTAGTAGTTTCGGTATTTAGTTTCGGTCGGAAAAATCTCCGAATAATCATCTGGTTCAGCCGTTTCATCAATATAAGAAGAAATATCAAAATCGCCAATGTTATAATTGTCCTGGCTGAAACCATCATATTCAGGGTTATAATCTCCATAATCATGATAATGGACGTCATAATCCTGATTTTCTACTGTCATAGCAGGGATAGAATTAGTTTCGTCAATGAAAACCCGTCTATTATTAGGTCTCTTACCCTTTTTTTTAATTGTAGTAGGACCTGAAACAGTTTCATTTTCATAAGGAAAATCTAGGCCTGTATCATCGGCTCTCCGTTTACGGCCCGCGGCCGAACTTTGTATAACATATGACTCTAAAGTAGATGCTACTTTATCAAGCCTTGACTCAATAGTTCCAAGGCGATTAGAAAAAATACTATTATTGTTAGAAAAAGCATTAACATTACTTTTATTATCTTAGAAATAGAATTACTGACAACGTCAGTAGCTGTCTTATTTTTAATAGCGACGACGTCGCCATTATTGTTTACATTGACAATATGATGTTGTCTGCCACTAGATGGCGCTCTCTCAAAAGTCTCGCTATTAACGAGATTAACATTCCGGACAACGTCGCCAACATTTTCAGTTTTATTCACGAATTCGAAAACATGAAATCTCGCTTTGTCTGAAATCTCGTTTAAGTCTCGTGGGGGGGCAAAGCGAAGTTTACGATTGCAATTTTGTTTATCTAGTGTACTGCGATATCGTTAGTTTTTCGTCAGTTTTAATGAAATTTATAGTTATATATTTTTAAAAAATTGTTAAATATGACTGAAATTAATAATAAAAAATCATTTAAATGAAAAATTAATTTATATTTAAAAAAGACATGTCGGTCCGCAAGCGTTCAAAGTTAGTTAAAACTTTTTTCAGTTGTATAAATGGCACTAGAGATGTGAAGGAAATTAAATTTATTAAATAATTTAAATGATTTTATAAAAATATTGCCAGATAAGGAAATGTAGATCTAAATCAATTTGAATTTACCAAAAGTATTTTTATTCCGCCAACCAGTCGGTTTTTCGATTAATTATTTCAAATTAATCTCAAATTAATTTATTTAAATTACATAATATAATTTACATTCGTTCTTCCCACACATTTTGTCAACATCTCAAAATATTTACAAACAGCATTTACTAGTTTATCGCTGTAAGGATACCTGTCAATCAATTTAGCAAATTGCAAGGTAAGATCCTGATGATAACAGGTGATGGAATGTGCCTAATAAACAGGATGTCCACCGACTTAGATTATTGATAATCTTTTAATTAGTCGTATGTTAGATTATTATGTAAATACATTCAATATAAAGAAAATATCAAAATTAAACTTTCTCATGAGAATTTTTTTCGACGAGTTGTTGCATAGATTTTGAAGATATCATTATTTCACCTATCAAAATGTTCAAATCAAAGCGATTTCTATTATGAGCACTTTTTATAATTATAATTATTATTTTTGTGTGTGAAAGACCTTAAGTTTGTAGACTTGCATCTTAACCACATGGCCACCGCAGCCTCTAAATTTCATATTCTGAAACAAACTATCTTAATTTGTGAGACACTGTTCTTATGGGTATCAGATGTAAAAAGACAGTCCGAAAAATAAAAAAATCTTAACAAACAGTCAAATTTTCTAGAAAGATGAATAAAGAATATATCAAGCTTATAGCTACACTGTACACATTTGCAATTAAATCCATATTTTTCTAAATTTGTTTGAGATACATTCAAAATTTTGAAGGAAAACAATAAATGTTTCAGAAATAAAATTTGCAACATGTTTATGAATTATCCTTTCCGTGGGAAATTATTTTATAAATTATCCTTTCAGTGGAAAACTTTAAATATGATCATACATGAATAACATATCAAATTTAAGTATGAAGATTGTCAATCTTTATTAATACAAATTGAAATGTCTATTTGATGTGAACAGCCTGGAACACTACAATTTCGGTAGGTATGAAGAGTAAACGGGAGTAAACGAGAGAAATAAAGAAAAGTTGATTAACATATTTTGCCTACAGTAGGTTCAGTAGACGCAGTTTAAAAATGAACAAATTAAAAAAATATGGCTCTAGGATGATTTTTAATGAGTTTACGGCGAAAATATGTATGCATATGTACGATACTGTTCACCAATACATGTTAGACAGGAGTAAAAGGGAGAAAATATGGAGAAGTTAATTAACAAATTTGCCTACGGTGGTAAATCCAGTATGAAAAAAATTAACAAAATAAAAAAAGAATTATGGCTCGATTCACTTAATTATAACTCTTCACTGATAAAGTTGGAAAGATTCGCAAAAATGTATTTTTAAGCTAAACGCTTATTTATCATTACTGTGATGTGTGGTATATTGAAATGCAAGAGAAAAACATCGTGTATTAAATTACAACTATCAGAAAAATATAATTTTTTTTTTTTTTGAATTAGTAAATATAATATTCGATTAAAACGATTCTTCTTAAAACCGGGATTTACATTTTATTTTTAATTGATCTTGATACATCTTCAAATGGTCAAGTACACATCCAGTTTAAATGTATTTGGTTTTCAATAAACATCGCGGTAGACGATTTCATATTCCACCACGGCAGAAATGTTCTTTGCGGTGGACCGCAGTGGGAATTTAATTCCTTCTAGTCGGCAACTTCAAGTCTTTTTTTCCGATTTTAGATGTAGATAATAAAAAGAATGTCCAGTTTTTTTCAGCCGATTAACGTATATTTTTCCACGTGGAATGAAGAAGTTGTATTTAGATTTCAAACTCTACAAGATACACAACTGGTCACAAATAATAATAATAATAATAAATGATAATAATAATAATTAAAATAAAAAATAATAATAATAAAAACCCGACTCAAAGCCAACAACAAGTACATAGGCCAAATGAGATTGGATTTCGATTGCCCCCCCCCCCCCCAGCCTCGTTTTCAATAGTAAGAGTTACTTCCCCTGTCATGTTTTCGAATTGGTCAATTACTTTCATTAAAATTTTTGTCGAAGTAACCAAAATCACAGTCCGCCAACTCGGACTCAGAAGGATGAATTGACACATTGTCCTCTTGTGGTTCAAGAGAAATAAGGTTACCCGTACCTCGTGTTGTTAAATCAGAATTATGATTAACACTAACAGAATCACGGCGTGATTTGTTCGTTTTACTAGTAGGTTTCCGAGAAACCGCGGCAGGTTTAGAACGCATGCTAAACCTTTTAAACTGAAATAAACTAATAAAAAAGCAAAAAATACAAATTCTTCAACACTACAGTACCTGTATGTATCGTACCAACGTGCCTGTGAAATAAAAAAGCATGGACTGAGCTTAGGGCTCTCTATTTATACTAGTACAGCGATGGACACCGGTATATCACGGGTTTTTAATCGCTTGAATACACACAGATCCACGTGCCTAACAGGTGAAATACTGCACTTAGTTAACCCGAGACAGCCGAAGGGCTGATGGAAGAGAATGAGGTTTAGAAATGGTTGCATAGTAAAGATGATTTTAAGCACCATGTGATTAGAAAAAAGATGGTTGTTAAAGAAACCAACAGAAAAATATTCCCTGATGTTTTAGCTAGAAAATTAATGGAAAATTATTATATTTTCTGACCAAAAGTAAGATGGTAATTGGTAAAAAATCACTGTATATTTATTTGGAGAACAATGTAGGTGCCCACCCCATATGTGGCATGATTTTTTGATGGTGTAGGGATGCATTACATTTTATGAAGTTGGGACTTTATGTGATGTGGATGGTAATATAAATGTTAAAAAATACATAACTTTGATAATCAGTAATGGCCTGTAATTGCCTATTTTTTCTACAGAGAACATACAGATTTCAAAATGAAAATGCACTTGCACAACAAGCTCATCAAATGGTTACGTACAAACATTAAAACAATAATATACCAACCAGTGTTTGGCCTTCTCTGTTTCCCGGCATTAATATCATACATGATTTATAGCATAAAGCAAGCACTACATACAGACAAGAAACATTTATCCAAACATCTGACAATCTTTTCTCAGCTGTCTTGGGGCCCCTGGATGTCTTTTACTGTAGATCATGTACAGATATTATATGAATTAATTCCCTGGAAACTATGTTCAGTGGCCATTTGACGTAATATTAATTTTATTGTTTACACAAGACTTGATATCAGCTGATTTTGTTTGTTTACGTCTGCCAGCTTGAAAAAATCCTGAATAACTTTCTGCATGATGCTGCTATTGATATAAACAAAGTTTATTACCATTTATCAATCTTATTTGTTTTTATTTTAGGATACAAAATATTACCAGAAAACAACCGAAAAGGTTATATGAAGCTGTTTTGATATTGGCTAGAGATAAAGAATTTAATGGTAAAGTTATAAAATGCAATACTGGAGCTAGCATAAAATAGAGAATTTGAAAGTAATCTTATACAGCAGGCTAGATTTAGAGATTTTGAAGGTCATGTTATACAGCAGGCTGGATAAAGAGATTTTAAAGGTCATGTTATACAGCAGGCTGGATTTAGAGATTTTGAAGGTCATGTTATACAGCAGGCTGGATAAAGAGATTTTGAAGGTCATGTTATACAGCAGGCTGGATAAAAAGATTTTGAAGGTTATGTTATACAGCAGGCTGGATAAAGAGATTTTGAAAGTTATGTTATACAGCGGACTGGATAGAGATTTTGAAGGTCATGTTATACATATACAGCAGGCTGGATATAGAGATTTTAAAGGTCAAGTTATACAGCAGGCTGGATATAGAGATTTTGAAGGTCATGTTATACATCAGGTTTGATATAGAGATTTTGATGGTCATGTTATACAGCAGGCTGGATATAGAGATTTTGAAGGTCATGTTATACATCAGGTTTGATATAGAGATTTTGATGGTCATGTTATACAGCAGGCTGGATATAGAGATTTTGATAGTCATGTTACACAGCAGGCTGGATATAGAGATTTTGAAGGTCATGTTATACAGCTGACTGGATATAGAGATTTTGAAGGTCATGTTATACAGCTGACTGGATAGAGATTTTGAAGGTCATGTTATACAGCTGACTGGATATTGAGATTTTGAAGGTCATGTTATACAGCAGACTGGATATTGAGATTTTGAAGGTCATGTTATACAGCAGGCTGGATATAGAGATTTTGAAGGTCATGTTATTCAGCAGGCTGGATATAGAGATTTTAAAGGTCAAGATATACAGCAGGCTGAATATAGAGATTTTGAAGGTCATGTTATACAGCAGGCTGGATGTAGAGATTTTGAAGGTCATGTTATACAGCAGGCTGGATATAGAGATTTTGAAGGTCATGTTATACATCAGGCTGATATAGTGATTTTGATGGTCATGTTATACAGCAGGATTGATATAGAGATTTTGATGGTCATGTTAAACAACAGGCTGGATATAGAGATTTTAAAGGTCAAGTTATACAGCAGGCTGATATAGAGATTTTGAAGGTCATGTTATACAGCAGGCTGGATGTAGAGATTTTGAAGGTCATGTTATACAGCAGGCTGGATATAGAGATTTTAAAGGTCAAGATATACAGCAGGCTGAATATAGAGATTTTGAATTTCATGTTATACAGCAGGCTGGATGTAGAGATTTTGAAGGTCATGTTATACAGCAGGCTGGATGTAGAGATTTTGAATGTCATGTTATACAGCAGGCTGGATATAGAGATTTTGAAGGTTATGTTAAACAACAGGCTGGATATAGAGATTTTGAAGGTCATGTTGTACAGGAGGCTGGATATAGAGATTTTGAGTTGTGCTTTAAACTTTTTTCTAGAAATTATTCAATATTTATCATTGTTAAGAACAGGTAATTCTTGCAATGAATGGTTAGAATGGCATATGAATAATAACTGCATAAACATATCTACAAAATTACTTTCAGTTATGCTTAGGTTACACAAACAGTTAAAAGTGAAACCAACCTCATTTGTATAAAAATTGTAAAGGTGTGTGTAGTTTCTTATTGCAAATGAATAAAATGGCAGCTTCACATTTTGGGGGTTTATTTCAACTAATAGTCAAA
Organism: Tegillarca granosa; assembly: GCA_029721355.1. Classification (NCBI taxonomy): domain Eukaryota; kingdom Metazoa; phylum Mollusca; class Bivalvia; order Arcoida; family Arcidae; genus Tegillarca; species Tegillarca granosa. The sequence continues at coordinate 5,894,324 of CM056596.1, read as the reverse complement.
AATGAGACTCAAATTAGGTTCAACTAATCTCTGGTATTTGAGTGACAAAGTTGGAATAAAAAAAGTTTTTTAATAAGATATTATAGTGCAGGGAGGGACCTACTGAGGGAATAACCTAGGGTATTTGATAAATGAAAGTTTGAATCAGGCCTTCACAAACGCCGATTTTTGGCAAAAAACGTCGATTCTAACGTTAAAAAAGCCAATTTAAAAAAATATCAGAATCGGCATTTTTCCCCATAATATTAAAGACAAAATCTGATTAAAAATTCTTTAATGTTGGCTTGTTGAAAATTAAATTACTCAGGACAATGTCACGATTCACTGAACTTTCCTATTCACAGGTAATGACCTAATACCTTACAAGTTAATTATTAACTAGTGGCTTCACCTGTCCAGATCGTTTCTACTAGAGTATACAAACACACACACATGCCTATCTGATCCAGTTTATAGATAGTTAATAACCTACCCTGAATACTATATACAAGAACTGACTAGATTGATAATGACCGATTTTCAGGTTACCAACAACAACATGATCACGGCATTACATGTGGTTTTTTATATGTCGATCTATTTTAAGTTAGCAGTGATTGGATTTTTGCAAGATATTAATAAGCGATATTTATGAACATTTATCTATATATGCCACATTGTCACACATCAACTTATAATTTATAATTAAAACGACAGATATCCTGATGTACCAAACAGAATTCAGTTTAACTGTTTATTGACGTTTTGTTGCATTGCCAATGACTAGACAGTTAAGGAAATATAAAAAGCAGTATGTTAACACCATATTTTCAAATAAAAATTTTAATGTTTATTTCTTTACCTATCTGATGTGTGTTTATTAAATAGACAAAAACAGAAAATTGTTTCAGGGGGGGTGTCACCCTTTGCCGATTGTTTGGAGGGGGGGGGGGGTATTGATGTACCCTTTGTCTACTGCTGATTGACCCTACCGGTGTCTGTGTAGCTCTGGTTTGAATAACTGAAGTTCAACTATATATATATCTTTAGAATCTATAATGAGTTTGAGGTCGAGATGGGGAAACTCAGATTGAGTGGTCAGATTTTTCATTTCAAATGAGGCTCTGCTGAAGAGCCTCATTTGCAGCAGAGCCTCATTTAAGATGAAAAAAATCTGACCACGAGGTCGGCATTTCCTGATCTCGACCTCAGTTGAATAATTGATTATTTTCCTCGCATATAATTTATGAAAAAATACCAGAATCCCTACTATTACGATGCAAAATTTTGCTAGCCGATGAATACACGACAAAACAAAACAATGGTTTTTCTCTTTATTTATATACATTGTTTAGTCAAAATGATATTATTCATCGTAAAAAAGTCTTTTTTGTTGTTTTCATATAATTTTTCCCTACTAAATTCTGACCCTTGCAAATTGAAAAAAATGTAGTCCCCGTTCACCTGAGATAGGCTACATGTGCGCAAGCGGGGTGAAATATAGAAAAAATATCATACCACCAATTCATTGAGATAAATCTATCACATATGCAAGTAATGTGTGTGTGTGTGTGTTTGTGATAGATATATATGTACATGTATATATATATATATATATATAGATAGATAGAAAGATAGATATAATGTTGAGCTGGCAGACCTATACAGTTAATATTAATTTTTTTTTTCAATTATTTATTTATTTGTGCATTTGTTTTATAAACAGGAATGGAAACATTGATCTCATTTATAAGCAATGCTGGTGGAGCTAAAGTGCTAACAAGTTTATATAGTAAATTAAAAGATGAGTTGAGCATGAAACTTGTGAAGAAAATTAGATGTTCCATACCATATGCATACTATCATGAGTAAGTATATTATTGTTAGTCTAACAAATACAGTCAAACCTGCTTAATCACATATCAGATAATAGCATAAATCAGATAATCACATAGGATCATTCAAAACCATTTCCTATGTTATCTATTGAAAAATACCCTCATAATTGCATAGCCAAAAAGTCCAACCTGTTTAATCGCATAGAAAATTCCCAACCCAATCTCCAACCATTGCTATTATTATTAAATTTTTGGGGAATTTTTCTTCAAAATACAGTTTACAGAGAATGATAACAGGTGAATCATTAATCGGTTGTACAAAGGAACACTTATTTGATTGTTAAAACAACACAGACATGTGAGATATCTATTTACAGGTGGTTGAGCATTTAACATTATTACATAAGATTGAGTAAAGCTACCATGTGTGTACATGACAGTCAATGGTTAAAATATCAAAGATAAAAAATAATTTTTGTTTATTAATCAGTGAATACCTGAAGTCGCTTGTCTAATCGTTTTATTTCATCGTTTGAAATATCATTACTAGGATAAAAGTTGTTTATTAAATAATCACATTGAATAAATGAAGGAAGCCATAACCAGCTGATTGTTAAATGGCACAGCAGTCAGTGTTTATCAAGGAGGATACCACGCAGGTTGTTGTGTGGGACCTCCCACATGTCGTACCCTTTCAAAAAAAAAAAAAAAAAAAAGATTGTTATAACTAAATAAAGACATAATTATGTCGCTTATCTAATTAAAAAAGTGCCCATGTGAGGTTTAAAAATTATGGCATATTTAATAGGAATTACATTAACATGCACAAGTACAAGTGACCCGTTTGAACCTCTCAGAATAAGTTTTTTTTATTTGGCCGGGTTGCACAGAGTGCAAATCTGGTTTATAGTATGGTGAATGTCAAGCGGGCGGGGAAAATAGAATACCAATTTTGTGAACTTAATGGGCCGATAACACTATAGAGTTGTCTTCCCCTGATCTGCTAGTGGGCTACTACTTCCGGGGAGTTCACAGTTGTAAACAACTTGGTTGCTACTACTATGTATCTATTAAATGCCTGGTGTATTAGTTTTAATGCATCGGTTCTTTTATGTAAAAAGTTATACATAGACTAGACTGTTGTTTTAAATAAATCTTTTACTTAAAATTAATTACCTATACTTGTCATTGAAATTTTACAGTGTTTAAAATTGATTTTATACGATTTGACGATGCCTATGTTAACCTTATCTGGACACATGCTCAGTTAATGGGGAGGGTTAGCCCATAGAATTTATCTGTAATAAAATGGGGAAAAAAATCACCATATGTTGCAATTTTTATTGTAAATAGTGAATTTATACTTAGTTATCAGTCTCATACACATGTAACCTGGATATAAGTAATATATGGTTGACTTGGATTTTGGTGTATATAAAAAATGTTACAGAATTAAATGCCGAAAATCATTTTGTATTTTTTTTTCATTTTCAAGTATTGGGAATTATTATTCACTTACTGATGCCAGAGAGTTACGACATGTAATATTAAACATGAAAACAGTTAAAAATTATAAATTAAAAGAAAAAACACTTGTGTCCTATTTATTAACACGATCCACAGTAAGGAAAATATTACTTAAGTCAATAAAATCAAAAAGTAACGACTACATACAATTAATTTTTGTATTATGATTTGATTTATTTATTTTTCGCTTTATTATTATTGTTATTATTTTTATTATTATTATTATTTTAAGTTTATGTTAACCCTTGTCAGCACAAGCGATATGTCTAAAACGACATGCAATAATTATTATAATCACAGTTTTTGAAAACATAACGATTGGTATTCAAAACAAAGTGAAAACATTTCAAGTAAAACAAACAGAAGCCAATTTATTACTATCGGAGAGAGAGAGAGATTGATTTAAAATGAAAGCTTATTTTCTGAAAATATTTGAATATAGTGAATATAAGTGATAATAGTAAAAAAAGAAGTTAGAAGTATGAGTGATAGAGAGAAAATGCTCGTAGTGATTATGAGTGATAGAGAGAAAAGGGCACGTAGTGATTTTAAGTGATAGAGAGAAAAGACTAGTAGTGATTATGATTGATAGAGAGAAAAGGACCTGTAGTGATTATGAGTGATAGAGAGAAAACAGTAATTATTAGTGATAGAGAGAAAAGTCGTAGTAATTATGAGTGAAAGAGAGAAAAGGGATTGTAGAGATTATGACTGACAAGAAAAAACGTAGTGATAATGAGTGATAGAGAGAAAAGGACTCGTACTGATTATGGCTGATATAGAGAAAAGGTTTCATAGTGATTATGACTGATACAAGGATAGATAATTATTGTTTTTTTTAAATTATTTTTGAATTTTTATATTAACAATAATTTAACATGGCTTGCGTAATTATCAAATTTGTTTAAACGGGCTCTTAGTAACGTGAAATGTGTTCAGATTATCTCAAATTGAAAACCAATTATGGTTGTTTACTGTAAACAATATCTTCAAATACCTGTGTATATTCACCCGTCGATATACATGTTTATTAAAGATCAATGGTTGTATCCTTGTACCTGAGATGATCTTGTATACATGAAAAGTTTTAAGCATGCAATATATGTTCAATTCCATAGGTCAAGACCTCCCCTATTACCTGATCAAGTGTCAAAATAAAGTCAACATAGACATCAACTCTGATTGCAAAAAATCGGTTTTTACACTGTTTGATTAAATGACAAGTAGAGAAAATAAAAATAAAATACTTTTAATAACAAAAAATCCTCAAAGTTCATATATATGACCATTTTACATAAAAAAATCGATGTATTTTTACTGAAACACCAGACATTTAATAGATAAAAGATAGTAGCAACCAAGTTCTTTACAACCATGAACTCCCCGGAAGTAGTATCCTCTAGCGGATCAGGGGCCGTAACTCGATAGTGTTATCGGCCCATTCCTCCTACAGTTTTCAACCAAAAGCCTTGAAACTTCACAGAATGTTTCTATATATATTTAAGATGTGCACCTGACTTTATGGAAATATTTCAAGATTTTTTTTCCCATTTTTCCAGACTTTGAAACTTAGTCACTTTTAAGCAAGTTTTTGAAGTGGGGGTACCTACTTTGTGAACTCAACTCCTCTTACAGTTTTCAAACAAAAGCCTTGAAACTTCACAGAATGTTTCTATATATATTGAAGATGTGCACCTGACTTTATGGATTTTTTCCCCATTTTTCCAGACTCTGAAACTTAGTCACTTTTAAGCAAGGTTTTGAAGTGGGGGTACCCACTTTGTGAACTCAACTCCTCTTACAGTTTTCAACCAAAAGCCTCGAAACTTCACAGAATATTTCTATATATATTGAAGATGTGCACCTGACTTTATGGAAATATTTCAAGATTTTTTTCTCATTTTTCCAGACTTTGAAACTGAGTCACTTTTAAGCAAGGTTTTGAAGTGGGGGTACCTACTTTGTGAACTCAACTCCTCTTACAGTTTTTAACCAAAATCCTTGAAACTTCACAGAATGTTTTTACAAATATTGAAGATGTGCATCTGACTTTTTGGAAATATTTCAGGAATTTTTCCTATTTTTCAAGAATTTGAAATTAGTGACTTTGTACTATATATCAAAAGATTAACAAAGATGTGCACCTGACTTCAAATGATGTAGTGAAACCTTATGCCATTACATCCTACTGTGACAGGTTTTAAATTTCAAATCATTAAAAAAAAAAGGATTATTATACATATATACAAAAATGTTTATGTTCTAAAAGTCATTGGTTTATTAGCTACTGGATGAAAGTGTGGAAAGCTAGTGCTGTCACCCTGTTGCCTATCTGTCCTGTACTGTCCATCTCATCCAGTCCTTTCCTATGTAAAGTTTCTGGTGCACATTTTTTCAATTTACTGTAGCCTTAGAAAATGTTAAAATGATTGAGATTTTGCTAAAACATAAATATACTTTTTTCATTACTCTTTCATATATATTGTCATTGTTGGACCTATTACCCATTTTTCATGACTTTCTGTGAAGTATAAAAAAAAACAACTTGTGCACCTTGCTTTGTGCAATTATTTAAAATTCCTTCCACACTTTACACCCATTCAATAGCAATTTAAAAAACATCCCAGCCCATTGAGTCTTTGGCCCATTTTTATAGGTAATTTTGGAGAAACCGAAATACACATTTGTCATTAAACAAAAATAATAATCATTTTCATTGATTAAAAAATGTGTGGAACTCCTTTGGTAATTGCATTTAGTGTAACCATTGCATATGATCATTTGGTTATTGTCAATGATTTTCATTTAATATCACATACAAAAAACATGTTTTTCAAGATGATGCCCTTGATCTGTGTTGCATTTGTATCATGATAATTGATTAACAAACACATGAAAAGTAACTTTTGATTAAATAAACAACACAGGAGGTAAATTTAACATATAGTTAATTTGAAAAGGGTTAAATATGTTTTATTATATGGTACATTTCATTGATATAAGAAATGGCAAACGCATACAAGTAATATTACGATACCATTAAAAATAGCAAACACTTTTTTGGTTGCAGTTAAATAATTTTATTGTAAAAAATTATTCTATAGTAGTGGGATGTAAATTTACTGTAAACATGGTTATTTTTGCGAAATCAGATACTTGACATTTTGCGTGGGGGTAATTTTTTACAATTTAGTGATGAAAGCTTTAAATTTCCATACAGCTGGCACTAAACACCCAGCGGATAATTGAAGTTATTTCTGTAATGGTAAATTATAATTCACAGGTCAAGGTGTACAAAGTTATTTTTAACTCTGACTAGGTCAAAATTGCGCTTAGTGACCCAAATAATAGTTTTTAGCTCATTTGAGCTTTCAGCGATGGTTCACCGTCCGTCGTCTGTCGTGTGTCGTGCGTCGTCCATCATGCATTAACTTTTTTACATTTTAATCTTCTTCTCAAAAACCACTTGGCATTATTTAATGAAATTTGTTAACCATCATGCCTTGGTGAAGCCCTTTCAGATTTGCACAAATGAAGGAGTTATGTCCCCTTGGGGCCACATAAGGGGGGAAAAGAGTGAAAAACTTTGAAAATCTTCTCCTCTGAATCTACAATAGATATACCTTAGTTATTTCATTTATAACATCCTTAGGTCATCTTTTTTTAGATTTGCACAAATGGTAGCCATGGGGCTCAAAATTGGAAAATGTAAGGCACTGAGTGGGGAAATTGCTAAAAATTATATATATTTGTCACTATATCTTGAAAATTATTAACTTTTTGTATAGGCATGTATATTAGAATGTTGTAGATATTGACATGAAGATCATTTTGATATATGGATCAAGGTCACATGTTGAGAGGTCAAGGTCACAGCTGCAAAAGAAGACTTAACTTGCTAATTATCTTGAAAACTATTAACTTTTTGTATAGGCATGTATATTAGAATTGTATATTGCAGCAACGATCATTTTGATATATAGTTCAAGGTCATATATTGAAAGGTCAAGGTCACAGCTGCAAAAAAAAAAGACTTAAATTGCTAATTATCTTGAAAACTAGTAACTTTTTGTATAGGCATGTATATAAGAATATTGTAGGTATTGAAACAACGGTCATTTTGATATTTGGTTCAAGGTCATATGTTGAAAGGTCAAGGTCACAGCTGCAAAAGAAGACTTAAATTGCTAATTATCTTAAAAACTATTAACTTTTTGTATAGGCATGTATATTAGAATATTGTAGGTATTGCGACAACGATCATTTTGATATAAGGTTCAAGGTCATATATTGAAAGGTCAAGGTCACAGCTGCAAAAAAATATTGAAATTGCTAATTATCTTAAAAACTATTAACATTTTGTATAGGCATGTATTTTAGAATATTGTAGGTATTGACATGATGATCATTTTGATATATGGTTCAAGGTCATATGTTGAAAGGTCAAGGTCACAGCTGCAAAAAAGACTTAAATTGCTAATTATCTTGAAATCTATTAACTTTTTGTATAGGCATGCATATTAGAATATTGTAGGTATTGCGACAATGAGCATTTTGATATATGGTTCAAGGTTATTTGTTGAAAGGTCAAGGTCATAGCTGCAAAAGAAGACTTAAATTACTAATTATCTGGAAAACTAATAACTTTTTGTATAGGCATATATATATTAAGACAATGATTATTTTGATATAAGGTTCAAGGTTATATGTTCAAAGGTTAAGGTCATATCAACAAGAAAACTAAGATTATTAATTATCTTGAAAGCTATTTATTTCATGCATAGGCATGTATATTAGAATATTGCCATAAGGCAAGACTTAGGTGTTACTTTTCGGGTGTTGTCATAGGCAGCAACGGTGTGTCAAAACGTGAAGGTTTATGTTAAAGTAATGTATTTTCTTCTAGATCAAAAACTAACCAGGCAAGACATTTAAATCAGTGGAATTCTTGTTTTACATTGTGATGACTTGCTTACTAGATCAGGTTAGTAGGATGGAAGTATCAATATAATTGATTTTCAGTTATATAACTGAGAAATCTCTACAGCCTGATAAAACATTATTATTCTTTACATGTATAGTAAGTAGTATAAAGTAAAATCTTTAATGTAATAGTTGAAATCAAAGTTTTCTGTCATTATGTTCTTATTTTGTGTATTATTTTTTTAGTATGGATTTAAAGACATATGTCTGGTTACTTCAGGAAAATAAAGAAACTGATTCCATTGTAACCCCAGATTTTCTGCATATGGTTTATAAATTTGCTTCTAGTTGGATTGATACATGTGAGTATTTGCTGTTATTTATTTGTAAGGGTTTTGTGACAAATTGTAACTTAAAGAAATTCAAATCAGAATGCATTAAAAACCAAAAAAAATTGTATAATTAAATATTTACATTACCCATGTTATCGCCTTATATGAATCTAGCCATTTGTCGATGACAATATCGAGTCACACGCTTAGTTTAGTGAAAACACACCCATTTGAATTGCAACCCAATCAGCTTCCTTCTGAGCACTGATCACTTTATGGCGAATGAATACCATGGAACTACTTTTTCATTCATAATTTTGCAATTTCTTTTATTACTTGCAACAATATGCAGTGTAGTAACACGGGTTGTGTATATGGACTATTATATTGCATTAATATCTTTTAAAAAAAAAGCAATAAAAAACAGAAATAATTAAGTGGTGTGTTTTTGTTGAATAACCCATTTCCTAACAATTTTTATATGACATCATCATAATCTACAGGGTGTGATAATTACCTGGTTATATAACATCATAATAATCTATATTCAGTAATAATTACCTGGTTATATGACATCATCATAATCTACAGGGTTTGATAATTACCTGGTTATATAACATCATCATAATCTGCATTGAGTAATAATTACCTGGTTATATAACATCATCATAATCTACATTCAGTAATAATTACCTGGTTTTATGACATCATCAAAATCTACAGGGTGTAATAATTACCTGGTTATATAACATCACCATAATCTACATTCAGTAATAATTACCTGGTTTTATGACATCATCATAATCTACAGGGTTTGATAATTACCTGGTTATATAACATCACCATAATCTACATTGAGTAATAATTACCTGGTTTTATGACATCATCATAATCTACATTCAGTAATAATTACCTGGTTTTATGACATCATCAAAATCTACAGGGTGTAATAATTACCTGGTTATATAACATCACCATAATCTACATTCAGTAATAATTACCTGGTTTTATGACATCATCATAATCTACATTCAGTAATAATTACCTGGTTATATGACATCATCATAATCTACATTCAGTAATAATTACCTGGTTTTATGACATCATCAAAATCTACAGGGTGTAATAATTACCTGGTTATATAACATCACCATAATCTACATTCAGTAATAATTACCTGGTTTTATGACATCATCATAATCTACATTCAGTAATAATTACCTGGTTATATGACATCATCATAATCTACATTCAGTAATAATTACCTGGTTTTATGACATCATCAAAATCTACAGGGTGTAATAATTACCTGGTTATATAACATCACCATAATCTACATTCAGTAATAATTACCTGGTTTTATGACATCATCATAATCTACATTCAGTAATAATTACCTGGCTATATGACATCATCATAATCTACATTCAGTAATAATTACCTGGTTATATAACATCAGTGTAATTTACATTCAGTAATAATTACCTGGTTTTATGACATCATCATAATCTACATTCAGTAATAATTACCTGGCTATATGACATCATCATAATCTACATTCAGTAATAATTACCTGGTTATATAACATCAGTGTAATTTACAGTGATAGTTATGTGTTACGTTGCATCATTGAAAACTTGTTTTTTTTTAACATATGGCATGGTGAAGTCTAATTTTGTTCTTATTAGAACACTGTGTAATGACCTTCCATTATAATGTAAAAATTTTTTTATCCTTTTAGTTTCAGATCTTGCTTGCCGGGAGGATCACCCTAGGCAGATTGAAATTGCTAATGCATTTTGGGCATGTTACTGTGGAATCAACATATTCATAGCTAAAAAATATTTAGAGGTGAAAATTTTTATGTCAATTCACTGTTTAGGTTAAACTAAGTACCTGTAACCAGTTTGCTATAATCATTGTAAGAGTTGTTGCCCCTGAAATGTCAAATTTTCACAAATTTGGCTGTTTTTGACTATATTGTCTTCATACATGTATTTGCAGAAAAAAGCACGTTTGATTTTTACTTTGACACAGCTACTATGGAACACCATAATCCCATTTATTCGTTAAAGTACATTGATGGTTGTTAAAGTACTTGAACAGAATAAAAGTGACTTTGGCGCACATTAACGAAAATGAATTAACGGAATTTCTACTTAACGACCGTTAAAGTACATTATCGGTTGTTAATGTACTTTAACGAATAAAAGTGATTTTGGCGCATATTAACGAAAATGAATTAACGGAATTAACGATAGTTAAAGTACATTATCGGTCGTTAACCATTAATGCATATTTTGTCAGTTAATTAGGTTCTCCCTTACTCTTCAATGACATAACTTTTCATTGGCTGTTAGAATAAATTACAAATGGCCTTGTTGCTTTATTGTAAAGAATATATTATTTTATTTTTTCTTTGTAGAAAATACCTAAGGATCATTCATTAAACTATGTGTTTTATGCTGTGGAGGCAGTACGTAAACACCAAAAGGTAAAAGAATTAAACAGTCTGCAATTGTTTAATGTTTCACAACAATACAATTAGATTTTCTCAAACCTATGCATTTCTGCTTACATCATGGTTTGGGAACCAAAGTCATATCAATGTAAACAAATCATTCCATTTTCTGGAGCACTACTGGCCCTGGTTTCACAATCATTTCTTTGATTAGAATTTCCTTAACTTAAATTAAGCAAATTTTAGCAATCTGCATTTGAATTAAAAATAAACATATCTGTTTAAACTAAATAGGGATGTTACAAGCATGAAGTGATCTTAAAAATGACTTCTTATATTACTCAATAACTCAACAATTCACAAAATTATTAAGGTTTTAAATTTGCCAGATTTAAGTTCAGGAAAATCTTAGTTCAGGAATAATTGTAAAAACCAGGGCCAGTTATACTTGTTAGGGCACGGCATTAACTGATGTTGGAGCCCTATAGTAATCACCTTGTCTGTCCATTTGTCCATCTGTCTGTTTTAAGCTCACCTGACCAAAAAGTCATGTGAGCTTATGGCATGTCACGGCGCGTTTATGAGTGTGCATGCGTCGGTAACACCTATTTTCGACTTCTCCAAAACTGCTGGACAGATTTCAATGATACTAGGTCAGAAGCATATATGGGCCAGTGCAATTAAGATTTGTTCATGGCGTTGCCATGGCTACCAAAACTAGGTCAAGGTGACCTAGGATTTCAAATATCTTCTTCTCTGAAACTGACGATGGGAGAAACAATCTGATGTGATATTTGGCTTTTCTAGGGTCTTAAGCCTATAGTTTGTTCATTTCATGAAATTTGGTCAAAAAATGGATAACCCATTTTTGCGTTTAATTTAAAAAATTTCTTAAAATGGCTTCAAATTGTTATAACTTGACTATTTGAACAGATAATGACATGGGGTTTTCAGTTGGTTTTTTTTTTTAGCTCACCTGAGCTGAAAGCTCAGATGAGCTATTGCTATCCATCTTCGTCCGTCGTGCGTCGTCCGTCGTGCGTAAACTTTTTACATTTTAATCTTCTCCTCCAAAACCACTGGGCCAAATTCAATGAAACTTGGTAACCATCATGCCTGGATGAAGCTCTTTCAGATTTGCACAAATGAAGGAGTTATGTCCCCTTGGGGCCCCATAAGGGGGGAAATAGTGAAAAACTTTAAAAATCTTCTCCTCTGAATCTACAAGAGGTATACCTTAGTTATTTCATTTATAACATCCTTAGGTCATCTATTTTCAGATTTGCACAAATGGTAGCCATGGGGCTAAAAACGGGGAAATTGTAAGGCACTGAGTGGGGAAACTGCTAAAAATTATATATTTGTCACTATATCTTGAAAATTATTAACTTTTTGTATAGGCATGTATATTAGAATATTGTAGGTATTAACATGACGATCATTTTGATATATAGTTCAAGGTCATAGGTTGAAAGGTCAAGGTCACAGCAGCAAAAAAAGACTTAAATTGCTAAATATCTTGAAAACTATTAACATTTTGTATAGGCATGTATATTAGAATATTGTAGGTATTGACATGACGATCATTTTGATATATGGTTCAAGGTCATATGTTGAAAGGTCAAGGTCACAGCTGCAAAAGAAGACTTAAATTGCTAATTATCTTGAAAACTATTAAACTTTTGTATAGGCATGTATATTAGAATATTGTAGGTATTGACATGACGATCATTTTGATATATGGTTCAAGGTCATATGTTGAAAGGTCAAGGTCACAGCTGCAAAAGAAGACTTAAATTGCTAATTATCTTGAAAACTATTAATGTTTTGTATAGGCATGTATATTAGAATATTGTAGGTATTGAAATGACGATCATTTTGATATATGGTTCAAGGTCATATGTTGAAAGGTCAAGGTCACAGCTGCAAAAGAAGACTTAAATTGCTAATTATCTTGAAAACTATTAAACTTTTGTATAGGCATATATATTAGAATATTGTAGGTATTGAAATGACGATCATTTTGATATATGGTTCAAGGTCATATGTTGAAAGGTCAAGGTCACAGCTGCAAAAAAAAGACTTAAATAGTTAATTATCTTGAAAACTACTAACTTTTTGTATAGGCATGTATATAAGAATATTGTAGGTTTTGCGACAATGATCATTTTGATATATAGTTCAAGGTCATATGTTGAAAGGTCAAGGTCACAGCTGCAAAAGAAAATTTAAATTGCTAATTATCTTGAAAACTATTAATTTTTTGTATAGGCATGTATATTTGAATATTGTAGTTATTGAGACAGTGATCATTATGATATATGGTACAAGGTCATATGTTGAAAGGTCAAGGTCACAGCTGCAAAAGAAAATTTAAATTGCTAATTATCTTGAAAATTATTAACTTTTTGTATAGGCATGTATATTGTAGGTATTGCGACAACGGTCATTTTGATATATGGTTCAAGGTCATATGTTGAAAGGTCAAGGTCACAGCTGCAAAAGAAGACTAAAATTGCCAATAATCTTGAAAACTATCAACTTTTTGTATAGGCATGTATATTAGAATATTGTAGTTATTGACATGACAATCATTTTGATATATGGTTCAAGGTCATATGTTGAAAGGTCAAGGTCACAGCTGCAAAAAAAGACTTAAATTGCTAAATATCTTGAAAACTATTAACTTTTTGTATAGGCATGTATTTTAGAATATTGTAGGTATTGACATGACAATCATATATATTTTGAGGTCATATATGTTCAAAGGTCAAGGACATAGCTGCACAAGTATACTGAAATTGATTTATGATTTGGAAATTATTCATTGCACTACAGTTACTTCATGCATATTATATAAGCTATTTATAAATGAAATGTGAGTGGATATATTTCTGATAAAGTTTTGTGGGAGTTCTTAACTTGAGAAAACTTTTAAAGTTTCTGTACTTAATATATTGTCTATTGCACTTTGCAAACTGCATTGGACAATATCTTCAGGTGAGCGTTAAGGCCCATGGGCCTCTTGTTTTTTTATTTTTTCTTGAAATGACCTTTAAAATAGGGTCAAGGTCACAAATGATGGTCATGACCTAATTTGTGATTTATGCAATTTTAGGCAATTTTCTTGCAAATATTAAAAGATATTGAATTCAAAACATTGTTTAAATGTTCCCCATGACAAAATTAAAAAAGATACCAAGTTTCGTAACTATATGATAATCCATGTAGGATTTGTTGCCCTGAAATGTTATTTTTTCCTTATAAATACTAAAATTGTGGATTAGCTTGAAAACTATTTTTGTATAAGCATGTATATTAGAATATTGTAGGTATTGATATGAAAATCATTTTGATATATAGTTCAAGGTCATATGTTGAAAGGTCAAGGTCATATCTGCATACGTGTACTGAAATTGTGAATTATCTTGAAAACTGTTAACTTTTTGTATAGGCATGTTTATTAGAACATTGTTAGTATGGATATGATGATCATTTTGATATATGGTTCAAGGTCATATGTTCAAAGGTCAAGGTCATAGCTGCATAAGTGTACTGAAATTGTTAATTAACTTAAAAACTAAGAACTTTTTGTATAGGCATATATATAAGAATATTAAAAGTATTATGATGATCATTTTGATATATGGTTCAAGATCATATGTTCAAAGGTCAAGTTCATAGCTGTAGAAGAAGACAGAAATTGTAAATTATCTTGAAAACCATTAACTTTTTGTACAAGCATGTATATTAGAGTATTGTAGGTATTGATATTACAACCATTTTGATATAAGGTTCAAGTTCATATATTCAAAGCTCAAAATCATTATTTGGAAATTATTCATTGTACTTTTCATTTAAATCATGCATATAAGCTATTTATAAATGAAATGTGACTAGATATTTCTGATTAACTATTGCCAGATTTTCAAACTTGAGGAATTTTGAAAAGTTTAAGTTCTTTGCAAGTTTTGGACATTTCCTCATATGAGAGTTAAGGCCCATGGGCCTCTTGTTTAGCAGTTGTTGTGGTTACTCACATCCTATGTTTTTTTGCTGCTGTCTGTCTGTCTGTCGGTCGGTCAGTCTGTGTGTCCACCAACAGTTTCCATTCATTTTCTTTGCAGAGTTTGCACATACTGAAATGAAATTGGTTACAGATTTATCATAAGAATATCTATGTCAAGTTGTGTTTTGGGTACAATCGAGCAATTTTTGACACAGTTATTCCCTTGGACTCAGGAAAATTCCATTTATTTGCAGTTTCTCTTCAATTTCTTTGCAGAGGTTGCACATATTGAAATGAAATTTGGTATACAGATTCATCATAAGAATATCTAGGTCAAGTTCTGTTTTGGATACAATCGAGCAATTTCAAACAGAGTAATCCACTTTGTACTTAGAAAAATTTCAGTTATTTGAAGTTTCCGTTAATTTTCTTTGCAGAGGTTGCACATACTGAAATTAAATTTGGAATACAGATTTATCATAAAAATGTCTACATCAGTTCTGTTTTGGGTAGGAACGAGCAATTTTTGACACAGTTATCCCCCTTGGACTTAGAAAAACTCCAATTATTTTAATAAGTGATTACAGTGGAGATCATTAAAATAAAAAAGTTGTTGAGCCAGGTTAGCATGTCAATAATTTGTAATATTGTATTTAAAAAAAAGTTTTGCTGTAATTGTATTTTGTATGTGTGGATAAGAATCTTCAATTCCGAGATTGTATGATGACTTAGCAATTTTAAGCTTCTGAAACATTCTTATCATAACTCAGACACCTTCACATGTACTCTCTTATTTTTAGCTCCCCTGACAAAGCCAGGTTGAACTTATGGCATTGTAAAACATGTGTGCATGCATGATTGCATGCATCCAGAAAGTTGTAAACTTTAATCTTCTCCTCTGAAACTAATTGGCCAATCCAAATGAATTTGGTATGGAAGATCCTTAGTTGTTATAGATTAAAAATTTTATGTGACATGTCAATCAGAAATCCAAGATGGCTGCTGTTACTATAAATAGCAAAAACCAATAAATGGCCTTTATACTTAGGTTCATTTATGTACCCATTTTGTTGAAATTTGACATCTAGAAATAGAAGTCGGAATAAAACATACAGGTTTTTCTTTACAATTTTGCGTTTGTGCAGTAATTACGTAATATGCAAATAAGGTGTATTTTATGCTTAAAGTTTTGAAAATCTTCTCTGAAAGTACATGGCCAATTGAATAGAAAATTAGTGTGGAAGATCTGTGGGTGGTAAAGATTAAAATTATATTTGACTTGTCCATCCAAAATCCATTATGGCTGCCATACTATAAATTGCAAAAACCTTTAAATGGCCATATACTAGGTTCATTTATGTAACAATTTTGTTGAATTTTGAAACATAGAAAATGGATGTTGGTGATAAAACATTTTGGCAATAATTACTTATTATGCAAATAAGTTGGTTTTTTTTAGCCTACACGTTCAAAAATCTTGCATCCTAAAAGTTCATGGCCAATTTAAAGAAAATTTATGATAAATATTTCTTGAAATATCAGAAAATAAGAATGTTGCTAGTAAGTTTGTCTACATTGAAATGATCAGATATATTTTGAAGAAAAAGCAAAAAACAAGATTAAAGGTGTTCCAGGTGAGCAATACAGGCCTCTAGCCAAGGTGTCTAGCAACAATCAAGGTCCCTCATAATAAATTTTTCACCAATTGGATTAACAATTTAGGATTGTTTGACAATTGCAACTAAAATTATTTTTCTCTTACAAAACATAATGTTACATAATTTTAATATTCCATTCTATGTTGTAAATAAAACAAAATCAGTCGTCAGAAATTACAAGTCATTTTATGTTGTTGCTGTAAAGGTCATGCACTGTTAATTGAATTTTGCTGAAGACACTAGTTTGGAATCTGCATCAGTGGAGTAATAATGTTTTAAACACCAGTCAAAATTCCTTAAGTTATTTTACTTATATTGAGGTAGTCAGTTCTTGGATTGTGGAGGGAACGAAGTACCTCCAGAAAACCACTGAACTTTGTCAAGCAAACTGACAAACTTTCTTGCACTAGGATCTGCCCAAGCAGCATTTGAATCTATTCAGTGATAGACACTGTGATCTGCAAATGTGCCCTTAAGACCACTTAGTCACCAAGATCCCCATTGGTTCAAGAGGATAGGAAGAGAAAAATAGCTTGCTATTTTTTGAAAAGTTGATACAGGTAATTCAAAGCATTATGTCTTTTCATGTCATAGACACCATGGCATGTATGTGAAAGAAACATGACACCATGCCTACATTCCACTAAAACGAGTTTATATACAATGTATATATATAATCATTTGCACTGTGGCTTTTTTCTATTTCCCTAAATTTAAGAGGAATGGTATCTATATATGACTTTCCATATGAAAAAGTACATTCTATTTATAAAGTCACCTGTATTTGATACCTTTATGTCATCAATCAGACTTTTAATCTTTTAGGCCTCTTGTTTGGAATTTGAAATTTGCGTGTAAGTTTTAGATTGATGTAACTCATTTTTTTAAATTTTATTTATTTATTTATTAATTTTAATAAAATTATCATTATTATCATAATAATATTTTTTATTTTTATTTTTTATTTTTTGGTAAAAGTTAAGAAAATAAAATTCATTTGTACTATCAATAAAACAAAAAATTGTAAATTTTCATATGTTATTTATTTTTAGGAACATATAGATCAATTTTGGCCCATGATGGTAGACCATATACCAGCACAATCAACTATAGCACGGGAGATTAAAAAACATTTGATGGAACACTACTGTAAGTATATTTACCACACAACCACTGTGGTAGCTCATTTGATAGAGTGCTCACACCATAAGTGGGAGATGGGTTCAAACCCCGACCAGGTCTGACCCAAGATTTGAAAGTGGGTAGTGACTGTTCTTTCGCCAAGCACTCAGCATTACAAAATGAAAGTCACTCTTTTTTCAGATGGGAACTAAGCATGTACTGTGCTGTCAAATTTAAGCAAACTTGCTTGATTCAGCCAGTGATAGTAATCTAAAAACAGGAAGAACTTGCCTTTCTAACGTTTATTGGATTTACAAACTTAACAAAAATTCCTTATTCTATGCATAAAGAATGTCTTAAAGAAATCATTTACTTGTCATTGTTTTACAAGAACTATAAGCTAAGATATAAATATCTAGTGCTTAACAGGGATTCTGATTACTTTGTCAAACACTATACAGACAGCAAACAAAAAAAAATACTGAAGATAACATCAATGTTAAGTCTGATAGACAGTATACAGTATCTGTTGTGTTTTTCAGTATAATTTTTTCAACAAACAATCGGCATACAAAAGGGCCAAAATTATGCATTATTTGTTTGCTGATTTGTTTCTTACTCACATGAAGCATATTCATGCAGAATCTTGTTAAATCT
Organism: Tegillarca granosa; assembly: GCA_029721355.1. Taxonomy (NCBI): domain Eukaryota; kingdom Metazoa; phylum Mollusca; class Bivalvia; order Arcoida; family Arcidae; genus Tegillarca; species Tegillarca granosa. The sequence goes on along the minus strand of CM056596.1, from coordinate 5,875,818 downwards.
GAAGAAAATTCTATTACCAAATCATTCAACCAACATACAGATATACAGATGACATGCTATCTCTTAATTATCACAAATTTGAAGAATATCAGCTACCCTAGTAAGCTTGAAATATGACTGATTCTTCATGTTCTGCTTTATATTTGGACTTATACCTCAGCTTTCTACAACAAAGCATGTTGCTTACAAATCAATTGTTTTTAAGGGCCTTGATTAGCCTAAGCTTACAATATCCCTGATTCAACAATTCAACCAGAATTTGTGATGAGCACTTGAACCCTGTTGCATTCTAGATATTTACATGTTTCATTGTTTACTCTTTTTGTTAAAGAAAAAATAATTTGTTTTAGATTATAGTGGTGTAATGTGTAGCAGAGTCAAATGTTTTTATACTTTTTACCAAAGATAAAGTATTAGAAACAAGATGTTCATGTTGTTCTTTGGAAGTTTTAAGAATCCAAATTTGGTTAATGCCAAATGTGAAAGACTTTTTCTGAATAAATCTGAAGTCAACCTTTGATGACTGTCAGAATTTGATAGAATCACTAATAATGATTTAGTAATACATTTAGAGGAAACTGCTATATATCTTTCCTTGTATGGATTTTTTTTTTTATTTTTTTTTTTTTTTTTTTTTTTTTTTTTTTTTTTTTTTTTTTTTTGTGAAGTTTTGAAATCCAATACAAGTAAGGAAGATCAATATCTTCCTGTTTTTTTTTTTATTGATATCGAAAGACAAAAAAAACTGCCCTTTGGTAAAATTAGTTTTGGTATAAGTAGGATTCTCTGATATACTATCTAAACCACATTTCTTGATAAGACATTCAATGTAGAATCCCTTACTAATGAAATAATGTTGTTGGAAGCTTTATCAACTAGGATAACAACATGTCTGTTATGTCGGTGAGGATTGCTGAAATCTCAGGATCCCTCAACACCAAAGAAGCTTAAGTTTGGCAATCCTTTTCTTTATGAAACATCTTAGTGCTCTTATCCAGTTGGATAAGGTATCAAGCTCCACATCTAATTTAGCCCAGTGTCTAGCACACTCTTCAACAAAATCCTTAATAATTCTGAAATTCTGTCCCCAAGTAAAAGGTTGAGCCTCCCTGTATTTAGGGCCTTTTAAAAGAAGACATCTTAATTTAGTGTTCTCAATAATATTGAGATCACCTGTTACTACTTGCCCAGCTGGTTTATAAATATATGAGGATGCTGAGCAAGTGCAGGTAGGTGGAGTAAAGTTATGAAAGTTTGAATACTGCAATGTTTGTTTGTAGTTATAATTTTGATGCAGTGAGTTTATTATAGGAGTAGGAAACTAAAGGTGGTGAGTTATATTTGAAATAAGTAGAGACTTTAGATTGTACTTGTTTATTAAGTAGTGTATTAGAAATATTTCTAGCATCTATGTTTTTGTTTGCACAGTGTAATTTCAGGAATTTCAGAATGTTGGTGGGATTTATTCAGAAAAAGTCTAGCAGGCTTAAATAACCTTTAAATTGTAATAATCTGTGATAATAGTGTTGAGTTTGAACTCTAGTGTATTAAAATTTGTTAAAATGTTGTATATTGATTCTTCTTACTGTCTAAGATGGGAAAGTGGTAAAGAGTAGAGTTTTAATTTGGATATACCGGGTACATGTGTATTACAATTTTGATGTGATTTTTGAAAAACTTAAGGTCTTAAGCCTATTGTTTGTTAGACACTTTTGTTCTAAGTCTGATTAAATGTCTTTAAATTGTTATAACCTGACTATTTGAGAGGGGATTTGAGTTTTAACATTTTTATAATGACCTTTGAAATGGTATCAAGGTCAAATTTTATGGTCATGACTTTACTTAGATATTAATCATTTTGGTATTATAAACTGTTTTTTCTATAATATGAAGTGCATTTTTACTCACTGAAAAATTGTGATAAACAGTATTTTATTACACAATTTTGTAGTTTTATTGTAATATGCAAAATACAAACATTGAATTTTGTGCCTCTTGTTAAGAAATACATTTGTATGCCAATGCAAACATTTTTTGTCAAGGTCAGAGGTACTTGTCAATACAGTTTTGATTAAATAAGCTTTAAATTGCTATATATTGTCTATAAATAAAGTTTTATACTTTGAGGTTTCGTTTTTATGTTGTTTTGCTGTGATCTTCATAATTTAGTCAAAGTCAAAGGTCAAGTGAATACTAAAGAATTAAAGCAGTGACTTAGATTACCTGTTGCTAATGTTAATATGTCATTTGTTTTGCAAAGTCTTCTCGAGTTTTTACACTTTACATAATTATCTTTCCCCAAGTATGAGGAAATACATGACACTGAAGTCTGATAATGATGTTAGCCCATTAAGGTTTGCAACACAGGTTGATCTTGACATATAATCAAACTTAAAACTATTTGTATAGCATCATTATATGTAGCTCTGCCAAGTTTGCAAAAACTGGTTGACATTTATGTTTTTTCCTGTACAATTCAGATGAGGAAGGCATGATAGATGAGCTGTTGGCAGAATATAATGACTGTCTAAAATTTAATATACCTCTGTATAGGATAACTCTTAAATCAATTGGAGATTTATGTACAAAAATGAACAGACCTATTCCAGAAAATGTAAGTACAGTAGAATAGAGAGAAATTTTGTTGATTTCAGTACTATTGATATCTCATTACATCTTCCCTGATTCTAATATGTTTATATATAATAGTGTTCAAGGAATTTTCTTCTTTTCATAGAGTTTTAACTTTTTTGTTTAACAGTTTTTTACATAGAAGGTTCCTACTTGTGAAATCAACTCTTCCTACAGTTCTAACCACTAACCTTGAAACTTGTATATATTGAATATTTAAACCTCACTTTGTGAAATTTTTAGGAATTTTGTCCCACACATCATTTAGCAACATGGTCTCTTGAGTCTGTGGATCAATTTTTTTTTCTTTTTTTTTTAAAAAAAATTAAAACAGTTATAATTTTTATGTTTTTTAGATAAAACATTTTCTAGATCCTAACCTATATGTCAAAAAAACATCATCTGTACAGAGAGAAAATCAAGGTTATATTGACAAGAAAACTGACAGTGATGTACCTGCTGGTAGCCAGTCTGTACCAAAAGGATGAGAATGGATAGAAAACATATGATGAAGGCCTTATTTGGTTTTCAAAAGGAATGTATCAGACATAATAAAAACATGGTCAAAAATTGACTATGATATACATCGTCAAAGAATTTTTAATGTTAGTATTTCCATGGAATTATTTTGACTATATTTAAACGCAGTAAATATGTCAATTTTTTTCCATTATTTATGCCATTTTCCAATAAGTCTGCAGATATAAAGCACATTAAAAACATAAGTGTAAATTGGAGGGCCAAATATATCTGTATTATATATACTTCTTTTTACATCAGTTACAAACTTTGGGAAAAGTTTATCCCAGCTACAAACATCGGAGGAAAAGTTTAACTGTTACTAGTACTTATATAAAGTAAAAAATTGCAATACAGTTACCAACCTGGGGAATGAAGTAGACTTATTTAATCAACATGGAGATAGTGTGTATATTTACAGTACTTCTTCATATACCATTATAAATTATGTGTTAAATTTTGACTGTAGAAAGGGTTTGGAATGCGCATTTTAAAGGAAAGATCAAAATGGAATTTGGACTTTAAAAAATCTATAATAATATGCAATTTGGATAGATAAAAAAGTGCCATCATAAGAATCTCTGTAATCACATATTATTTGTTATGCATTTTATTTTTACCACCTTATAAACAATAAATCATAACTTTGGAAACACTTTCATAAACTTTGAAATTCCTAAATATTACACAATGATCCACTTAAAGGTGTGTGTAAATGTTGTATTGTGGTTGGTTATTTTTTATACTTGAGGATATTATTAGCTCACAGTCAGCCTGATTTACATACAAAATAACCTGAAAGTTTGTTTATTATGCTTTATTTATTGATAGCATGTGTTGGAGACAATGCATATTAAGAATGATTTTATTATATTAATGTTTTTATTTATACATATGTCATTTTTCATCAAATTAATGATATAACAATGTATCTAGTTTGAGTAAAAAATTTTGAGTAAAAATGCCAGTGTTGTTACTTTTTTATGCACATTTCTTTTAAAACTTGATATTAATATGCCCGTCCATCCCTTTCGTGTGCTTTGATTTCTGTCAACCTTGAGGCCTTAGTTGTCAGGTGGTCTAAAGAATGCACATATGGATCACAACACCTCTCGCTATCTAGGTTTGAATGCCACTTGGGTAAATCCAAGTGTAAGAAAGTTTGTCAGTTTGGCTCAAGGTGTGTGGTTTTCTCCATGCATTTCAGTTTCCTTCACCTTTCTTGAACTAACAGCCTCAATATAAGTGAAACAATCTTGGCTGGGGCAAAAAAGGACCATAAATTCATTCCTTTTCTATCTCTGCCAGTTCAAGAACAGTTATATTCTATTATCTATATATTAAACTGTACCAGGGTCACATCTTGAGAACTCCCACAACAAAACCAAAATGTACTAGACACTAACCAGGGCAACATCGTGAAATCTCTGGCTCCCATACATTACCAAAATGTTCTAAACACTAACTAGGGCAACATCGTGAAATCTCTGGCTCCCATACATTACCAAAATGTTCTAAACACTAACCAGGGTAACATCGTGAAATCTCTGGCTCCCATACATTACCAAAATGTTCTAAACACTAACTAGGGCCACATCATTAGAACTCTGGCTCCCACAACAAAACCATGTGTACTAGACACCAACCAGGGTAACATCGTGAAATCTCTGGCTCCCATACATTACCAAAATGTTCTAAACACTAACTAGGGCCACATCATTAAAACTCTGGCTCCCACAACAAAACCATGTGTACTAGACACCAACCAGAGCAACATTAAGAGAACTCTGGCTTCCCCAACAAAACCAAAATATACTAGAAACTAACCAGAGCCAAATTATGAGATTTCTGGCTACCTCAACAAAACTAACATAACTAAACACTAACTAGAGTCACATTATTGGAACTCTGGCTCCCACATTTTTGAAATGTCAACCGAGTGCTTCATTAACTTGGTATTCATGGAACTATTTTTTTTTCTTTTGTTTCAAACAAACGGGATCTACGTCTAAAAATGCAATACGGAAATAAGGAAAAGAAAAAATACCAGCACAGAAAAATACATAGACAAACAATAGCAAGGATCTATCATTCCTCATCAGTGACACTAGGGGCCAAAACGTTTTATAGGTAAAAACAGTTGAATATTAATGAATCTAAAGTTCCAAAATTATATGAATCCAAATCCAGCTAAGGAATGCTTTGCATGAGGGAACGTTAACAAACCTTAGTTTTAAAAAAAAAAAAATTCAAAAATTAAGACGGCTGAAAATTTTGTTACCTGGTACTTTTTCTGACAACACAAAGTACGGCCTACTGAGTTATGAATACCCTCGGGAAGTTTTCTTCAAAAGCAGTGGTACCCACTCAGGGGTAGTAAATATATAACTGCTGAATTTTGATGTTCCATATGTGCACATTTCGGTAAATCATTCCTGATCATTGACACTAGAGACCGAAAAGTTTGATTGATAAAAACAAGGCAAACTGATAAAACGTTTTATTGTTCTTTATGAATTAAACAGAGGTATTAAAAATTGAAGTCGCGCATTCAGTTATAAATTTATTATTATTATTATTATGCTACATTTCGATGGCCGTTGATAGACTTTTTCAAAGAAACTGTCATAATGTCTACTATACTGGTATACGTCCCTAAATTCATATGCAAATGGGCTGCCTCAGGTGAATCGGTTACTGCGCTTGCGTTTGCTCTGACAAGCAGACGTTTTGACGATTTCTGGTCAGAAACATGTAACGCTTTCCTTTCGGCTTTTACGTTTTTTTTTCATCATTCATGAATATGCCTTCGTTTTATATACCGCTGGTTATACAAAGCATCAGAGACATACATAAACAATACGCCATTGATTAGTCGAGATCTGACGTCGATTTTATTTTACTTTTCGACTTTTGTAAAATCGACGTCGTCGATTTTACAAAAGTCGAAAAGTAAAATAAAATCGACGTCAGATCTCTCGGACTAGCCATTGATGTGATTTTTTTTTCTCAAAACAATTCCCAGATTCATGAAGTATCTTTGATTTGCGTGTAAGAACTGTGTATTTGTTATGATAATAACCAACGAATTTCTTCGAAGGATTTTTCTTAGTATTTATACACAAAGCAATACGGTATAAGATTTTTTCACCTTGTATTATCTCCTTCAGTTTATCTTTTTATCCCTTCCTACTCCCAATTAACAATAAATGTATACCCTACTTCCAAGAAACGTCTACTTCTGTATCCGCGAAGAGGATTCATTAATCATATGTTTTACTCGGAAATTGAGAGTTCGGTTTCGAATTTTAATTTAAAGTATTAATATTTTTATATTTAATTATGAATTCATTTTATTCCCTTTGGAAATGATGTCAATAGTCAATTTTAATTTTTTATCAATTATCTGTATTCTAAAATCCATGCAACCAGACAATTCCTTGAATTCATAAAAGCACATGTTAATAACAACAGTCTTCGATTCAATGGTCAGGTATAGTTTTTTTAATTTATATAGTTTTTGGCCGGGTTGCACGGAGTGCAAATCCGGTTTATAGTATGGTGAATGTCGGGTCGGGGGGGGGGGGGGGGGGCGAGCGGGGAGTACCAACTTTGTAAACGGCAACTCCATCTACAGTTTTCAACCAAAAACCTTGAAACTTCACAGAATGTTTCTATATATATTGAAGATGTGCACCTGACTTTATGGAAATATTTCAAGATTTTTTTCCCATTTTTCCAGACTTTGAAACTTAATCACTTTTAAGCAAGTTTTTGAACGGGGGTACCTACTTTGTGAACTCAACTCCTCTTACAGTTTTCAACTAAAAACCTTGAAACTTCACAGAATGTTTCTATATATATTGAAGATGTGCACCTGACTTTATGGAAATATTTCAAGATTTTTTTCCCATTTTTCCAGACTTTGAAACTTAATCACTTTTAAGCAAGTTTTTGAACGGGGGTACCTACTTTGTGAACTCAACTCCTCTTACAGTTTTCAACCAAAAACCTTGAAACTTCACAGAATGTTTATATACTAGTATATATATATATATATATATATATTGAAGATGTGCACCTGACTTTATGGAAATATTTCAAGATATTTTTTTTTTCCATTTTTCCAGACTTAGCTGGTGTACAATGTAAAGTTTCTGGTGCACATTTTTTCAATTTACTGCACTTTTAGAAAATGTTAAAATGGTTGAGATTTTTCTAATACATATATATACTTGTTTCATTACTCTTTCATATATATTGTCATTGTTGGACCTATTCCCCATTTTTCATGACTTTCTGTGAAGTATAAAAAACAACTTGTGCACCTTGCTTTGTGCAATTATTTAAAATTCCTTCCACACTTTACCCACATTCACTAGAAATTTTAAAAAAAATTTTCTCAAAATCCCCTTAGACACACCACGCTATAAATAACGCCGGTATAAAGAAAGACTTCTATAAATAGATACGGAAAAAACCAGTATAAATAAACATGGAAAACCCCGTTTGTGAAGTGTATATACACGTATACCATATTATTTACCGTTGTATACCACATACAGATTTGGCACACCGTCCTCTTTTTTCTTTTAATATTTTCATCATGTGTACAGTAATGCAACAAAATGATTTCCAACAACTTTACCGGACAGACGAATTTCAGGGATTTAAGAATAGAAATGATTTTAACTTTGTTGAAAAACACCAATGTATATTACACAGTAACAACTACCAATATTTAGATGAATACGGGATATCACGTCAACAACCAAGGTATCCGCAATACGCTATTAAAACTGTACGAATTACATCCTACAGGAATTTTCCATCTGATAAATCCCAGACTCCGGAGGAACTGGCAGATGCAGGACTTTTCTACTCGGGTATGTATTCATTGGCATATACACACAGTTCCCTGCTCTAACGACAGAATAAAACCATTTCAAAATTATCTAGTCATGAAAAGACTCTTTATAAATTGATGAATTTATACTTAAGTTTATTAATGAATTTAAGGCATAATTTTGCAGATTATTTTAAATTCATAACATCTGCATTTAATACTGTTAAAATGATTATTCATAGTCTTATAGGAGGTTGTTGTATTTACGTTAGTTAATTGTGAAACTGGTGCCTGCAGTACACAACATTGGATCCTTATCATATCATTGACATTAACAGATAACCATCAGTCGTGCACGTCATCATTTATTTATATATAAATACACTTTTATCGGTATTTTACTTATACATAGCTTATATATATATTTTATTTTCTAGGTAAAGATGATCTTGTATACTGTTTCTTCTGTGGACAAGGACTGAAATCGTGGGATCCGGAAGATGAGCCGTGGATAGAACACGCTAAATGGTCGCCTAAATGCAAGTTTGTACACGATGTCCATGGTAAAGACTTTGTAACAAAAATACAGAATTCAAAATCTAACTCATAAGAGGTAATTAGGAATTGATTATCAGTACTTATAAAATTTTGAAATTAAAAAATTACTTCGGAATTTGGAATTTTTCAAATATGATGTGGTAGTTTTAACCGATAAAGAAAAATTACACTTGTACTGATTGTATTGACAAACGGATACAACGTTGAACAACAAAAATTGTCGATTCTCAACTAAAAGTAAAAGGAAACTGTAAATGTTTCACCAAGCACACACCTCAGGCCCACCACACTTTAATGCACTTCTAGTTAATATAACACTCTTAAGATATACCGATAATGCTGTGTATTTTGTGATGGAATGAGATCAGACCATAATAAAATACTTCATTACAACAATGACGGACATAGAAAGATAAATACTGATGAACTTAACTACTTTTACTATTGCATGCACGAGCGTATAGACGTGTTGGATATGTCAGACTAAAGTTAATGTATTGTCTACTTTCATTATTTATTAGATAGAAGATCTGATAAAAGCTTTAGGAGGAAATAGAAAAACAAAAGAAACTAAACCAAAAGGTAAGAACACAGTTACAAACATAGTCAAACCAATTACAGCATAGTCAAACCAATTCATTACAAAAACAATTACAGCATAGTCAAACCAATTCATTACAAAAATAATTACAGCATAGTCAAAACCATTTCATTACAAAAACAGTTATGCAAATTTGAAAAAAATAGTCAAATCAATTTTCAACACACTCAAACCATTTCTAAACACGGTCAAACCATTTCTAAACACAGTCAAACCAACTCAAATCACATTTAATCCAATTCTAAACATAGTAAATCAAAATGCATCCAAACTAATTTACAACATGGTTAAACCTGCCTAAAAGACAAATCTATTTTAAAGGGAATATCAATATGATCCTTTTGGAAACTATGATTTTAGAAGACATTCTTTTGATAGACCGTTGTTGGATGACCGTTTTAGACAAGTGTGACTGCTCTTACACCCGGATTGTTTGTAATAGAAACTGTTACTTTACTGTCAACCGATCTGGCTATCAATCATTTAATGATATGTTTAACTTTGGGGACAAATGTAAATTATACTTTAATATTGTACAATGTAGTCATTGAAGACATTATTGATGAAACACATATAGGACTTATGAATGTATAAAAATGACAATACAATAAAAACTAAAATTAAAAAAAATAAAAAACTTCGGGGACACTAGAATCAGAATAGGAACACTAAGATGATTAATTATTTGTCTTTATTGGGGAGAGTTACATAATTATAACAAAACGGGAAAATGTTACTTTGTAACAATCCAACACTGCAAAATAAGTGACTGAGGCATAGTTGTAACATTTAAGACATAACTGTTTATTGTCGTTACATAATCAATATTGAATCTCAAAAGAACTTAATACCCTATTTGTAATTACCAAACATTTAAAGAAATCGAATGAACCAACACTTTAAATCTTGGAACTTAAAGTGTATAAGAAGTCTGTGGTCCGAATACTTCACAAACTGGTTACAGAAATACGAAATAAGATGTACATGATAAACACATAATGCAACCATTAGAAACCCCTGAATGGGCAAGTGAAATGTTAAATCATTTATTTATTTATTTATTTATTTATTTATTTATTTATTTATTTATTTATTTATTAAAGTGGAATGTAAAGCTCGATGTAAGCCTTCAAGAAGCCTTCTAGAAACAAGTGCTGCAAGAAGCCTCTTAAATAGAAACTTTTCTAGAGATGCTGTATGGAAGCTAATCTGTATTTTCATTAAGCTCAATGGTAAGTGCAAGACACCATGACTGATGAGAAGAATGACATATTTTGACTACAATGATCTACATTAATAATAAATAATGTAGTTAGCTGTTCATGTGCTAGTCATGGTGGCGATGGATTGTTTCCATATGTGAACGAGTGTTTACATACATGCTTAATAATGGTACTAATATAACTGTATCTACAACCTTATATATTGTGATCTGTTGTTTTTATTTTGGTAAAAGTAGCTAACTTTATAAAATCAGATGTACGTGACGGGTGTAGCTAGCTGGACAGGAGGTGCTTAGCCTTCCGGAACACTCAGCCTCACTTCCTGGATGGAAGTTCACGTGTATAACTAAATGTCAGTTTTCAAAGTTTTCACTTTGTTTGTTGGTTTTTCATTTTTTTTTTTTGGTTGGGATTGTGATTTTGACATGGTCTGGTATGTTTGTGTTGTATGTATTATTAGATACATAAGTCTTTATATCGGTGCTGTCCAAAGTTTTTTTTTCATTTTGACGTCTGTTACGGACTATTCAACTGTTTGTTGAATATCATTTTAAAATAACCATATATATGTTACAGATACTGATACTTTTAATGGGAAAGACTTATTGAAGACCGCGTTTTCGCTAGAAGATGGAGAAATTGAAGATATCGACATATCAGAAACAGAGACATCTACTGGCGACCAACAGAAACACGAAGGTGATATTCCGGAAATGCTACTAAAAACAGCCACCAGTAACCACAAAGATGAAATTCTGGTGAAAGACAACAACAGATGTGAAAAGATCGAAGGTAAGGATTTTGAATATTATTACAGTATAATATTATCTTTACTCTAATTAGCCATTAAATGGATGTAGAAAGAAATGTTACAGCTTTGTATATACTCTTGACAAGTCTTATTATCTCAAGACCATTGTTTGTGGAACTCTCAATTCTCAAATGGCCTTAAAATACATCATGTACCGTGTGTGTGTGTGTGTGTGTGTGTGTGTGTGTGTGTGTGTTAAATACGACATTCAACTACTTCTCCCTATATTTTACTTTTGAATTAAAATAGGTTTTCCTTTTTTATTTTTACAGCAAGAATGTCATCGGATATGGATTTAAAAGCTATAGCTTCTGAGAACGAACAACTAAGAAACACAACATTGTGTAAAGTCTGTTTAGATGAACATGTTTCTGTTGTATTTCTTCCATGTGGTCATCTTGCCTGCTGTGGTCATTGTGCGCCGGCCATTAGGGCATGTCCAGTGTGTGAAACATTTATAAAGGGAACAGTCAAAGCTTTTCTTTCATAATCATTTCATTCATAATTAATTAGAATTTAACAGGAACCACAGTTTATATATACACGTGTATGTTCTTACAAAACGGCGGTGATCAGAGATGGCTTTGTATAACATGGACGGTGTGCCAAATCTAGAAAATGGGGGGTGATACTGGTCCTGATAATTTGGTGTTTTAGTTCTACTAACAATTTGTTATTGTTGTTGTTTCATTATGATACATTGATACATTACCCCGACGACGAGTGCTCTTCTTCAAATGGCAGCTGTATGATATTAACTTTTATACATATATTTTTAACTTTAAACTTTTAGACCTTGTCACTACATGATTTTGTACAAGTAATAAGATATCTTGAATAAAAATTGTATCTACTTATTATTTTTAAGCATAGATATTCTCTGTAAAACCGTATATTTATGTATGTAAAGCATTAATATATTCAGTTACAAATGATAGAAATCCATTTGAATATATTATTTATTTTACCAACGTACCGCGTGGCATTAAACATGCATGATAACAGACGTACACGATATATAATTAATAAATCATTGCATTTAAAGTCATACGACATGGTTATCAATATAAATTAGCGATCAATAAACCTAGGCAGTTCCGTGTGTGTGTGTGTGTGTGTGTGTGTGTGTGTGTGTTGTGTGTGTGTGTGTGTGTGATATGGTTGTTTATTTTTCGAAAATCTGCCGTTTTTAGGAGCAACCAAACTTTAGAAATTTTGATTTGTCTATAGATCAGGGGAATCTGATAAAGATAAAAAAATAAGAAAATACATTGTTGGTACAAAATCGCCTTTCCTTATAAACATTCTAACGGAAATTTTACTTAGCCCAATATTCCAATGTCATGATAAATCGGAAGGTTAAATGTACAATCGTGGAATAACTTAAAATGTCAATATGGCGTCGTTTTAATTTGTTATAGCATTTAGAAGTACAGATTTTACCTACAACACACTTAAATAATTCTAGAGTTAAGTTGAGTTGAGTAATGGTGTTTATCGTCCCAGTCAAGAAAATTTCACTTATATCGAGATGTCGCCAGCTATAGACGAAAGTGCAGAAATTTTGCCTGTTCGTTGCGCTGATGGCGTTCTTTATTGTGTCGAGCCTGCCATTACACGGGACCTCGTTTATTTTAAGTTCCCATCCGAAAGAACCGTGACTTTCATTTCGTAATGCCGAGTGCTTGGCGAAAGAACAGTCACTACCCACTTTCAAGTCTTGGGTAAGACCCGGTCGGGGTTCGAACCCACGACCTCCCACTTACGAAGCTAGCACTCTACTAATTGAGCTACCGCAGTGGTGCAAATAATTCTAAAAGTGTCAGTATCCATTTTTAAGACTCTGTTGTGCTAAAAATGCAACCCAGAATGTCCCACTTACAGAGTTATTTATTCTGTAAATGGTTATAAGTAGTTATCGTGCCCAAGAACTAACGCCCTCTATAGAGTTTTTGGTTTTGTGCATATGAAAGGGATATCTAATGTGCACGCCGAAATAAAAACGAAATATCACCTGTAGAGAATTTAATTAACATCTTATGCACAAATCCAATGACATCTACCTTAATTTCATATTGTTTATATAGACATATTAAGTTAACAACAGGTTTGGTTTAGGTTTATCCCTTATTAGTAAAATATTTTCTTACATGTATATATATATATGTCTCTTGATTTGTCTAGAAATTAACTGTAGTATATATTGCTATCAATAAACTGCATCTCCAATAAAAATTGTAAGTTTAAGAAATACCTAAATGCAAGAAAAAAGCTGTTAAAGTTATTTTTCACGTCGAATGGTAGAAGCACATAACGCTGATTCTCAGCAATAACCCCCAATTCGCTGTTTAAGAATAATAAAAAATGAAACTCTTACAAGTGATGAACTTTTGGTATTTTCAGAGACTGAACATATCAGAAGTTTGAAAAACAACAAAATTATTAGCACCAATTGATTGTTTTGGTTGCAATTTGACTTTATTGGCACATATATGATACTGTATTTTAAATGAGTTGATTTTTACGTGACCGTATTTAAACTCCATCATGTTCTTACCATGAAGTGTTATTTATATGTTTATTTTGTTTGATCATTAGGTGACATCTTTATTGAATTAAAGATGTGACTTGAGGTGACTCTGGCATATCATAATAATAGATATAATGGTTTTAATCAAAAGAAATTCAAGTGTTTCTTATGCTAAAATATAATAGATTTATTTCGGTCTTCTTTATATAGTAACAGAAACAACATTTTAAACAAGTGAATACTATTTAATATTCAAAATAAAATGCAAATATAACTTGATGAAACTGCTAATCAACAGAACTGTCAAAACTTCATACCTTCCAAATAAATTTCATTTCAGGTAACAATGTATTCTGTAACGTATGTGACACTACTAGTTAACTTAAAGATAAGCTTAATCATTTTAATTTTGCAAGCTATAAACTTTTATTTTTTTATAATAAAAATGTAAAACTTATCCATAGAACACATTATATGGGTGGATGCATACTAACATAATGACAAAAACTTTTTGTCGGTAACGTATGTAACAATTCCACTGTTAATAAGCTGATGTACATGTTTTAACTAACGATTAAATCCTTATTTTTATTAAAAAGATTGGAAGTTTTTAAAAGTATCAAATACCAAGAAAAAAAATTCACTTCTCTAGTGAAAAAATAAATAATACATTAAGTAACGTACGTAAATGTTCTGTAACGTATGTAACAGTCATATACTAAGGTTAAAAACTTATAAACCCTGTGTCTTGTATTTGTCAAGAGAAGATAAGATCAAATTTGTATCATTGTCTCTAAGTTTGTAAAACATTTCACTTTTTCCGGACGTCACGTTGTTTACTTCATATGAGATCAGGGGGGTTAGAAAAATTGTTTAAGTTTCTGGATTATTGCATTAATTTTAAATAGTATTCGTTATCAATTTCATCAAGCATCAATGATTACACCATTGAACCGCACGTTATCGTAAACTGCAGCAATAAAATCACCATTTGATAAGTTAACAGCACAATTATCTGGTTTTGCAACATCACTATATTGTTCCGAAACATGAAGTTTGGTATCTGGATTTTGTTGCAAATCTTCGTCCCTGTTTTGTTGCAAGTCATGTTGTGTGTTTTGTTGTAAGTTAGATATCGAACGTAACTCGGATTTGACATATAAAGGAGGCCAATAAAATATACCTGGGTCGCTAATGGAATATGAATGTTTATGGTTTCTGAATAAAATTTCAAATGTAAATTCTTTAAATAATCTGTTAAAACCAAAGTCTTTTTTTATCTCCAGTAGCACTTTTTTCATATCTGTTTTCCCGGGCTGAACTCTAGAGTTATAACAAAACAAAAGTTGTACAAGTCCTAGAAAGGGACCCTAGCCTCTTTCTAAAAATTGTACATTTTTTGTTTCTACCCGCTTTGTTATACTATTTCTAAATTTGTGATGGAAAAAGTTGAATTTTTCATGTACTTTTGACAAAAGTTTACGGTCAATAACAGTTGCTTTATTTACTGCTGACGAAAATATTAACTATTTTTCTTAACTATTGTAATATATCACACTCTGTTTGCCTCCGTGGTGTTATCTTTTCATTTGAAAGTTTAACTATTTTACATTTATAATCTGAGAAAACAGAATTTACGAAATTATAGGTATTTGTTACATATGTAAAAAGAAAATGAAAATGGACAAAGTGGTTTTCAAATCTATGGGAAAATTATCTCAATAAAATAGACCAGTGACATCTATCATTCTAGGAAATTTAATCTAAGGCAAAAATTATTTAATTTCTCAAACGCTAAATATAGACTTTGATTGTTTGTTTCTTGTATCTAATGACAATTTCCTTCATTATTCCTTTACAATGAAAGTAAAAGTACTGTTACACTCGTTACTTATGTTAATACATACGTTACCACTGGTAACGTATGTTTCATTTTTTGGAATATAAATTTTACCCAACGATGAAAGGTAAGCAAATCATTGTGAGTTTGTTGAAAAGGGCAAGAGGTATTATTTAAATAGTAAGATTTACTTTTTGATTATTGCACTTTTAAATGCATTCGTAACTTTTAGAAAGGACACCTTTGATTTTTCCAATTAGCTTGACAGTTTTTAGTTGTTAACGTCAATCTGTGTTTGAAATTGCTCAAGGAGGTTACATTAATATAAAGCTAGAAGTATAGGAATTGTGAAGGTCACGTGGCACGATTAAGCCTTATTTTCGCATGATGCCATCACGTATGTATCGGTAACGTATGTATTTTTTTCAACTTTTGCATTATGTAGTTTTAACAATTCGAACTTGTAGTGAATTACGATAACATATTTTAAGTGTTGTATCTAGGTCCTTCATTTGACAATAAATAAATATAAACTTTAATTAAATGATTTCCCATAAGAATGACGTAACGTAAGTATTGAGGAAAATAAAACCTTCAATTCAATTTTGTTTCATGCTTCATAAGACCCGATAGCGGCTGTAAAGTTGCAAATTCCATTGTTTCATTAAGTATGAGAAGAATAAGCTTCAATTTGCTCACATCAGTGATAAGTGTGATAAAAGTGCATGGTCACCATGTGGACTTTTTTATATGTGGTAACGTTTGTACCATATACCCGGTAACACATCTTTCTTTGGCACTGGTTTGTACAAATAACGTGCATTGTCAACAAAAATCAGTTTTAAATATGACATCAATACAGCATTAACAAAAGTAGTTCTTTAACATTATGTTACTTTTCAAATACTGAAAATTTTGGGCTTAAAACATGAAAAAGTTTATCCGGTAACAGTAACGTTTGTATCAATTTGATAGTTTGTGAGATTTCAAAACAATCAAAATAATTGATTAACACGAAAACTATGTTTTATAATGGTAGATATAAACTGTAGTTTATGTTTGTTCATTTATCCTTTTGCCTCTTCTAGAGATTATATATTATACTTAGTATAACACTATTTGGGTCTTATTGCTGAGAATGGGTGATAAATGCTCTCGTTTTACCTTGCTATTGGCACATGTGAATCCTTTCAGTTTAGATTGCTACAGTTATCACATGCATTAAAAATGATAAAATTGTATATCTTAAACTGAAAAAAATTCACTCGATGAAGGTACATGTAATGCCTTTATAATAATAATAATAATTGTGTTCACCGTAGATTGAATTTTTAAAAAAGCACGTTAAAATAAAAATTATAACAACGAGCATATCTCAGATTTATTGTAATACGTAGGGAAGAAAGAAAGTATAAAATCGTAGCAAGTGTTGCAGCTAAAAAATTCTGTAATTTGTGCGTGTTGCTTCCGGAAGTGCAATTATGACATTTCCCCGTTTCACAGGAGTTATCTCCCTTGTCTATGGAAATCCCCATAAGAAATTAATAGTCTAGTCAATCTACGAAAAAATAGGATAAAACCTCAAAGTAATTGCAACAGAAAATATTTTTATGTGATTGTTTTTAGGAATTTTGTTTTAATTCACCATAAAAAAATCTACCAATTTCAATCAAGTGGAATTTGGGTTTTTTGCCAATTGAAGTTACCAATAACATTTTCTATAGAAAGGGAGATTACTCTGTATTGTGATCCTAAATTTTACCGACAAAAATTTTCAAAAACTTCAAGTTTTCTCTGATACTATATGAAGAACAACCTAGAAATTAGATGGAAATATATTCATAGACTAAAAATAGATAATTTAAGACAATATAGAATGTAAAATGTAAATAGAATGTAAAAAAAATTAATTTATTTTGTTGAAAGAATTTATGCAAAACGCTGATTAAGGGCATGTTGATGAGACTGAAAAAAGATTTATTCACCTCAAATATAGTTTGTTTCACACAAAAATGATAAAATAAGTATATCTCAGGTTAAAAACAAAACTTTTCTATACTTCTACTTCATTACTTTGAGTAATCTGTTATTAATTCCTCATTACTATAGAAACACTAGATAGTGAAAGACTAAAAATAAAATGCAACTGAATGAAAATGAGCCAATGATTTCACTTTAAGTGAAATCAGAAATGTGGAATATACATATGACATCAATTATGATTGATTAATTCCATTTTTTTAAAAAGCAAAAAAAAAAAAAAAAAAAAAAAAAAAAAAAAAAAAAAAAAAAAAAAAATTGTTAATTGGACTAAAACTCCACGTTTACAGGAGTTATCTCCCTTGTCTATAGAAATTAAATCTTCTTAAAAACTTGTTTCCTCTTCTCAGATTTTGGAAGACTTTTTACTATAAACATTTCATGTATATCAGAGCATAGTAGAAACAAAATTTGTTCTGTTGCAATTAGCCTGAGGTCAAACTGTAGATTGACTAGACTATAAGTGCTTACTCTTCTAATATAGAAGTTTACACGTTAAACTAAATTACAGAGTTTTCATAGTTTTTACTTTGTTTCTGGGATAATGATTTAGACTTATACAGGGATGTTTTTGAAAAATTTGCTTCTGTCATTGGCATTTTGACATGGACCAATATGGTGTTTTTTTGTTTTTTTTTTTTTTTTTTTTTTTTTTGTTTTGTTTTTTTTTTTTTTTTTTTTTTTTTTTAAATTTTATTTGTTGTTTACTTTGCTTCTGGGATTGTGATTTTTGACATGGACCGGTATGTTTGTGTTTAATTACATTGTACTTTGTATATAGACTGTCAGAACATGTACATTTTCCGGAACTTCAGCTTGCATAAAAATATTTTTAATCGATTACTCATAGCATTATAGTGATATTGAAACTGGAAACCATTTGATGATATGCTAACTGATGACTTGCAGTGACATAAAAAAACTGGGAAAACCCAGCCGTTTTTGCAAATAATATAGGAAGTGTGTTTAAATATAAACTGTTCATAAGTGTTATTATTCCCAATATTCTTTCTTGACCTGGAACATTATTTAATTTTTATAAAGTTTTAAAACTTTATCGTGTGGGCGATAAACTTGTAAAGTTTCAAAACTTTATCGCGTGGGCGATTAATTTAAAATATTACTTCAATACGGTTTGTTCCAAGTTTTTTTTTTCAATTAGGTTTCATTTTCTATTTATTTGCACGAAAATGTTTGCACATACATTAAAACAAATCTTTAAATAGAACTCCTACAAATACAGTAAAACCTACTATTAAACACTCGGAAGAATCATACTTCGCGTTACGCGTACATGTATTTTGACAAAAGGTCACATAAAATTTTTATACCTTTCTTTGTACTCTTTAAACTTTCTATAACTGAATATTTGCTAAAACAGCCAAGACCCAGAGTAGGTTTTAAGGTACACACACCTTTTTTGTCAAAATAGTTTATTTTGAGATTTATTTATTTTATATATTGATTTATTTATTTATTTATTTATTTATTTATTTATTTATTTATTTATTTATTTATTTTGAAAAAAACTGTAGAACCAAGTATTGGTAAAAAACAATTTCCGTTTAATTTAAAATAATTGTGTTTAAAAAATCTTAAATACGAACAAGGGGTTATAAAATGAAAGATGTAAATAAACTTTATTCAGTTTTCATTTGAAAGAGAACGAAATTGAATAAAATATAAAATATATTACTAATTCTAAGATAATTATATCCATTTACGTTCATTTTAAGGTTAGTGCCGATGTAATGAAGTATTTTGATCCTTGGTTGATAAGTGACCCAGGGGGCTCAACGTTGAAAATTGAGACCAGCTGTGTTGAATTACGACCCTACCCCGTTGAAAACTGAACCTGATCGTGGAATTTTGATCAGTAGACCGGGTCTAAATTCAACAGGCTAAAACAGATAATACTAAAGAATTGAGGTTTGTTGTTTCTAGCTGAAGGGGTTTTTTGTGCTTTGTATTGGGGAGTTGAGGTTAATGATATAGGTTTCAGTCAATCTGTCTGTCTGTCATTCTCTCTGTTTACCTGTCCGAATTTAAATTACCTGCTTTATGTAAATAGCTCCTCTTACTGCTCTAAACCAAGAAGTATGAAACTTTGTTCGCTGAACAGTACATGTGCAATAATATTTTTTGGCTGCATTGTATGATTGTTTAATATTTCATGGCTAATTGAACTTTCTTAGACATCATTCAAAATTGGCCCAATAAGTGTTCTTTCTTGTCTTGTCGGGTATATTTTCGTTATATGGTGTATTACACCGTGTTCTTGTTGCAAAGTACATGTTTAGAAATTATTGAGGAATTCTGATGAAAACCGAATTTCTAAAACAATTCATTAATCACAATGAATACACAAAAAAAAAAAAAAATTGTTAGCCCACTATTTCCAAAATACCAATGTGTTCGAAATATTATCATAAAATATTCTCAATAATTTCTAGGAATACTAAAGTAAATTTGATTTTTTTCTAAACAGTGAAATAACTGAAAAAGTAACAAATAGCTTTCTCCACTGAATTTTTTTAATTGGTCATCCATTGACAGTGATTTGCATAACAAATCTAACGTGCATTCTTAAAACGATTAAGGTAAATTTGAAACTAACGACGGAGAAATGACGACTGAAAGTTATGGAGTTAAATACAACCAGCAGAAGCAAAAATTCAAATACAAGACAACACTTGAGTACCCGAAACCAATACATAAACGACACGATATTGGCTACGCGTGCATGCTGAATGGTGTGGTTAAACATTTTTATGTTACTGTACAGGAAGAGATCTCGGGAAATGAATATTTAAACATGGTCTTTCTTGTATTAAACGATAATCCTCTGCACAATTCAAATGCATCTAGTGTCATAAAAAATAAAATGACATATTTTATGAAATGGATCGATACCCACTTTGAGATGGTGAGGTTCAATTGCTATTGATCTTTCATCCACCAACCAAACAATAACTTTAACGTACTGAAAATTTTGAAATAAATTACTTTCAGTAAACAGGTGTGAAAAAGAGCATAAATATTTAGAGAAAATAGGGCCATCGTAAAATACTTTGATATACCAATTGTATCAATTGTATTTTGCAATTTGATAATTGTATAATTACCAAATGCATACAGCTGCACGAAGCTCGGTTTGAAAAAAATCGCGTTATAATAATGCGTAATTTCTCGCGTAATAAAGCATAACATCTCACGTAATAACACGTGACTTTCGTGAATTAACGCGTAATTTTCGCGAAATAACGCATACCTTTCACGTTATAACGCGTAACGTTTTATAAAGGTAGCTTATTTTTTATCAGTTCTTTGTGTTGTCTTTTATTGACATGTTTAAAATTAAAAATGAGATCGTGTGTTTGTGCTATCAAGTTGACAATATATTTGCTTTGCAAGTCTACTTCTGAAAAAGTGCTCTCTAACAGTCGACATAAAAGATCTGAAAAGTTGACATCCATTTCTAACAAGTCGTCACAATCATCTAACAAGTCAACAAAATCATTGTCGAGTCGACATTATTATTATTTGACAAGTGAACATAAAATCCGACAAGGTGCTAAACATTTGACAAGTCGGCATAAAAATCTAACAAGTGATAGCAGAAATATACTGTCATTTAAAAAAAAACACTCAACCCATGCCGGTCGCTCAGTATCATAATAACCGTTGTCTTCGGATATACCGCGTACTATGTTATTATATACTGATTTCTGTCTAGTTTTATTTTGGATTAGAAACTTAAAACACACACACACACACACACACACACACACACACACACACACACACATATATATATATATATATATATATATATATATATATTTATTTATTTATTTATCATGTTGAACAACGTCCAGATCATAGACAGATCAAAAGTCTGTAGTTTGTGGGGAGGTTCAATATTCAACAGGGTCAATTTTCAACGAAATGAAATCATAATTTGTCGCGAAATAAATTATCAACCTGTTGAAAAATGACGCCGGGTATAAATTGCACGAATTTTGGTCTTAATTTTCAACGTTGAAAAAGCACCTACGGTTCATTATTCAACGTTTAAAAATGAACCCGGGGTCAATTTTCAACCCAGGTCAAAATACTTCATTACACCGACACCAAGGGAAGTGACTCTATTCAACAGGAAAACATAAGCGATCTGTAATAATAATTGTATAAAAAAAAAATTACAAAATTTTCCCGTCAAGGCTACAGTCGTCATAATATTTTTATATATTTTTTGTTTTTAATTATTACTGCGTGTTATTTTATTATTTTTTAATCATTTAAGACCGTGAAAATATTCTACTACACGATCTTTGCTAAATTTTGGGGCCTTATACACGGGATTAGGGATTTTAAAGTTTTTTTTTAGATTCATAAAGAATTGGTAAATTTATTTTTGCAATTGAATAAATATTTGGATTTTTGGGATTGTATGTTGTTACGAATGGATTTTTTTTTCTTATCTGGTCTTTGTACTGGAAATCGTAGTTCTGCGATGTTTTAGCAATGTTTTTTCCTGTCATAAATTGTTGTTTTGGGTAATGTTGCTTTCTCAAAACTTGAGCAAGTTCTGTTAAACGTTTATCTCGGGTATTTCTATAATCAACAATCGTGCAGACTTTTCTTGCTAAACAATATGGAATATTGCGTTTTGTATGTGTTTGGTGGCATGAATGAAAATCCAAATTTTAGTGGGTGTACTTTTATAATATATATCTCTTTGAATATTGGTTTCTCTCTTAATCACCACTGCGGTAGCTCAGTTGGTAGAGTGCTCGCTCCGTAAGTGGGAGGTCGTGGGTTCGAACCCCGGCTGGGTCTGACCCAAGACTTGAAAATGGGTAGTGACTGTTCTTTCACCAAGCACTCGGCATTACGAAATGAAAGTCACGGTTCTTTCGGATGGGAACTTAAAATAAACGAGGTCCCGTGTCACGGCGTGGCACGATAAAGAACCCTGCTGTATAATGCCATCAGCCCAACGCACGGGCAAAATTTCTGCACTTTCGCCTTTAGCTGATGACGTCTTGATATAAGTGAAATATTCTTGACTGGGACGTTAAACACCATTACTCAACTCAACTCTCTCTCTTAATCACCATTATATCGAGAAATGGAATGTTTTGGTCGTTGCTATCCGTAGTAAACTTTATTGATGGGTGAAGATTGTTTAAAAGTTCTTCAAAGATTGTTCTATTTTCTTTAGAGTCTTGCTATGAAGCAATCTATGAAGATACCTCTTCAACGAGTGATGTATATTACTTATAAAATGGTTTATTTTTTAATGTTGGCTGTATTCTGGTCTTGGATATTTCCGTTTTAAAAGCTTTCTCAAAACCAAAAATAAAATATAATTAAAAAATAACAAATAATAATTTCAAAAAAATATAATTGAATAAATACACGTAGTAAACAGTTGCTAAAACATGTCACTGCATATGCTAAATACAAACTTGAGTGATTCAACATTCTACTTTTTCCTTTAATGTTCTTTTTAAAACCCTTTTTATCCGCACAAACGTAAAACTTTCAAGAATAAAGCCGCTTTAATTAGGTCCAGCGGGAATGATATAATGCTTATAGCATGATGATTAATTTAATTGTAGTTATATATACCACTTGTAATTTGTTTCCGTTTATTTGTTAACTAGTAAATCTTCATCGCTTTAACCCTTAAAAATTTTTAATAGTGTAGGGTCCAAGGCGTTCGGAAACCAAAGCAAAAACATTTTGGGATATTTTTACATAGGCCGCATTGACTATCTAAAGCGTACATATTCCTTATTCACTTTGTATCATTTTAAATTCGTCAATGCATTTTGTTTTATTTATCACCTGAGATAAAAAAAATGGGTCAAAGAAATTTAAAAGGTTATTGACTCATATTAAAAGAAATTAAATTGTGCACTATGTTGGTCAACTCACTTCAGATATAAATCTTATTTAGTTAAAGCGATAAAGGGTCAAAGACCCAGATATTTAAATACACAATGCTAAGCTACTCGGTCATCTAAAGTATGGTACTTTTGTATCAACACCCAAACTTATCCAGGGTTGTTGTATTTATTTCTATTTGTAAACATAGAAAAGACAGATATCTCTGCCTAGCCACCTAAAAAATTCTTGAGTTAAAGCCGATTAAGATGTAAATCATTATAATAATTGATACAATAGTTTATAAATATTTACAAATATTGTAGTTCTCTGTACAAAAAGATTCAATGAAACTATAAGTCTGTTTATGTTACAAATATGACTATTTAAGTACTTAGACATCCTTGTCCTATCTGTTTTTATTTTATTAATTATACGTCATGAACTATTATAAAACAGAAGTCTTTTGGTCCAAAAACTAGCCAGTAATTTTAGGAAAAATCAAATGTTAATTTTGACCCTTTCATCCTCTCTGCGTAAATTCTATCGAATTCTTCATTTTGAGCCACTGTAAAATAGTTCTTCCAGTCACCAATTTCTCCTAAAATTTGAAACAAGAGTCAATCAATAAAATGTTCAGATCGTCCGATATTTATTCCTATATTTAAATGTATTTGTAATTGGAAAATAATTATTGAAAAGCGCACTGTCAACCTCTTTTATCAACTTCACTCCTACGTTCACACTAGTATTTGGATAATTTTTATCCCAAAAAATAACACCATGCACTCACTCTATAACACAGTGCCGAGACTTTATTCTGTCAAATATTCTAAATAAGTTTACAGGATAATACTGCCACAATTACATTAACAAGTGTTGTGTGTTTAAATTCAAACATTCAAACTATTTCAAATTGTTATGCAAATCCCCCTGCTGGACAGGGGAAGTAATGCAAAACACCGGAAGTTTTAAAAATAAGAATTTTGCAGAAAAAGGATGGTATAGCAAAAATATTATCGATATTGAAGAATAAGAATACAACATTTATATATAAGGTGTATTATCACAATAATGTGTTTCAGATCTGGAACATAATCATGAGTATTATGAAGTTACAGAATTTAATTGTATGGAGCCAAGTACTAACAATATTGTTCAAAAATGGCTCAAATATACAGTAAGAAAGCTACATGTTTTGCAAACGCCTTTCAAATAAAAATCTTAAAAGACTTTATGGCTTGTCCCGGTAACATGAAATCAGTATCATATTTTCGTACAGTAAGTAGCGTTTTTCAAAACAAATGATAAGACAGTTTCTTGAAGCAAGGTTTATGTTGTAAAATAAATCTGTTGGGATAGAAATAATTTGCCATTATATTTTGTATAAACTTCTTGGGACATTATCTTAGATAATTTTCGTTTAAACCTACTTATTTACCTTTTCTATATAGGAAATTTGGTGTGTTTTTATTTATTTTCGCTATCAGTTCGTGGACATTTGTTGTTCTTTCTTTGTGCTGGATCTTGAAATCACACTTTTTTGCGATATCAGAAAATAGTTTGACATTCTCTTCTATACCCAAAAAGTTTGCAATCTCTACCACTGTATCGTATAAATTCTGTTAAAAAAATTCAAAATATTGAATGTATTAATACTAATTAAGAGGTTATACACTAAGTATTACATCGTTGACGGACTGATTTTTAGCTCACCTGACCGAAAGGTGGCGTGTGTATGTGCGTGCGTGCATGTGTGTGTGCTTTGTTAACACCTATTTTTGACTTCTCCTCCAAAACTATTGGACAGATTTAAATGATACTTGGTCAGAAGCATATAGGGGCCGGTGCAACTCAGATTTGTTCATGGCGTTGCCATGGCTACTAAAACTAGATCAAGGTAACATAGGGGTAAAAAAATCTTTAAAAATCTTCTTCTCCAAAAGCGATGATTGGAGGAAAAATCTGATGTGATACTTGGCTTCTCTAGGGTTTTAAGTCTATAGTTTGTTCATTTGGTGAAATTTGGTCGAAAAATGGGTAACCCGTTTTTCTGCGTTTAATTTAAAAAATTTCGTAAAATGGCTTCAAATTGTTATAACTTGACTATTTGAACAGATATTGACATGGGGTTTTCAGTTTTGACTTTTCTTGAAATAACCTTCAAAATTGGGTCAAGGTCAAAGTTTAAGGTCATGACCCAGTTTGTAATTTTGCAGTTTTAGGTTATTTTCTTCAAACTTTTAAGAGATATATAATATCAAAACATTGTTAAAATGTTCAGCATGACAAAATTTTAAAAGGTACAAAGTTTAGTAACTATATGATAATGAATGTAGGAGTTGTTGCCCCTTAAATGTTATTGTTTGCATATAAAAACTAAAATTGTGCATTAGCTTGAAAACTATTAACTTTTTGCATAGGCATATATTTATGAATATTGCAGGTATTGATATGATGATCAATTTGATATATGGCCTAAGGTCATACGTTCAAAGGTCAAGGTCATAGATGCACACGAAGACTTAAATTGTTAATTATCTTGAAAACTTTTAACTTTTTGCAAGGTCATAGGTTCATAACGACTGAAATTGTTAATTATCTTGGAAACTATTAATCTTTTGTTTAGGCATGTATATTAGAATATTGTAGGAATTGATATGGCGATCATTCTGATGTATGATTCAAGGTCTTACGTTCAAAGGACACGGTCATAGATACACAAGAAGACTCAAATTTTAATTATCTTGAAAACTATAAATCTTTTGTTTAGGCATGTATATTAGAATATTGTAAGGATTTTGCAAATGATTTTGGCCATATCCTTAGGTGAGCGTTAAGGCCCATGGGTCTCTTGTTTCTTGTCATATTTATACTTTTAAACAAAAAAGGGTTCTTTTGAATTTTAATTAAGGTCTTTCAAAGGTACTTTTAAACAATAATCATTGAGTTGAGTTGAGTAATGATGTTTAACTTCCCAGTCAAGAATGTTTAATTTATATCGAGACGTCGCCAGCTATAGGCGAAAGAGCAGAAATTTTGTCTATGCCATGCGCTGATTAAATAATACAGCAGGGTTTGTCATCGTGCCACACCTACCGTGACATGGACCTCGTTTATTTTAAGTTCTTATCCGAAAGAACCTTGACTTTCTTTTCGTAATGCCGAGCGCTTAGCGAAAGAACAGTCCCTACCCACTTTCAAGTCTTAGGTAAGACCCGGTCTCAGTACGAACCCACAACCTCCCACTTTTGGAGCGAATACTCTACAGACTGAGCTACCGCAGTCAGTGATTTCATTATGTGTACTGAAATCAAACATTGCGATCATAATGTTAAAATCATAATCTTAAACTGCGGAATCTTAAAATTTAAACTAAACATGTAAACATTCACCAGGAAAGTCATACCGGATGTTTTTCTATCTTTCTAGCTTCACCCACCACATGTGAAATAAAAAAAGACAATAAAAGAAACATCAAAATACAAAAAGTCAAATATATCTTGGATTATTTTAGATAAGTATAGGTATTCAATATTCTAGTGTTGAAATTTTATTTGTAAGAGTTTGTTTCGTTTATAATGTTTCAAAAACAACTGCCATATCGTGATAATTGTGAAACAAATAGACCATAAGTAGGAGCAGCAGGCAAAAGCTACATGGAAAAGTTGACAATAAAAAAATTAAAATAGGCATGATTGTCATACAGCTTCAAATATAGCGTTTATTTAGTGTAATAATTAAGGTATAAGTTTTCTGTTTAAGATTGTGTTATTGTATTATTTGAATTTAGAAACATTAGAAAAACAGCATGTGTGTGTGTGTGTGTGTGTGTGTGTGTGTGTGTGTTTATATATTGAATGATTTAGCAAGAGTCTTTTCTTCAGATATTATTTATCTTCTTTATCTTATATTATTTATGAAACATAAATATAATTATACTAATTTTGGCCTGCCTGCAACCTTAGGATATATATAGATAGTTTATGCCCAAAAATGTGAGGAAGCAGGGTTAGGGAGGTCATGTCGCTTTATATCAATACGACTACGTTTCTTTTCAAAAGTCATATTGAAAATTTGAAATAATGTTGAAAATGGAAAAGAATTTCTTTCACATTGATAGCTATTGATCTGATTTATCAAACATTTTTCAGAACAATTAAATATTTTATGTGATGTTTGTTTTATTCTGGCCCGTTTCACAATCATTCACTCAATTAAGTGTTCACACAACTCAAATTAGAGAATATGTCAATTTCCATTTTCATGACGTTCAACAGTTAAAACTAAACATCTAATGTTATTTTTAAATTGTTATGCGTGGGTTTGTTAAACAAAACATTGTCTCATAAAACTTAAAATACTAATAAGAGACAAATAGCAATATTTAAGCTGAGTGTAAACTCAACTGAGTGAACGATTGTAAAACTGGGGCCTTGTCTATTTACTAATAATTTCTGCCTATGCTTATTTTAAAAGTTAAAGAAAGTGACGATTGGTCGAATTAAGTAGGACAGTACATATATGAGTATTTGACAACTCAAAAGATGGTCAAAAATAATAATGATACTCAATCAGTACTTACATGTTTCATATCTTCATATTTCAGACTCATAATGTTTTTTACTTTATTGTCTTCTATGACTTTCTCCCAACCTCGGACGTGATTGAACCACGTCCCACATGGTACTACAAAGCAAATAAAGCAGATAACACAACGCAAAATATTTTTTGTGACAATAATTATTCGTTTTACACAGTTTTCTATGGATAAATCATAGTCTATCAAGTTAAATAACTATGTATGTGATGTAAAAATGATATTGAATGAAAATGAAAAACATTCAGCGTGAGGAAAAGTAAAAAGAAACAAAATTTAAAAAATGCATGAAGTTGAAAGTATTAAAACACATTGACTAGCAAAAGAACGAACAATGCGTTACCTTACAGAACACAAGATGAACCCATCTATAGACTGAAAAGAATGTCTGCTTTGAGTGAATTGTGGTTTAAAGAGAGCAAAAATTGCCCGTTAATATGTCTAAAACATATAAGAACATAGCCATATCAGACCTTTGGTACGAAACAGTATGCGATTAAAAGTTTTCTGTCATTTGAGAAAAAAATGTATATGTATATGCATAATTTAGATCACCATAAGAAAATAATAATTTTTTTAAAAAATTACGGAGATTGTTTTGACTAACAAAACCTTACCTTTTATGCTGACAAGAAAGTATCAATTTTTTTTAAATACATTACCATTGCCATCTATAAATTGGCGTAGATAGTCCTCCCATTTAGCATTATAATCTAAGAAGTTTATATGGCTGTTAAAGTTGTGAAGTGATACAGCGATATCCTTTGGGTTTCTGAACACACAGATTACTTTTGCTTTTCGAGCGACTTCTGGTGGCAAGAATTCTAACGGGAAATGAGAACAAATAACTCTTGGTGACGGAAGCCGATCTAAAAATTCCGGTAATAAGGTATCTAGAAATCCAAATAACGGTGCAAAATCGGTCGTTCCTTGAAGTAACATCTGAACTATTTCATGAGTCCAATTCGTGCCTGAAAATAAAAATTTAGCAGCTGCACATCAAAATTAAACAGGTATTTGTTATATATATTTACATGTCAATGCCATATGAGCCATCTCATTCCCATTCGTAAAAATAAATTGCACGTGTGGCGCTATATCAGCTAAAGCGTGTAGTCCATTCAAAATTAAATATACCATATTTATTTAAAAATTCAAATTTCAAATTGGTAAATATTTAACCGCGTTTTTAAACATTGCCGTAGAATAACCTTCTGATTTTGGCGTGTGATGTTTTGTAAAATTCAATATTCCATATTTATGTTGAACGATTATATATTTGTAATCAATATTTTAACAGTTATAAATGATCTTCAGACTTATTCAGAAAAGACTATTCTACATCTGGCATCAACCAAATGTAGATTCTCAAAAATTCTAATTAACTGCCTGACCATTTTTTTCACATACTCTATCTGCGGTAAAAAGTATAGAAACATTTGATTTTTCTACCCTTTACACCACTATCCCTTATTTTAAATTGAAAGAACGTCTAAAACAAATAATTCACTTGCCATCTTTTACAAAAATATATAAATATCTAGTGTTTCACAGGTATTCTGGATATTTTGCAAAACACCATACGGACTGCAATAAAAAATATACAGAATATACCATCAACAAAATGTTAGAATTTTTTAAAGATAACATATTTGTTGTGTTTGGCAATATAATATTCCAACAAACAATCGGTATACCAATGGGCACAAAATGTGCACCTTTGTTTGCTGATTTGTTTCTTTATTTATATGAATCAGTTTTTTTTACAGAACCTGGTCAAATCCGGAGAAAAGACTGTCGTTAAATCATTCAGCTACACATACAGATATAAAGATGACGTTCTATCTCAAAATAATCGCAATTGGAGAATATGTGAATGTCATCTATCCAAGTGAGCTTGAAATAAAAGACACGACAGATTTTCCATGTTCTGCTTCATAAATGGACTTATACCTCAATTATGACACACACAAACGGTTACATCTGAAGCTATACGACAAACGTGATGACTTTAGTTTTTCTTTTGTCAACTTTCCGTTTCTTTGCAGAAATATTCCCGCTTCTCCTGCTTATGGTAAATTTTTTTCACAGGTAATACTTTATGGTAGAGCTTATTCACACAATGGGGACGTTTTGTAACGAAACAAACTGTTTACAATGAAATTGTTGACGCAAGAGTATTGCAAGTCTAAGCTAATCAAGGCCTTTAAAAAGTTTTATGGCCGTCATCACAATATTATTGATAAGTATGCAGTCACTGTATTTAACTTATACTGGATATATTTTACTTACCATAGTTCTTTGCTCCTTTCATTCTTAAAATTGACTTGCACGTGAAAGGTGAAGCTAGCTATTTAGGAGGTACTTACCCTCCCTGAGCACTCGTCATTACTTCCCTGATGGAAGTTCACGTGTATAACTTTATTTGCCATCTTTCAAAACTTTTACTTTGTTTTTGGGATGGTGATTTGGACAGTGACTGGTATGTTTGTGTTTTATTATATGCAGTTTTTTTATATTTACATCCAATATTTTCTGTGCATGTTCAATATTTTTCTATTTATATTCCATATTTTTATATGTATTTTAATTATTTTTCTATTGTATTCAATATTTTCTATGTACGTATAAAATATTAAATATCAATATAAAAATATTGAACTTTCGTTGAAAAATATTAAACATACATATAAAATATTGGAAATAAATAAATGAATGAATATATTAAATATTAATTGTTTAACATAAATGTGAAATATTGAATATAAACGTTACAACATTGAATATAAATATTAAAATATTGAATATAATATAAGCTTATTTACAGCGTCTCGTCCAATACGGTTTTTTTCTACACTACATGGACTTGTCCAATAAAAATCCATATTGTACAGTAAATTGTATAATGACCTTTTCATTATACATCTTAACACATTATTCACTATTTATTATTCCATTATCAACATTATCAACCGCTAAAATTCATACACCCTAAAATTCGCACACATTAAAATTTGTATACGCTAAAATTAATACGTTTATCATATTCTGCACATTTCAAATACAGGTTATAGTAGGGATTTGATCCTTCACAATACATTTTATTTCTTCTTCGGTCAGAATTGACATCTTGTTTACATTTGACAGCCAATACAGACGATAACATAAACAATAAATCGATCATTCCCCTTTTTATCGTGGCTTTAGAACCTAAATATGTACGCTAAAACGACTTGGTCAATCGGGTTATTTTGAACTGATCGCATAGTATTTGCGCGCCAAATTGCACGCAAAATATGGATTTTATGTACGGTTGCGACCGTCCAATATAGGTTTTTGGCACGTGAAATATGGGTTTTTCTGTACAGTCGTACAATATGGCTTTTTCTTGTATGAACACGTGATAGTAATAGTGAATTATTATTGGGTTACAGTTATTAGATGTATAATAAATATTAATATATTAAATATAAATATTGAATATAAATATTAAGATATTGAATATAAATATAAAAATGTTGAATATAAATATAAAATTATTCAACAAAAAATGGAATATTGAATGTTGCAACCTATTACATTCCAAAATTCCAATGTTATTCTATGACAATGCTTATGAACGCGGTAAAAATATTTGCCAATTTGAAATATGATTTTTTAAAAATAATTTAAATGTGTTACTTAAGAGATTTTAATTTATAAGTGAAATTGTTTCACGATTTTATGATGTATGAGCAATTGATTGACTATTTCACTACAAAAAATAGCATGTTATAGTTCAATATTCAACTTTCAGAAGTATGTAACAATATCATCAAATATATATTTTTGCACAGTCAAGAATATTTTGATACACGGATTTTGTCTATTGGAAGAAGTATTTTCTTATAAATAATCTTGTGGAATTGTAGCAAAATTATATGTTACTTTCAATTAGATCGAATGTCTTTCCAACTGGTGACTAGAGGCTAGGATTTTTTTTTTACATTTTCAAAGATGCAACAAACAAAAATATTTGAAAATAACTTTTTTTTAAATATTCTGTCATTACAGTCTACAGACACATAGTCGAAATTTTGTCACATATTTGCCAATATCTTTTTGTGTTACGAGCGTGTTACATGTGTTCAATGCATCATAAAGCCAGGGTAGTAGATCTCAGTCATGATAAAGCAGGGAGTTCAAGAGTAGTGCATATGAAAAACTCAGGGGTCTTTACCTAGACCCTGATCAATTAAATTTGTTAATAGATAGCACCTTCCAATTTCGCCATTTTTTTTTTTTTTTTTTTTTTTTTTTTTTTTTTTTTTTTTTTTTTTTTTTTTTTTTTGAAAAAGAAAACAAGGGAAATTTGAGAATGTTCAGAAGAAATTTTTGTCATTATATGTAGTTGGTGGTTCATTGACTATCTGAATCTATGAAAATTGCTCTATTTTGAGGTAAACTTTTACAGTTTTCTGTGCTGATGCCATAGTAACAAAATGTTTGCTAAACTTGGTAAATTATGCATTTGGGTCATAATTATAGTTTAGAAATAATGTTTAAATTCCTCTTATTTTAGAAAGTATCAATAATCCTGGTATAATTAAAAAATATTGAAATATGGGTACATAACACTAAAGTTGGTATGACAAAGTTGGCCAATTTTAGCTGTTATTTCATGACCCGTTATGCTGAAATAAAGTATCAATGTAAATGAGGACAATGATATACATAATATAAACGGTATTAAAATTGTTCACCCCTTTGCTACTTATGACATAAAAAATTGATAGAATAGTAATGTACCTAACCAAAAATCTGGAATTTGAAATATGCCGAATTTAAATATGTCAATGTAGTAATTGTCAAAATATCATATAATATATTAATATTTGTTAGTAGAAAGCAAAAGATAAAGAAAAATCTGAGTGTTATGAACTCGTAAAAAATAAAAAAAATGTATACCGATTGCTTCAACAAACTTCGGAATTTATGTTATTTAGTTATGATTAAGTTGCAGATTATGCTTTAACAGAAACATGTTATTTATTATCAGCCATCTATTAAATAAAACTTTATAAACATCTTGTTTTCTTTGTTGTTTCTACATAAACGGAGCTCTCCAAAATTTACTCTGCATAAAAATATTTAAGCACTCTGAATAATAATCAAGCATCTTTTATCAGGCCACAATAATAAAAATAAGCATCCAAGCTTATCAATAAACTAGAGTACAGTAATAAATTAGCAGAATTTTCGTTTCTTGATATCAATATCATAAACGAAGGAAGGAAGAAAGAAGATAATCGATGTTTTTACAAACAAACATAAGATATTTAATGCAAGATGGATTTTTACGAATCATTTCAGATTAACAGTTAAGAAACACGCGACTGATGGAATTTAAATTCTTCTTTTTTAAACAAAAATATCCGGTAAAATTAATTGACGACAGTATTCAACAAGTAAAATAGATTAATGCATTAGAACTCAGAAAACAACACAATTAAACTATAAACGCAAACATAATTCGTTGCCTCACAACACACGATCCAAACATCAATAATTATAATATCAATAAAACATAACAAACCAGCATATTTTTCATCAGAGTACTAAATTAAAGACTATTGTCAAACCCAGATTATCAGAGCCGAAAACAATCAACAACAGAAAAACTTTCAGAAGCATTCAATCAAAGCTTATTTTCATACTGTGGATGAAGAAATATGATACATGCGGGTTCTAGAAAACGCTACATCTTAAAAATGGCATGATTTTCAACGTCAAATCAAGTACTAGTTTTGGCACCTCAAATTTAATATATTGTATATACTGCGGTATATGGTATGTGAAAGAACTAGTATTCACAACAGATCCGTCAGCTACAAACCCAAAATCCAATACAGCCAAAATATGAACAAAAGTGCTTAGGGCAATTTACAAATGTCTACAAGACAACCAAAACTTAAGAATGAAAAGACATGTATTTTGTTAATTTCTTTAATATAAATAAAACTAAACGAAGGATATGTTATTCCCCTTTACAAAAACTCTTCTCTGATAGTGTCATAAACTAGAATGACGAAATAATCACTGGTATGATTTTCTTAAAAATTCCCAAGAAGGATGGAAACGTTAGCAAAAATGTTGTTCTAGATATTTTTGCGTTTATATATATATATAAAACACAAAAATGTATTAAATGTATCGGTAAATTCAACATACCTTTTTCGCAAACAAATAAGAATATATATATTACTCCTGAAAAAAATCTTGATGATCGCTACATAGCAAGACTCTAAAGAAAATCTATCTTTTAGAAAATTTTAAATAATCTTACCCATCAATAACAAAACAAAATATTCCATTTCTCGATATTATGGTGATTAAGAGGAAAACCAATATTCAAACCGATATATATTATAAAAGTACTGACACCCACCAATATTTTGATATTCATTTATGCCACCCAACACATACAAAATGCAATATTCCATATTGTTTATAAAGAAGAGTCTGCACGATTGTTGATGATAGAAATACCTCAGATAAACGTTTAACAGTACTTGCTCAATTTTTGGGAAAGCAACATTACTTAAAACAACTAATTAAGAGAAGAATTAACTTTGCTAAAATATTCCTGTCGCAGAACTACAAGTTCCAGTACAAAGAACAATTGAGAATAAAACAAAAATTCCATTCGTAACAACACACATTCCCAAACATCCAAAAATTTATTTAATCGCGAAAATAAATTTGTAAATTCTTCATGAATCTGAAACTTCAAAAGAGCTTTTTTCCGAAAACAAATTAATTTCAAGCAAACAACAACCAAAAAATTAAAAAAAAAATATTAACGAGAACAAAATTTGATTCAAACGAAACATAACCGAAACCATCAGTGAAAAAAGGCGGTAGACTGAAAATATTTTCAAACAAACATTACTTGCAAATCAAAAAAAAAACCATAATTTACTGCTGTAATATGATGTGCTAGTTGCAACGAGGCCTATATCGACCAAACTGGTGATAGCCTTTATAGAATCAGAATACACAGACAACAGAACCGCGACCCATCGGTCAAAAAGATCCCTCTTAATGAACACATTAGATACTTGCGGAAATGGGGGGGGGGTTAGTGTATTCACTTTTCAAAAAAAAAAAATCAATGATATAAGTATAAAAAAAGATTGGTTAAAGAATCGATATTTATAAAAATATGTTCACCACAACTGAATACAATCACTTAAAATAATTACTTCCCTTGTTTTACATTAAAATTATCTTCCTTTTAATTGATAACGTCATAATTACGTTACTATCTAACCTTATTGATTATTATCATTGATTACTCCTGATGATTGCCACAAAGGCATGAAAGTGCTAGAATAAAATGAAAAAAAGAAAGTTTTTCTGTTGTTTTCAATTTAAAGAGAAAATGTTTATTCCCGTGCTTGATTTTATTTAGTGTGTGTGTGTGTGCGTGTGTGTGTGTGATCATACTTTATGTACCTACCAGGTTTTAAAATATTTCCATTAGTATTGAAGAGAAGACAACAATAAACGAGAACGCGTCGGGCATGGGTAGGAGCGAAGAAAGAGTTTGAATGCAGCAAAATGGTTAACCCCACTCATTAAGGGACATATCCAACTTTCAAATTGCAAATATGCAAATAGTTTATGAGTTGTACGGCTTACTCAATCAAATAATAGTAATAGTATTCTTTGTCCAATAAACAAACAGTCAACCTTTTACGACATTATCCTAAAAGATAAAGTAGTTTAGTTATATGTAAAATATATATACTCTTTATACAGACCTGAACGGGGATAGGTACAGATGAAGACATCACTATCTTGAACTATAAAATCTTCCTTTAGGTAACGTAAATGTTCCACCATATCATCCACAGTAAAAGACCAGAAAGTTGTAGTCAATATCCCCACAATGCTTCATCGGTATATTAATACCATTTACACATTCGGTACGAAAATTGAACTCAACTTTATTATAAAAAGACATTTTTACTCTTGAAATATGTATGTATTTGTGTGCTTAGATTTGTTCAACCATAAGAATTTATAGCAGTTTTAGTTCACGTGATGTGTGTTTTGATAAAACACGTATAATATTTGCTTTATATTAGAAAACTGGAACAATCGGTTAATCGTTTTAAGTTTAATTAAGTGCTTTCAGGTAGATATTGGAAATAGGGTTCCTTTAAAAGAAAAATGTGTTGTAAAAATCTCTGAAATAGGATTTGTTTAGGAAAAATTAAAAGGAAATTTACTCTTTTGCATCATTAAAACGATTTATCAGATTCTGTTCAGGAGGTTGATGAACTGAATGTCCTTTTATATTACATTTTCGCTGTTTGTGACAATACAATTATAACTTCTGGTTCTCCGGATTAATCCGAATACAAGAGCAGCATGTGCATCTTACGATTTACGGTAAAATGATTTTATATTGTACAAATCAAAAAATATGTACTAGTATAATAATTGAGTCAATAGTTAAGTGTTGCATGAAACTTGTCACTACATATCCTAAACACTAACTCGAGACATCCCAAATTCTTTTATTTCTGTTAATATTCATTTTTAAAACTCTTTTCATCGGCACCAACGCAAAATATTTTAGGGAGATTTTGGCATAGGCCGCATTGAGTATTTGAAAACAAATATTCTTTATTCACTTAGTATAATTTGAATTCAATTCAAAATCGTTTAAAAATTATCACCTTAGGTCAAAAGATGTGTCAATGAAATTTAAAAGGTTATTGACTCAAAATTAAAATAAATCACAAACTATGTTGGTTCAACGAACCTCAGATCTCACTGTTATTTAGTTAAAATGATAAAGGGTCAACCACCCAGTTATTTAAATATACAACGCAAACACAAGACGGAATCGCATCTTTAAGCACCTTTAAGCCGAGCTTAAAGATGCGTAAAGATGCATAAAGATGGCTTCAAGGTGAATTAAAGGCACTGCCATCTTTAAGTCATCTTTAAACCTGGCTTAAGGACGGCTGAATGTCACTGAAATTTTAAGCTCCTTTACACCATTTGGCTTAAAGATGGTATTAAATGATATTAAAAAATAAATCTGTGAATCATTTAATGGTCTTTTTAAAACAGAAATCTGAAGTTAGGTGCAGACTACATATTGAAAATGAAAAATATAAATAAATAAACGATAAAAATGAAGATGAAATAAAAAAGGAACAAACAAACAAATTAATAAAAAAAATAAATAAATAGATAAATTTATGAATTAAAAACTTGGATTTAGAATCCATATATATATAAACATGGCACAATACAGATAAGTAACTTGTTTTGATAACCATGGTATTATTTAGTTCTGTGCAAGTAGTATTTATGCAGTTAACTATGTGAC
Organism: Tegillarca granosa; assembly: GCA_029721355.1. Taxonomy (NCBI): domain Eukaryota; kingdom Metazoa; phylum Mollusca; class Bivalvia; order Arcoida; family Arcidae; genus Tegillarca; species Tegillarca granosa. The sequence continues at coordinate 5,838,333 of CM056596.1, read as the reverse complement.
AGATTATACAAATCACGGAAAATAAAATGAAACTGGTTTGATATGCAAGTAGCTAGTTTACAAGTAATTTATTTGATTGACTCGGCAAAAAACAATTTTACTCGGATACATTTATTGAAGTCAATAAATAATTAGAAATAAATTAAAATTAAAAAAACGAATTCAATTATACATGATTCAATTTAAAAATAAATAAATAAATAAATAAAGGATGGATACTTAAATGTATGGATGTATGAATGGATAGATAAATTGATATAGCAAGGAAGAAAGAAAAAAGAAAAGAACGGGTGGGTGGTTCAATAAATAAATAAATAAATAAATAAATAAATAAATAATTCAATTAAATAATAAAAGATGGATAAATGATTAAATAAATTTAAAGGGTGAATGGATGGTTGAAAACATGCATGGATGGATAAATGGATAGATAAATAATAAATAAATAAATAAATAAAGGATGGATAGTTGAATGGATGGATGGATAAATTAATAAAAAATAAAGAAAGATAGGAGAAAATGAGAGAAGAAAAGAATGGATGGTTGAATAAATATATAAATAAATAATTTAATGAAATAAATAAAAGACGAATAAATTGTTAAATAAATATATAACGGATGGGTGGATGGTTGAATGCATGGATGGATGAATGGATGGGTCAATAAATAAATAGATAAATAAATGAAGGATAGTCGGTGTATTGATTGATGGATGAATAAATCATTAAAGAAAAGAGAAAGAAAGAAAATAAAGAAAAAAGGAAAGAAGGAAGGAAAGAAAAGAATAGGCGGTTGGTTGAATAAATAAATAAAATGATGAATTAAGCAACGACATGTCGTTGGATTTAATAAATAAATAATTTATTTAAATAAATGCAGGATGGATAAATGATTAAATAAATACATAACGATAGATGGATGGATAAATAAATAAATAAATAAAAATTGAATGGTTGGATAAATAAATAATGACATAAATAATGAAATGATAGATGGATAGATGAATGAATGAATGATCAAACGTTATTTATCTAGCCGAAGTATTTGTTTATTCTGTACCAGAAGTACTAAAGTATTAATTAATTAACATATAGGACTGAAGATGATAGGTTTAGTGTACCTTGTAAAGGTCGGTAATAAGTGATTTTTTTGATGGGATAACTTTTAAGTGTATTACTCGTGGATGATTGATTCTCAAACTTTTTATAAATCTACAGTTTCTCTCGGAAACAAAATACTTCAAGTAAATTTCTTATACAATCAATTAACCATGTATGGTCCAATATTTTGAACCTAAATACATGGCCATAAAAGGTTTTATTTTTAAATTTGAATAATATTTAACACAGAAATGGTAATTTTTCTCCATAATCAGTCCAAGCAATTGTGTACATAACACAATTTTTTAAATTTAAGACATTAAAAATTTAAAATAAATATTTTAAAAACACACAAAAGAATTAAAGAGTAAAAATGCACGACAGGACTGTGAACGCTACATTGAAACCCTTCATGTCAACATGTTCAACATACTAATATTACCATTTCAATTCCTTATATTGGAAATTGATAACTTTAAGCGGGCAGGGTGAAAATAAGGATCATGGTTAAACCGGGCTGGAACTTGTTTGAAATCTGCATCGAAAGATTCAGGCCCGTGATTTGTAATTATTATTATTTGACAATCGCTTATACATATAAATTTGAAAATAATTCGGACACTTTTTCATACAAATATCAATCTTTAGCTTATAAGCTATTTATAAATATTATTTCTTTTTACTGCTGTTTCTTTATATCTTTATATTTCGGTATCCCATTATACAGATCTCTCTCTCTCTCTCTCTCTCTCTCTCTCTCTCTCTCTCTCTCTCTCTCTCTCTCTCTCTCTCTCTCTTTACGCCAAGGTTTCTATGTCTGCACAAGATTAAAAATCCCATTGCATCGATGTTATATCATACATTTATGAATTTTCTAAATGAAATATCACAAAGATTATATCATGACGACATTAAAAATGTTTGAAAATATTTGTCAGTTTGCGTGCCGCTTGTCGGTGGTTTTCTATGGGCATTTCAGTTTCTTCGATCCCTGTAATAACCCCCCGAGGGAAGTGTAGAAACTTATAATTCGACAAGGCATAAGCCCCCCTCTCTCTCTCTTTCTCTCTCTCTCTCTCTCTCTCTCTTATACGACGTAAAAGGTATCCCTGATTAATTCACAATCTTTGTTCTCATAAAACATCGAGTTTATTTTGCTTCATTCGTTTTTTTTTCTTCCTTATTAGAAATAGGTTATTCAATATATTTATTTTTAATTTGTTTAATATTTTTATTTGTCTTGAAAAGTATCTGTGTATCCAGTATTATTATTCATTTCAATTAAAAACTAAATTAGAATTTTCAATTATAAACAAATTCAATTTACAAAATAGTCTCAAAAACTTTTTTTCTGTATCAAAAATGATTAAAACAAATTTAACATCAGAAATGTACTTAGATTAAGATTCTACAAATGCATATTAATGTCTAAAAATAACAATTTGTTGAATTTCCAATGTAATTAATTGATTTTGCCAGTCAGATTATTAAGTATATTACAGGTGAGGTTTGATATTCCTGCCTTGCTTTGAAATATGAATGATTTATTTTTCTTTAGAATAAAAGATTGATTAATTTATGCTATAAAATTAATAATAATTATCATAATATATAAAATGAAATATTAAAAATGGAGTAAAGTTCCATAAACTTGCATATTTTCTATTCAAAATCTGAAATGGTCACATAATCACATTTTCTTAGGCTTATATAATTCATTTATCCCTGCATCCTACCCCGTGGATAAGGATGCAGTGCCTGGCAACCAAAGGATAATGAGTTCCAGCCTGCTCAGGACAAGAGTTATAGGTAAGATGTAATGCAATGAGTTATGATATAATGTGATATAATTTTTAAAGATAATATTGACAATATATATATATATATATATATATATATATATATATATATATATATATATATATATATATATATATTGAAAAAATAATAATATAAATAAATAATGAAGTATAACTTTTACATGTAAAAAAATCTACAGGAAAGTAAATATAATATGAATTATAAACTTTTTAAAAATATCATTTTGTATAATTTTTTTTAAATAAAAAAATAATTTTCTAAAAGTAAAAACATTTAAAAATATACAGAAAAGTAAATAAAATATGAATTATAAACTTTTTAAAAATATCATTTTGTATAAAAAATTTTTTAAATAAAAACAAATATGTTTTTACTTCTTAAATAAATAAAGTAATTGATTGAGTAATGAATATTCATTTCTTCCAATAATATTTTTTTCGTGCTTAAAGATGGCTTAAAATTTCAGTGCCATTAAGCCATCTTTAAACCATGCTTAATGATGGCTTAAAGACAACTTTAAGCAACTCAAAGATAGCTTAAAGATGGCCTTAAGACATTTAAACCATCTTTAAGCCACCTTTAAGCTAGCTTAAAGATGATATTTCGTCTTGTGAAAGCTACTCGGTCGTCTTAAGCAGGGTACAAATGTATCAACACGCAAGCTTCCCAATTAAATAGGGTATTGTATTAAAATATCTACGCCTAAGCCACTTGATTAGTCTGGTATCAAAATTAAAATATCACCATCCCATCTACTTAATAAACCAGGCTACAATGATACAGCACCAACACTTAAGCTTCTCAATTGACCAGGCCACTGTTAAAAAATATGGAAGCCTCATCTTTTCAATAAACCAGAGTACAATTTTTCGTATTTTAGTCCGACTGCTATAAGTTTTATTCCTTACAATTTAATCGTCTTTAAAAATCATAAACTTTTTAGATTCTTTAAATAATCCTTGTTATTGGCGCATTTAGAAACGAATTTCACGGGGCCCTTAAAAGGAAACTTTAAAATCCAATGCCCCGTGTCCCTGCATAATGCCATAAGCCCACTGTAAAGGACAAAATTTCTGGTACTTCACCTGTTGACGTCTTGATATAAATGAAATATTTTTTGACTGGGACTTAAATCCCAATCAATCAATCGTTATTGGCAAAAAGTTGATGTAAATAAAATCAGCATTAATAACTTTCCCGTCTAAATCAGTTACAAGAAGAATGCATATACAAAACTACTACAGATTTTAATAAACCATAGTTTAAACTTAACGCTATCATCATGGATATTGCATTTAAAAGGTTATTTAAACCCGCTCAGGAACACAATATACAGGACGACAACCGTCGCCAATTTCTTAAATTACATTATGCAAACAAAGGCATAGATGCTATTAATATTTCTAATATACTACTTAACAAAGTAGTACAATCTAAAGTCCCTACTTATTTCAAATATAACTGGCCACCTCTAATTTCCTACTCCTACAATAAACCCATTGCATCCAAAATTTTCAACTAAAAACATACTTTGCAGTGCCTAAACTTTCATAACTTTACTCCACCTACCTGCTCTTGCTCAGCGTCCCCATATATTTATAAACCAGCTGGGCATGTTGTAACAGGTGATCTCAATATTATTGAAAATACTAAATTAAGATGTCTTCTTTCAAAAGGCCCTAGATACAGGGAGGCTGAACCTTTTACTTGGGGACAGAATTTCAAAATTATTATGGATTCTGTTGAAAAGTATGCTAGAGGTTGGGCTAATTTAGAAGACGCTTGATACTTTATCCGACTGGATAAGAACAATTAAAAATTTTGTCAAGTCAAGGATTGCAAAACTTAATGGGTCTATGGGTACTTAACCTTCTTTAGTGCTCAGAGACCCTGAGGTTTCTGCGGTCCTTACTGACATACATAACAGGTATATTGTTGTCCCTGCTGATAAAGCTTCTAATAACATAATTTTCGGTTGTAAGAAATTCTTTGTTGAATGTCTTATTAAGGAGCTTGGTTTAGATAGTATATCAGAGAATCCTACTTATACCAAAACTAATTTTACAAAAGATGAAGTTCTTTCCAATCATAGGGGAGTTCTTGAGTCTTTTGGTATCAATTTAGAACAGGAAGAACTTGACCTGCCTTACTTGTATAGAATTCCAAAACTTCACAAAAATCCATACAAGGAAAGATATATAGCAGGTTCCTCTAAATGTACTACTGAATCATTATCAGTAATTCTAACACAAATTTTGACAGTCGTCAAAGACGGCCTTCAGACTTATTCAGATATAATCTATTCTACATCTGGCATCAACCAAATGGGGATTCTCAAAAATTCTAAAGAACTACTTGACCATTTTGTCTGTAATACTCTATCTTAGGAAAAAAGTATAAAACTTGATTTTTCTACCCTTTACACCACTATCCCTCATGCTAAATTGAAAGAACGTCTAAAACAAATCATTCACTTTTAATTTTTTTTTACAAAAACGGTAAACCAAGATATAAATATCTAGTGCTCAACAGGGATTCTGGTTATTTTGTAAAACACCATACAGACTGCAAACAAAAATATACTGAAGATACCATCAACAAAATGTTAGAGTTTTTGATAGACAACATATTTGTTGTGTTTGGCAATATTATCTTTCAACAAACAATCGGTATACCATTGGGCACAAACTGTGCACCATTACTTGCTGATTTTTTTCTTTATTCAATTGAATCAGATTTTTTACAGAACCTTGTCAAATCTGGAAAAAAGACTGTCGCTATATCATTCAACTACACATACAGATATGTAGATGAAATTCGGAGAATATATGAATGTCATCTATCCAAGTGAGCTTGAAATAAAAGACACGATAGATTCTCCATGTTCTGCTTCATATTTAGACTTATACCTCAATTATGACACCCATGAAAGGTTACATCTGAAGCTATACGACAAACGTGATGACTTCAATTTTTCTTTGCAGTAATGTCCCTGCTTCTCCTGCGTGTGGTGTTTATGTTTCACAGTTAATACGGTACGGTAGAGCTTGTTTTCACTATGGGAACTTTCTGCAACGAAGCAAATTGCTTACAATCAAATTGTTGACACAAGGATATTGCAAGCCTAGGCTAATCAAGGCCCTTAAAAAGTTTTATGGCCGTCATCACAATATTGTTGATAAGTATGTAGTCACTGTATCCCAACTTATACTGGATATATTTGACTTACCATAGTTCATTGTTCCTTTCATTCTCAAAATTGACTTGCACGTGACGGGTGTAGCTAGCTAAACAGGAGGTGCTTACCCTTCCGGAGCACCCGGCCTCACTTCCTTGATGGTAGTTCACGTGTATCACATATTTTGCAAGTTTGCAAAGTTTTTACTTTGTTTTTGGGATTGTGATATGGACAAGGACTGGTATGTTTGTTTTATTTATATATACATTCGACTGTAAAAAACGATTATACCTATGTTATAATATGAAAACAAAATCAACATACAAAATGTATATTTACAAAATTTATTAAAACATGAAGAAAACAATAAATGCCAACATAGGAATATAAATTCATGATACAGTTGTTAAAAAAACACGGCAGTAAAATGTTGTATATAAGCAAAAGTTTCCTTAAAATAGATATAAATGACATGTATGTTTTGAAATTCCAAACAACTTAAACACCAACAACTTAAAATATAAAAAAAAACAACTGCCAATATTTCTCAAACATTCTCTCTCGTCTTGTTTTTCTTAACATCTTTTAAATTTAAAAGTTTAATATTGACGCTTATGTTTCAATTCATTCACATCATATATTAACAAACCGATCTTTGTCCTTTTCATAATCCCAAAAGCAAAGGGAATCTTTGAAAATTAGCTAATTCAGTTTAATACGTGAACTTTGATCAGGGAAGATCTTGTGCCCCGGAAGGGTAAGTGCTTCTATGTAGAACGTTACACGCGCCACGTGCAAATAAAAAATTTAATTTTCGAATGAAATTGGATTTTTTTCTTGGTTCTTGCAGTGGTAATATACAGCTAGTTTTGAACTAAATTGAAAAAGAAGTTTAAAAGTCTTTTTCCCCAAAATTATAGATGTGCCAATTCATTTCAAATATTTGAAATCTTTTCAAGATCTTACCATAAAGTGTAGACATATTATTATTTGTCCATGTCCAGATCATTTTGGTTTATTAATTAACACAAAATATTTGTCATAAATCTAATTTGTTCATATATTGACTAACATTAACATAAAACTCTGGCATGTCGTTGTTTAGGCCATATAATTTATTATATTTTATCTTATTGTGTCTATTTCTACATTAACAATTTGTTTAGTGTGTTACGCCCTTTATACGTTAATTTTCTATAGATTTTAACCTAAGTATTCTTACAAAAATGTATAAACAAACCTAAAAGAGTTTAAACTAATTGATGAAAAGAGAGCTTTATCTTTCCGTTAGGATTCAACTAAATTTCGGTATTTTAAAAACAAAATTAACATCTATGTTAATAATAAATTCAAGCTTCTTAAATTATTGAATATAACTTTGAAAGCGTTTTTTTAAAAGCTGCATGATTCTTAATACGACGATATTATTGTGTTATGATTTGTTTTATCATTTATTCTTACATACAGAATATCCATCCTTGTTAATATAACATACTATAATGATAAATATTATAATTATCATAAGTATAATAATAATAACGACGACGACCACGATGATGATGAAGATTATTTTGATAATGATGAAAGTAATGGCAACCACTTCTAAAACATGTTATAATTGATGACAAACACACCAGAACATTTACAACTTTACCTACTTAAATCCAGTTATTTTTTTCTGCGTTGACAAGTTTATATGAATTCTATATAAAAAAAGATTAAATCTGTCAATTTTAATATCACAAAGTAAAAAAATAATGATGTTAAACAAAGTTTCTTAACGATGTGATATGAAGACAAATAATATGTGATATGCTTCAAATTTTCTTAACCATGTTATATAAAGGCACATAATATATGATATGCTACAAAATCGCATAATAATGTAATATAAAGTCACACAAAAAACAAATCGTATAATGCGAATTTGAAATATAGTTTCATTTTGACTTTGCAATAAATATTTGGGCAGTTGTTACGTTAAATGTGCAAATATTTTAATAAAACAGTTATCGACTGTACTTTAGATATTATTTGAAATGAAATGTAAAGAGAAGTATGAATGTAACAAAATCAAATCAAAGATCGGACTTGAACCAAAAATTACTTTAATAGCTATGATCGTATTTACTTACATTTGTGGATATGAAAAAATAAGCAATCTCTGTCCAGCCACCTTAAACATTCTGGGCAAAAGTTGATTTGGAAAAAATAATTATAATAATTTATATTACAATTTATGAAAAATTCTCTGTTTAAAAAACTGTTTATTTTACAAATATGACTATAGGAGAACTAAGACATCTCTTTCCTATCTACTTTATAAATTATAAGCCATGAACTATTATAAAACAGATAAGAACTCTTCAGATATAAAAATGTAATTTTACGAAAACTCAAAAGATAACTTTGACCCTGTCATTCTCTCTTTGTAAATTTTATCGAATTCTTCATTTTGAGCCACTGTAAAGTAGTTTTTCCAGTCACCAATTTCTCCTGAAATTTGATACAAAAGTCAATCAATGAAATGTTAAAATACTTTATTGAAATAAACAGTAGAAGACTTTCTTTTTACTGTGAAAAGCAAGCTTTGTAAAAAAAAACGTTAAACCCACTTTTAGCGTAAAAAACAAATCACCTTGGTAAACTATTTAACATTTATACATTACCGTACAAACATAAAATATATACAGGTCTAATTTATCAATAAAATTCGGCATTTCTACCTTTACCAAACTAGATAAAATTGCATGGCAAAATCCAATTTATCATAGGCACAATAAGCATTTTATTTCTCTAGTATTTGATTTTCTCACACTTTCAACCAAAAATACCACTAAATACACCCATGGAAGAGTTCGTCTTTTGTTGATTTCATTGATTTTACAGTAGTATATGTTGTTATAAGAGAGATAACTTGACATAACACAATGTAATAAAACCATGTGACAAAATTTATTGTCAGCCATCGTAACATCCAAAATTGTTTACCTTTTCTATATAGGAAATTTCGTGTGTTCTTATTTATTTTTGCTATTACATCGTCGACGTTTGTTGTTCTTTCCTTGTACTGAATCTTAAAATCACACTTTTTTGTGATATCAGAAAACAGTTTGACATTTTCTTCTATGCCTAAAAATCTCCCAATTCTTTTCACTTGTTCGTATGGATTCTGTTAAAAAGTGAAAACAGGTTGCATGCTTAACTTAATATTTCAAAAATAATTTACATATGAAACAATCTTTCATTTTCACGCAATGTATAATGCATTGTCAACTGAATTACTTTTTACTCATGTTGTACTTAATTTAGTATTTTTTAAGCACTTTAATTATTACATAACTAAGGTTTTTCGATTATAATTAATGCATAGTTATTTAAGAGTTTACGTATCTCGTATAATTTGTATTTAAGGTAAAAATTTTTTATTTATTCGCATTATGGGTTTGTTTATTAAGACTAGGCGTATACAGATACTGTTCAAATTAAACACTGTTCTTTAAATTTAATTTATCTATGTAACATCATTAATAGGAATGTATTTAAATATATATTATTCGTGAAATTAATAACTGAAACAACTTAGAGTGGTTCAGACCTGTCTGAAAATTTCCAACATTTGCGATGACATGCAATCGTAAAAAAGTTGCAACTTAGCGAGTTGTGGGGGTCACGACTGGCATTACACTTACATGTTTCAAATCTTCATATTTCAGACTCATAATGTTCTTGACTTTCTTTTCCTCTATTGCTTGCTCCCAACCTCGGACATGACTGAACCAATTGCCGCATGGAACTAAAAAGGGAGAACACAAAAGCAAAAGAATGTTGTCGTTATATGATGCATCATAATTTTTCTGGAAAAAGTAACTTCATATTCTTGTAATATTTGCAATTTTGAAAGTATAAATAATCATCAATTGCACGAAAATCATAAAGTGATGCTTGAATTAAGCCTGTATCAAAACATGATCAAATCAACATCTAACATATCTTCTGTGATATAAATAGAATGATACTAAATGAAAGAATAACGTTAATTTAATAATCCAGGGAGAATATGAAATGCAGACATCAAAAGAGTTTTGGGAAATTTACTAGAAAATATCCTAATTGCATGTAGCATATATGACCTTACAAAAAAATTGTCATATCACTGTCTATTGCCAAACTATGTCTGTTGAGGGTGATTTGTTAATACAGTCGACACTAACTGAGGAGCCCGCCTCAATCCAATCAAGTATAGAGCTAAGTTATTGATTAGGCTTAGGAACCAAAAATTATTTGAAGATGATCTAAATGTTCATTTCAGTAAAAAAAATTACAAGTTTCTTATTGCGAAGTTATACATATAGTAACATAGGTATTAAATTTGACAGATTCTGTTTCGATAAAAAAAAGTAATATACAAAACACCGAATTAACTCGGCGTTAGACTGAATAGAATGTCTGTTTCGAGTGAACTGTGGTTTAAAAAGATAAACAATTATCGGATAACCTGTCAGAAATAGGAAACAACAGAGATATATCACGCTTTCGGTACGACAAAGTAAATGATAAAGAGTTATCTATCACTTGATAAAGTAATGTATATGTATACGCATAATTTTCCTCATGCAGAGCATTCCTTAGCTGGATTTGGATTCATATAATTTTGGAATTTTAGATTCATTATTTTTCAACTGCTTGGCTTATGTTTTTTATCTATCAAACTTATCGTCCCCTTGTGTCACTGATGAGGAATGATTTTCCGAAATGTGCACATATGGCAAATCAAAATTTAGCAGGGATTCGTATCATATATTTATTACCCCTGTGCGGGTACTGCTGGTGGTGGAGTTAAACTACCTGGGGGTATCCATTACTCAGTAGAGAGTGCACCTTTGTGCTGTCAGAAAATATACCATTTAACATAATTTTCAACCGTCTTAATTTTTGTAATTTATTAAAAAAAAAACTGAGGTTTGTTCCCTCATGCAAACCATTCCTTAGCTGGAAATGGATTCATTAAATTTTTGATCCATTATTTCAACTGTTAATGTTTTTATCTATCAAACTTTTGATAGTGTCACTGATGAGGAATGATTTTCCGAAATGCGCACATTAGGCACATAAAACTTTAGCAGGTATTCGTATCATATATTTAAATTTAAATAACATAATAACAATATTCAAGAAATAAATCATAAATAAACCAGTTCATATTTAAATCACAATCACAAAAAATTAAGTAAAACATTGATAACTGACCATATCACTTATACGGGTAAACTTCAATTTAAAGAAGTGAGGCCGGTAGGCATCTTTTGTCTAGTAAATAAAACAGGTCCTGTGTTGAGCATGACCTTCTATGCTGACATGAAAGAGTAAGTCTTTATAAAATATACATGAATAGTAATAATCATAATCATAATAGTAGTACCATTTCCATCTATAAATAGGCGTAGGTAGTCTTTCCATGTAGCATTATAATCTAAGAAGTTTAGATGACTGTTAAAGTTGTGAAGTGATACAGCGACATCCTTTGGGTTTCTAAATACACAGATTACTTTTGCTTTACGAGTGATTTCTGGTGGCAAGAATTCTAATGGAAAATGTGAACAAAGAACTCTTGGCGTCGGAAGTCGATCTAAAAATTCAGGTAGTAAGTTATCTGGAAATCCGAATAACGGTGCAAAATCGGTCGCTCTTTGAAGTAACATCTGAACTATTTCGTGAGTCCAATTCGTGCCTGAAAATAAAAATTTAGTAGTTGATTTACATGTCAATGCAATGAGAGCCATCTCATTCCTATTCTTAAATGAATTGCACGTGTGGCTCTGTGTCAGGTATAGCATGTAAACCGTTCCAAACGTCAATATAACATATTTCTATTCAACAATTTTATATTTATGTTCAATATTTTAATAGTTTTATTCAATATTTTTATATTTACACATTTTGTTTTATATGCATGTTCAATATTTAATATGTATGTTTAATATTTCTTTATGCATGTTCAAGATTTAATATGTAGGTTTAAAATTTCTATATGCATGTTCAAGATTTAATATGAGTGTTTAATATTTCTATATGCATGTTCACTATTTTTCCATTTACGCTAAATATTCTATATTTATTTTTTGAATTATTTTTTAATTTATATTCAATATTTTCCAGATCTGTATAAAATATTTAATATAAATATAGAAATATTAAACAATGAACCTCAATTGTTAATCTACCTAACCAATATCTAGAATTTTCAAATATGCCGAATGTAAATCCGTCAATGTAGTAATACGACATAAAATAAATACATAATACACAATTACGTAGAGTATATATATATACTCTTCATACAGACCTGAACGGGGATAAGTACAGATGAAGACATCACTATCTTGAACTATAAAATCTTCCTTTAGGTAACGTAGATGTTCCACCATATCATCCACAACAAAAGACCAGAAGTTGTAGTCAATATCCCCACAATGCTTCATCGGTATATTGATACCATTTACACACTCGGTACGAAAATTAAACTCAACATTATTATATGTAGTCATTTTCACAGTTGCACTTACGTTTGTGGGGCAAATAATTTTTCAGTAGCGAGTTTATGTTTGTACCGTCACACATGTAGATAGCAGTTTTAGTTCACGTGATAAACACGCATAATATTTGCTTTATATCCTAAAACTGGAACGTGTTTGGTTTTGCTTATAGTTTTTAGTTAATAAAATTGATGAAAAATGAAGACAGAAACCTTTCTATTTTCCAAATGTAGAACTTGCCGCAAATTTTCAAATAAGTTTGTTTAGACTCTCAAGGTAAACTTAATTGTAAAAGATGTAATTGAAATTATATATTTTTATGTAAAATCCTGTAAGTTTGATATTAAAGGTGGGTTTATTTGAAGAAATCTTTGCTTTAAAAGTCAATTCCCCTTGAAATGGGAATATTTTGGAGGAAATATTAAAAGTAAATTTACTTGTTTGCATCATTATTATGATTTATCAGATTCTGTTCAGGGAGCTGATTAGCTGTATGTCCTTTTACATTACGTTATTGCTTTTCGTGAGGAGACAATTATAACTTTTAGTACTCCGGATTAATCCAAATACAAGAGCAGCATGTGCGCAAGGATTTACGAGAAACAATGATTTTGTAACGGCCAAGTGATCAGTTTGACACGTCACCGGGATCAGGACAGCCCAACAGGGAATCTCTCAACCTGATTGGACCCAACCGGAGAATCACTCAATCCTGGTTGGAATTAAAAATTGAACAGGGAATCACTCAACCTGGTTCAAATAAACTATTGCGCAACTACAGAGGGATTCTCACCTCATATAAAGATGGGTCACATATGGGGACCACTAAATAAGCTCAACGCTAGAGCAGAGTTAATCACTGACTCAATACAAAACCACTAAAATAGGCTCAACACTAGAGCAGAGTCAATCACTGACTCAGTACAAAACCCACTTCCTAAACTAAAATAACTAGACAAACAAAGACGTACAAAACATTGAAATTTATTAAACAGAAACTGTCTCAGGACTGGAATTTCGCAGTCCTGGAATAACCTCAGAACTGGAATCCCGCAGTTCTGGAATAATTTAGTTTCAACAACTAACAACCTTAACTGTATGAACAATATCTCTGAACTGGAAGCTCTCAGTTCAAGATGTAACTCAAAATAAACCTGAGTTTAAAAAAAAACAATTTTAGACTTAAACTCTTGATCCAACAAGAAATTATTGAAATCAATAAAGTATTATTCAACCACACTTGTCTGTTGACTAGAAAAGAAAACAGATTGTTTGGATAAAATTAACCAACCATATCAATTATTCCTAAAAAAAATAGACTAGGAGGAAGTTCTTTAAACTATGACTCCCCAGGCAAGACTAGCCCTCAAAACTCATCAAAATTAATATTCATATTAAAACATTGTTATCAAAATTTGATATAAAAAAATAGATTTGTAAAAAAAAATCTAAATGCTAGGCTAAGATATGACTAGTAGGTAACTTTAACTATACTTTCTATCTAATATACTAATAAACTAGGAATCTACAATAACTACAAAAATATATAATTTAGAAAATGGTCCAAAATTATACTATCATGTAAAAAATTGATCAAGTGTAATTAAAACAGGGTACAAAAAAATAGGACTTCTACTGAAAACAGTACTGCAGGTGGGACACTATACACAATACTGGAAATACACGCAGTATTGAAAAGAAGAGGGGGGTGATATAACACATTCAATATACTGGAAATACACAGTATTACAGGGTGATTAGTAATAAACAATACTGGAAATACACAGTATTGCAGGATAATTAGTAATTAACAATACTGGAAATACACAGTATTGCAGGGTAATTAGTAATTAACAATACTGGAAATACACAGTATTGCAGGGTAATTAGTAATTAACAATACTGGAAATACACAGTATTGCAGGGTAATTAGTAATTAACAATACTGGAAATACACAGTATTACAGGGTGATTAGTAATAAACAATACTGGAAATACACAGTATTGCAGGGTAATTAGTAATTAACAATACTGGAAATACACAGTATTGCAGGGTGATTAGTAATTAACAATACTGGAAATACACAGTATTGCAGGGTGATTAGTAATTAACAATACTGGAAATACACAGTATTGCAGGGTAATTAGTAATTAACAATACTGGAAATACACAGTATTGCAGGGTGATTAGTAATTAACAATACTGGAAATACACAGTATTGAGGGGTGATTAGTAATTAACAATACTGGAAATACACAGTATTGCAGGATAATTAGTAATTAACAATACTGGAAATACACAGTATTGCAGGGTGATTAGTAAAAAACAATACTGGAAATACACAGTATTGCAGGGTAATTAGTAATTAACAATACTGGAAATACACAGTATTGCAGGGTAATTAGTAATTAACAATACTGGAAATACACAGTATTGTTAGTAAAGGTTGAAAGAAAGAGAAGAGGTTTGCCATGGATGAATGGTGAGGATTGTTCAAAAATTTAAATAGATGAAATTAATTTTGATTACTTTCAGTCTCGGTATTAAATTAATACCGGAATAATAATAATAATAATAATGATAATAATAATAATAAATAATAAGCTAAATAAACTAATCAAACATTTGCAAATAATAATAATAATAATAATAATAATAATAATAATAATAATAATAATAATTAAAAATGAAAGACAAATTGTACTGATAAATCTGTAAATTTCTAATTATTTATTTAAACGAGCCAAAATAAATTGTACTTTTAGCGTCGTTTCTTTGTTTACAAATGCGACCGGCGATGCATGACTAATTAGAACGGGGAATTTTCATTGATAAAATTGCCGGCTTTATCTCATAAAAATTCAATATAATTAAAATTTAACTGAATAAACTCACCAGATGATTTCAGAGATTAGTTGAAAAACTAGGAATCTCGCTAGTTTTAGAAAAAGCTGAGGTTTGGAAACTCGCAAACCTCCTGATGCTGACCACAGGTCTTGCATTTATAGTACTACAACATGCATGTAGAGATGCTTCTTGGCATGCGCAGTACGTCCAATCACCTGCATGTGCTTGACCGCACGCGTACGGAGAGCAAGCATGCCGAGATGATTGCTAAGCTCCGCCTCTTTTCACACCAGACATTCTCACGGTATCATTAGTGTAGTTTACATTAGTGACCCAAAATATAACATTTCCAAAAATACATTATTGACCGATTTTGATAAAATAAAAATAATTAAAATAATAATAAATAATACAAAAACGCCGACTCTTATTTTATCTATTTAAAATCAAAAGATCTAATTGATTGCATGTGTATTTACGGCGATCCGGTAAACTTCTGCTTAACCCGAGTAACACAACTTTGTGATTAACAATACACTAGTGTCGATAAAAGGACGATAATTAGATTAAAACAGAAACAAAGAGCACGTTTTCCGTTACACATAAATGTAAACAGACAACTCTCGGAGTTAAAATAATTCAAAATAATGGAATGGATCGTTAACACGGTATTACAAAACAAAAACTTAACAATTCAACAGCTCTGGAATTCATTAGATAACGGATAACATGGGTAAATAGCATAAAAAATTCAGGTAACATGATCAATAAACAGAAAAATATAATGAGGTCAGCCTGACATAACCAATTAAATTTGTTACGTGATGCGATTACATGATATATAATATATATGTCTAAAATAAACCAATTAATTGGAGTATAAAAATACAAATCTTTTCATCACCCTCTGCTTAAGTGTTCAATAACCTCATGAACACCACAATAATAAACGTATAGGAAAACTAGCACTTGCTAATAATATAAACTTGACTTAATCTTTATCAATTTCAAAATACTTAATAATAAAATATGTATATATATAGATATCAAAAGATGCAACTATGCAAAAATTAAGTAAGCTCTAATCACCAAGAAATTAAGTACAAATATATTTATAGACAAATTTTATCCAAAAATAAGATCCATTTTTACCGATAGCGCCTGGACTGCAGGGGTGAACGTTCTCTATAACGCCGCCTCTCATTTTCCTTTTCCCTTGTCCGGCCCCTCTGCCTCTCTCCCTGATGGTTAATAATGTTTTCTTGGTTTTTGATTGTTCCTTCTAACCTTTTGATCGTTTCATCCTGTTTTCTGATTCTTTCTAATATTGAATCTAATTTTTCCATCACCTGGTTGATGGGGAAACCTGAGTCTGAGTCAGATTCAGAGTCAGAGTCCGATGAACTTAGTGATGGTGGAGATTGTGCTGGAGAAAAGGCAGCTGAGTGCTGTTCATCCAGATCAAACTGAAAATGATCCTCAGCTGGTGGGTAACTTGAGGGTTGTGTTACGGTGCTAGAAATAACTTGTGTTGCGCTTGTGATGATGGTGGGTATTGACATTGCAGTAGTATTAATAGCTGGCGATAATGAGGATGTTATAGTGGCAACCGTAGTAGACGATTTAACTTCCGGACTAATTAAGGTAGCAGCCAAATCAGAAGATGGTGAATTTCTACGTGTTTCTGGGTTAGATACAGTGCAGTCTAACGATACGATGGGAAACATTGTGGAAGTTGTTACTGGTGCTAGAGATGGTTCATAACTATCAATGATGTCATCCAAATCATGGAGAGAATTGGTTGCGAAACCATCCAGTCTTCTTGGTCTGTGGCACCAGGATCTCGGAGAGCAGCACTTGCTGTTACAACAGGCTCAGTGAGCGGTAAAGCTGAGAACAAGGTAGGTGAGGAGCTGGCTTTAACCTGAGCATTTGTAGTGGCAGCATCATGGTTGGAGGCTGCTAGACTTTTACAGGTTTCCTTCAATTTTTTATCTTTAGTTGAAGCAACATTGTGTAAGACACAATGCTTCTTCTTTTGTCCCACATATGGCCTGTTTAAGCAGACAAAATCTGTATTAGTTAATACGTAAGGTCTGCTAGATTTGTGCAAGTAACTAGCGTCATCAAAATTAGTACTGGAATTACTGTAATCTTTAACTCGTTGCCTATGCAACGGGTAACTAATTCTATGGCGCTGTAGGTCATGTTGTGTCTCACATCGAAATAGACACAGGCCGCAATAAAACGGGGCTTGTTCCAGTGGCAGATGGTACTTATAAATGTGGGTTTTCATTCTAGATTTTGTATTAATATAGTTCTTCTCTTTGCAGTAGCAACATTGATAGGCTAAATTAGTCATTGTTCTTGGTACGGCTGAAAGTACATAAGACCATCATGAAACTTAAATAATCATATGTCATGAGGTGATTTATAACCTTGCTAAAAACAATGTGATATTTAGCTAGCTTTTTTTTTTTTTTTTTTTTTTTTTTTTTTTTTTTTTTTTTTTTTTTTTTTTTTTGTATATTTGCAGAATCTTCATCACTTCACTGATGGATCACTGGACCAAGAGTATTGATCAACAGCATGACATCTAAATATAGAATGCTGACCATAAAAAAATTCCAAATAAGCAGCAAGATTTTCATTAGTTATACACAGAATAATTCTAAACTGTACAACTGTACAATACTTTAAGTAATAGAAAAAAATTTTTAAAAAATGAATTGAAAAAGAACATCGTCCATGACTATATTAATTCAAGCACATAACTACCTTGTTTAATATCTACTCAAATGACAAAAATTGTAACTACTTAGGATACACGCTAACTAAACTATATACAGGACATGCACAAGAGTATAGATAAAGTAGAGGGACTAAAACAGTTAATCATCTTATATGTTCATTTGGCAGTAGTATTCATCCTTGTGTCTAGAGTATTCATTGTTGTATTCTTTGCTAAGTTCAGCAGTCTTTTCTGCTCTTTCTTTAGCCATCGAGGTATATCTTCACATTCATAAGGTTTCATCTTGTTATGGTGTACAGTTCTAACATGACCCTTTTTGTTGATAAGGATTTGATAATTCAGGTCATTAAACTTTTGAGTAATTAGACAAGGCCCTACATAGGCTGGTTCCAATTTGTGACACACTCCAACCTTTCTGGCCTCATTTAAGTACCATACTATATCGCCTAATTGAAAAGCATACACTGAAAGTTTTGCATCATAAGAATCTTTCTGACGTTTTGCTGCAGTTCCAAGATGTTTTCTAGCAACTTCATGAGCATGCTGCAAGTTGTGCCGGAGTTTATCAATATATTCCCCATAATTGGTGACATCTTCTGCCTGCTTATCTGTCTTACTACCATAAATGATCTCTGCTGGTAGTCTGACTTCTCGGCCTAACATAAGCAAATTTGGGGTTAATCCGGTTGATTCCTGTGGTGTGGCACGGTACGCCGCAGCTAAACATCCTAAATTAAGGTCCCAATCTGTTTGCTGTCCTCTGAGATATGCTCTGATCATCCGCACTAAAGTCTTGTTAAAACGTTCTGCCAGTCCATTACAACGGGGGTTTCTGGCACTTGTTCTTGTTTTCTTTATTTCCAACATCCTACATAGTTCCTGGAAAATTTCGCTTTCATAGTTTCGTCCTTGGTCAGAATGAATATATAATGGACAACCATAACGACCGATAACTTCATTTAGAATAACTG
Source organism: Tegillarca granosa (assembly GCA_029721355.1). Taxonomy (NCBI): domain Eukaryota; kingdom Metazoa; phylum Mollusca; class Bivalvia; order Arcoida; family Arcidae; genus Tegillarca; species Tegillarca granosa. The sequence goes on along the minus strand of CM056596.1, from coordinate 5,819,127 downwards.
CAGCACATGTGATACCTGTTTGGTCTGGAATGGCGAATATTTCAACCCATTTAGAAAAATGGTCAGTCACCAACAAAATATGTCTATTTCCCCTGGGTGTCAATGGTAATGGTCCCAGTATATCAGTACAAAGTCGGTCTAAAGGTGCCCCAACAGTCATTGACCCCATTGGTGCTCTTGGATGTCTTACTGGTGTTTTAGTGGCTGCACAAACTGCACATTTCATAACATAATTGTTAACATCTTCCCTGAGCTCGTACCAGTAAAACCGCTGTAAGGTCTTTTCCCTAGTTTTCTTTTTCCCAAGGTGTCCTGACATAATAATGTTGTGCATTTGATACATCACTTCTTGTTTAAGAGCTTTTGGAACCAGGAGTTGTAGATGTTCTCCACAAGCATCTCTTCTGAAGAATCTTCGAAATAAAATACCATTATGAACCTCTAATGAATCCCATAGCATCCAGTAATGTCGAGTTGCTGGGCTTAAAGTTATGACTGCAGAGTATGTCGGTCGATTTCCAGTTTTCATGGCTTTGGTTATAGGGCCAAGATCTGAATCTGTTTCTTGTAAATTTTGAATCTTAATTATATTATGGTCAGTCCATGTCATTGGTACACTTTGTGGTAGATTAATAGTTGAATCTTTGCCTTGTGAACGGGTGGTTACCATTCTGGTAATAACTTGGGGAGTACCCTCTGCTTTGCTTGAGCTAGCGGCTTTGCTCTGGCTAGAATCTCCTAATTCATCTGTTTGTCTCTTTGAATTACCCTCTGCTTTGACGGAAACATCACTTTCTGTTTGACTAATTTGGTATTTACCCAACATCTCCAAATTTCTTTTCTGACATTTCTTACATGGTCCACATTTCAGATATTCCATGTTATCTGCCGTGTGGCATTCACATTCTCGTGGACTAGCACATCGGGACATGAAGTCTGCATTTTTGTGTTTAGATCCCGGTCTATGTTCTACTGAGAAGTCATATGGTGACAAAATTTCAATCCACCTAGCAATACGGCCTTTTGGTTCCTTTAGACTGAACAACCATACAAGGGCTTGATGATCGGTTCTCACTCTGAATTTTCTGCCTAGTAAATACTGGCGGTAATATTCTATGAAATATCGTACAGCTAGCAATTCTTTGTCGGTCACACAGAAATTCCTTTCACATTTACTCATGGTTCGACTCCCATATGCTATCACTTTCTCTGTACCATCCTGAATCTGACTCAGTACTGCACCTAATGCAAAGTCACTTGCATCTGTATCAAGTATAAATTCCCCTGCATTCATTGGGTATGCCATGATATCTGGACTGGCTAGAACTTGCTTCAATTTATCAAATGCATTTTGACAATCCGCTGTCCACTTAAATTCGCTGTTTTTGTGTGTTAATTTGACTAAAGGTCGAACTAACTCAGAAAACTTCGGTATAAATCTTCGATAATAACTGCCCATCCCCAAGACTTGTCTTACTTCAGTTGGGGTAGTGGGTTCTGGTGTATGTAATAATTTTGCAACATTGTCCATATTTGGTTTCACACCATTCTCTGATACTACATGTCCTAAAAATTGGACCTCTTTTTGTAGTAAGTGACACTTTTCTGGTTTCATTTTTAATCCAGCAGCCTGTATTCTGTTAAGGACTTCTGTCAGCCTTTGCATGTGCTCAGAAAAATTACGCCCATAGACAATAATGTCATCAATGTAAATCAAGCATGTCTGCCATTGTAACCCATTTAAAACGATTTCCATCAATCGCTGACAACACGCCGGACCATTTGTCATTCCGAATGGTAGCGTTGAAAATTCCCATAAACCATACTTAGTCACAAAGGCAGTTTTCGGAATATCCTCTTCCCTTACTGGAATCTGATGATATCCTGATGTTAAATCAAAGGTCGAAAACAGAGTTGCTCCGGCCACTGCATCTAAACAATCTTGAATTCGTGGTAGGGGAAAACTATCTTTAACTGTAACTTGATTAACAAGACGATAGTCCACACACGGTCTTATTTTTCCATTCCGTTTACGTACTAATACTAATGGTGAAGCCCATGGACTACGCGAGGGTCTGATAACTTTCTGTTGTTCAAGTTGTTCAATAATTTTCTTTTCTTCATCTGCAAATGCCATTGGCACTCTCCTTGGTCTTTGCTTGATAGGTCGAGCATCCCCAGTTTCGAATGCAAGTTCTATAAGGTGAGTTTGACCTAAATCATGTTCATTCTTGGAAAAGGCATCCTGAGACTGTTTAAGGGTTTCTGCTATGTTCTTTGCTTCAGTCGGAGTACAATTCTTTATAGCTCGGCTATAAAGTTCTTTTAAGTGTTCAGGTAATGTAATAACTACATCTAGATTACTCTCATTTATTTTATTGTCACTTATTGGCATCTCAGGTAATTTAGTTTCTTTTACCTTGGTCTTGTTTTCCTGAGCATCTATAAATTTCAGTTGCCGTACTTGGTTAAAGTTTTCTACTTCATCGTGTCCCTCTTCATCCAACAATATGTGAAGTTGGCTATATGGTTCTGCAGTTCCAATAACAGCATCTAGATGAATATTGGCCTCATTGGGGAACAAGTTCAATACTCTTACTTTAACTGTTACATTTTTAGCAATGTCAACCACACTTGATGCCATTTTAAGGGGATAATGGTCGTTGAAATAAGCTGTTGGTTCTAAGAGGACTTCCTTAAAGGGAGGTCTAGGTTCAATAAAAGTATCAATTATCGCCTCACTATATCCAGGTATTATGTAATTATCTGCTGACTTCACTTGGCAAACTTCTTCTGGCATGCCGACTTGTACACATGGAATTTCAGTTCCATTTAGCCGTATTATCCCTTCACTCAATAATATATCAGCAGGTCCTTCATCTCGGTTTTGCAATATATCCACCCCTTACAAACCATCATCTTGAATTTTAGCAACAATAGCTTCACTCTTCACTTCGACAGGCCCTAACTGAAATAAAAATTCTGCTTTTCCAAGGTTATTTAAGATTTCACCTCCAGCTCCAGTGATATTGGATGCTTTTGATAAGGTGGGCCTCTTTTCTGTAGGTATACTTCTATATATTCTTTCAGCAATAATAGTTTTGCATGCTCCAGTATCTGTAGTAAGAATAACCTCCACACCATTTATTTTTCCTCTTATATATACACCTGCATCATTTGGAACTCTTTTTCGCCTGCAAATATTGTTTTCTTCATCATGTATCAACTTAACTTCATTTGATTTTATAATGTTGTCTTCGTTATTTTCTTTCAGGCCAATTTTGCTATCATTGTGGACTGTTTGTTGGCCCTCTACAACAGTCCTCTCTAGTTTAACGCAAATAATGGTGCAGCAGGGTTCAAACCAGTTGTAGCAGTCTGCCTGCTATCTGTAAATGGTGCTTGTTGAGTCTTGTTGGATGTTTGTTGTTGGCCTTGAAAATTTAGTTTTGGATCTACTTGTCCTTGTTGATTCATGGCTTGCCATGGAGAAACAACTTGGTTATTACTTTGACTTGTTACATTCCGACGAGGGTTGTTCTGGCTGTAGGGCATAGGATTCTGAAGTGGACTACTGCACTCATTAGCATAGTGTCCGGGTTCACCACAACGGTAACATACTACATTTTTCTGTGTTCGGTTCACCCTTTGAGAGTTAGAACTGGCTCTATAATTGCCTTTTAAGACCTTCAGTTCACTTTCCATCTGGTTCAATTTTGCCATTAGAGTGCTGAGATGTGCTTCAGTAGAGGACTTTTCATTTAAGGTTTCATTTGAAGCATTTCTTTGCTTCTTATTATCCCATCCAAGCTTACCACTGTGATTATTACTGACAGGTCTACTTGGGCCATGAGTGGGCCTGGAACCTTTCCCACCAGCTACTTTCACAGAACGGGCTTGTTTGCGATGATATCGATCATATGAATCAGAATAGTGGCCAGACCGATGACGGGTTTCCATGAAGTTAACCACTTGACACACAGCCTCATCTATGGTTGACGGGTCCTTATTATATTCAACTTCAAATCTAGCCTTATTATCTAGTAATCCATCCAGATACCGTCGGAGTAAGTCCTCTTGTCTTGTTTTCTCATTTCTGTCTGGATAAGCCTTATCATAAAGTCGCTTTAGTTCTGCTGCATATTCTTCTGGGGTTTCGCTTGACCTTTGCCCTCTATTGCTAAACTGGGACTTAAAGGTTTTCCTCATTTCAATAACACCATAACGACTATCAAGTTCACGTATAAGCTTGTCATAATTGGAACGGGTCTTTGCAGACAACTGGTCAAAGACAAAATTGGCAGCTGTTCCTTGTATCTTCTGTAGTATTTCAGTGAGCATCTCTTCCTTACTCCAACCCTTACGTTGTGTCACAGTCTCAAACCTATTCTTCCACACTTTCCATTGCTCTCGCTCATTTCCATTGAATGGCGGTAATCTTGTGCCTTTAACCACTAAGGTTTCTTTATCTCTTGGCTTTATAATATTATATAACTCGGTGTCATCATTATCTGTTTCCTCATTACTATTTTCATCTTCAGTTGATTCCTCACTACTAGAATCTTCAGAGATTACCACTGGCCTTGTTTGTCTTACACTCTTGTTTGACTTACTGGGTTGGGCTGCAGGGGCATTGCTCCCTGTTATAGCTTGTTTTATCTCCTGCAACATTATCTGATTGTTCTCTTGCATATTAGTCATGTGACTTAATATATGGTTCATGGAATCTTGGGTTGGACCAACATCTGTTGTGGCAGTCTGTGCCTTTAGTGGGACTTCATCACTATTGGCAGTTTGAATATCATAATTCGACGCATCTTGTGTTGTCAAATCTTCGTTCTCCACTTGGTGCACAGTTGCTTGAACAAAGACATGTTCGTGTTCATTACCACTTGCTGTCAGTGTTGCACTGTTCCCTGGAAGATCTGTGGATAAGGCATCAGTTTGAACTGCTAACGCCCGAAAAGGATTATTATCTAGTATGGCATTGGCTGGACCTTGTCGGCTATCAGTTCTTATTTCTTCAATATCCTCAGGTGGCTCTTGACCTCTACTTCGCCTTCTTAGATTATAACTTCGTCTGCTTGGCATGACTACTACTAAAAGCACTTATAAAATGTAATGAAGTGATAAAAAAAATAAGATAACTGTATCTCAAAATATCAGATTTACTTTATGAATAAAAGATATGGTGGTTTTAGGATGCAATAAATTGTGGTAGAAAAATAAATAACCTTAAAAAAATTTAAATTGTCGAACAAAAGTTGATAATATATGAACTTGGACAATTAGAACAAGGACAGTACCTAGGATTTACAACTAACAATATACAAACAAAAAGGACGATAACAAATTCAATACACACACTAGAAAAGAAAACAATCTTCTTCACCTAAACAAAGTTCCTTCACAGAACTGTAACAAAACCTGAAATTTTCAAACACTTCAGCTTCTCAATAAAACACTAACTTCAATTTATTCTTAAAAATTGAACAACCACTATTCAAAACTCATACAATTCCACTTCACACAATATGTAACTAAAACTGAAATGGCAATCACTGTTCCAAACTTATGTTGCCCAACAGTGCAGTTTCTAGTACACCTCCTTACTATGGACAGTAACTCACCTAGAACTCCAAATAATGCTAGAAATACCACAGGAGAAGTCACAAGTCCCACAAACAAGGTAATTAAAACAACAACAACAACTATAAGCATAAGCTCGTATCACTGGATCAAAGGGATGTAACCACGGATTTTCTGAGCTGATGTTTTTCCACTTGAAGGTACCACTCTCACTTGATAGCCTTAACCCTTACTCTTCACACATATGATTACAATACCACTAAGATCCCACTTCTGACACCAAAAACTTCCTATGTAACGGCCAAGTGATCAGTTTGACACGTCACCGGGATCAGGACAGCCCAATAGGGAATCTCTCAACCTGATTGGACCCAACCGGAGAATCACTCAATCCTGGTTGGAATTAAAAATTGAACAGGGAATCACTCAACCTGGTTCAAATAAACTATTGCGCAACTACAGAGGGATTCTCACCTCATATAAAGATGGGTCACATATGGGGACCACTAAATAAGCTCAACGCTAGAGCAGAGTCAATCACTGACTCAATACAAAACCACTAAAATAGGCTCAACACTAGAGCAGAGTCAATCACTGACTCAGTACAAAACCCACTTCCTAAACTAAAATAACTAGACAAACAAAGACGTACAAAACATTGAAATTTATTAAACAGAAACTGTCTCAGGACTGGAATTTCGCAGTCCTGGAATAACCTCAGAACTGGAATCCCGCAGTTCTGGAATAATTTAGTTTCAACAACTAACAACCTTAACTGTATGAACAATATCTCTGAACTGGAAGCTCTCAGTTCAAGATGTAACTCAAAATAAACCTGAGTTTAAAAAAAAACAATTTTAGACTTAAACTCTTGATCCAACAAGAAATTATTGAAATCAATAAAGTATTATTCAACCACACTTGTCTGTTGACTAGAAAAGAAAACAGATTGTTTGGATAAAATTAACCAACCATATCAATTATTCATAAAAAAAATAGACTAGGAGGAAGTTCTTTAAACTATGACTCCCCAGGCAAGACTAGCCCTCAAAACTCATCAAAATTAATATTCATATTAAAACATTGTTATCAAAATTTGATATTAAAAAAATAGATTTGTAAAAAAAAATCTAAATGCTAGGCTAAGATATGACTAGTAGGTAACTTTAACTATACTTTCTATCTAATATACTAATAAACTAGGAATCTACAATAACTACAAAAATATATAATTTAGAAAATGGTCCAAAATTATACTATCATGTAAAAAATTGATCAAGTGTAATTAAAACAGGGTACAAAAAAATAGGACTTCTACTGAAAACAGTACTGCAGGTGGGACACTATACACAATACTGGAAATACACGCAGTATTGAAAAGAAGAGGGGGGTGATATAACACATTCAATATACTGGAAATACACAGTATTACAGGGTGATTAGTAATAAACAATACTGGAAATACACAGTATTGCAGGGTAATTAGTAATTAACAATACTGGAAATACACAGTATTGCAGGGTAATTAGTAATTAACAATACTGGAAATACACAGTATTGCAGGGTAATTAGTAATTAACAATACTGGAAATACACAGTATTGCAGGGTAATTAGTAATTAACAATACTGGAAATACACAGTATTACAGGGTGATTAGTAATAAACAATACTGGAAATACACAGTATTGCAGGGTAATTAGTAATTAACAATACTGGGAATACACAGTATTGCAGGGTGATTAGTAATTAACAATACTGGAAATACACAGTATTGCAGGGTGATTAGTAATTAACAATACTGGAAATACACAGTATTGCAGGGTAATTAGTAATTAACAATACTGGAAATACACAGTATTGCAGGGTGATTAGTAATTAACAATACTGGAAATACACAGTATTGCAGGGTGATTAGTAATTAACAATACTGGAAATACACAGTATTGCAGGATAATTAGTAATTAACAATACTGGAAATACACAGTATTGCAGGGTGATTAGTAATAAACAATACTGGAAATACACAGTATTGCAGGGTAATTAGTAATTAACAATACTGGAAATACACAGTATTGCAGGGTAATTAGTAATTAACAATACTGGAAATACACAGTATTGTTAGTAAAGTTTGAAAGAAAGAGAAGAGGTTTGCCATGGATGAATGGTGAGGATTGTTCAAAAATTTAAATAGATGAAATTAATTTTGATTACTTTCAGTCTCGGTATTAAATTAATACCGGAATAATAATAATAATAATAATAATAATAATAATAATAATAATAATAATAATAATAAATAATAAGCTAAATAAACTAATCAAACATTTGCAAATAATAATAATAATTAAAAATGAAAGACAAATTGTACTGATAAATCTGTAAATTTCTAATTATTTATTTAAACGAGCCAAAATAAATTGTACTTTTAGCGTCGTTTCTTTGTTTACAAATGCGACCGGCGATGCATGACTAATTAGAACGGGGAATTTTCATTGATAAAATTGCCGGCTTTATCTCATAAAAATTCAATATAATTAAAATTTAACTGAATAAACTCACCAGATGATTTCAGAGATTAGTTGAAAAACTAGGAATCTCGCTAGTTTTAGAAAAAGCTGAGGTTTGGAAACTCGCAAACCTCCTGATGCTGACCACAGGTCTTGTATTTATAGTACTACAACATGCATGTAGAGATGCTTCTTGGCATGCGCAGTACGTCCAATCACCTGCATGTGCTTGACCGCACGCGTACGGAGAGCAAGCATGCCGAGATGATTGCTAAGCTCCGCCTCTTTTCACACCAGACATTCTCACGGTATCATTAGTGTAGTTTACATTAGTGACCCAAAATATAACATTTCCAAAAATACATTATTGACCGATTTTGATAAAATAAAAATAATTAAAATAATAATAAATAATACAAAAACGCCGACTCTTATTTTATCTATTTAAAATCAAAAGATCTAATTGATTGCATGTGTATTTACGGCGATCCGGTAAACTTCTGCTTAACCCGAGTAACACAACTTTGTAACAATACACTAGTGTCGATAAAAGGACGATAATTAGATTAAAACAGAAACAAAGAGCACGTTTTCCGTTACACATAAATGTAAACAGACAACTCTCGGAGTTAAAATAATTCAAAATAATGGAATGGATCGTTAACACGGTATTACAAAACAAAAACTTAACAATTCAACAGCTCTGGAATTCATTAGATAACGGATAACATGGGTAAATAGCATAAAAAATTCAGGTAACATGATCAATAAACAGAAAAATATAATGAGGTCAGCCTGACATAACCAATTAAATTTGTTACGTGATGCGATTACATGATATATAATATATATGTCTAAAATAAACCAATTAATTGGAGTATAAAAATACAAATCTTTTCAATTTTATGTGGTACGAATGCGCTTTGATTGTGCTAGTACAATTTCTATAATATAGCAAATAAAACTTGTAGTTCACTTAGCCTATTGTCCTTAAACTAAGCAAAACAGTAAAAGCCTACGATAGAGAAAAGATAGACATGTGCTATAGTCTAGAAGTGAGACGCCTTTCTCAAAAACCAATACTTTAACAATCTGACCATCAAACCCTTAAACTAAGCAAAACAGTAAAAGCCTACGATAGAGAAAAGATAGACATGTGCTATAGTCTAGAAGTGAGACGCCTTTCTCAAAAACCAATACTTTAACAATCTGACCATCAAACTCTTTTATATACAATTGAAGATTGACGTCAATGATATTTTCAAAAGGCTTTTTGATATATATATATATATATATATATATATATATATATATATATATATATATATATATATATATATATATATATATATACGAGACATTCCAGATTCTTATTATTTCTATTAATAGTCTTTTTTTAAAATTCTTTTTTAACGGCACCAACGCAAAATCTTTTAGGGAGATTTTGACATAGGACGCATTGACTATTTGAATCGCGCATATTCCTTATCTACTTTGTATAATTTTAATTTAATTCAAAATCGTTTAAGAATTTTGTTCTATTTATCACCTTAGATAAAAAGATGTGTCGATGAAATTTAAAAGGTTATTGACCTTAAAAATAAATTGTGAACTATGTTGGTTCAACGAACCTCAGATCTCAATGTTTTTTAGTTAAAATCATAAAGGGTCAACCATCCGGTTATTTAAATACACAACGCTAAGCTTCTCAGTCATCTTAAGCACGGTGTAATTAGTATCATTATCCAAGCTTCACAATCGACTAGGGTAATAAAATATCTACATATAAGTGACCTGATTAGTCTGGTACCAAAAAATTAAATATTACTATTCATGCTACCAAATAAACCAGGGTACAATGATAGAGCTTCAACACCCAAGCTTCTCAATTAACCATAATAACAAATATGAAAGCTTCATCGTCTCAATAAATCAGGTACAATATTTGCATTTTAGTCCAACTGCGATTAGTTTTTATGAATACCATTTTATCACCTTTGAAAATTTAAAACTTATTAGAGTCTTTGCATAATCCTCGTTATTGGTGTATTTAGAAAATTTTAGAATTTTTACGGGGCCCTTAAAATGAGACCTTAAAATCCAATACCCCTGCATAATCAATTGTTATTGGTAAAAAGTTGATGTAAAAAACAGCATTAATAACACATTAGGAAACAGATAGGTGTATTATTTAAACATCCGACTGTAGAAAATGAATATACCTTATGTTATAATATGAAAACAAAATCAACATACAAATTGAATATTTTCAAAATATGTTGAAACATGAAAATAACAGTGAATGCAAACGTGGGAATATAAAGACATGATACAATTGTTTAAAAGCAGGACAGTAAAATGTTGTATATAAGCAAAAGATGGCTTTAAATTGATATACATGAAACTTATGTTTTAAAATTTTAAACAACTTAAACTTTAAAAAAACAACTGCCGATATTTTTCAAATATTCTCTCTCGTCTTGTTTTTTAACATCTTTTAAATTAAAAAGTTTTATATTGACGCTTATGTTTTAATTCCTCCACATTATACACTAACAAACCGATCCTTGTTCTTTTCATAATCCCAGAAGCAAAGGAAACTTTGAAAATTAGCTAATTCAGTTTAATACGTGAACTTTAATCAGGGAAGAGCTTGTAGCCTGGAAGGGTAAGTGCTTCTATAGGCCGTTACATCCGCCACGTGCAAATAAAATTTTTATTTTCGAATGAAATTGGATTTTTTTTCTTGGTTGTTGCAGTGTTAATGTACAGGTAGTACAAATGTTTGAAATCTTTTCAAGATCTTACCATAAAGCGTAGACATATAAATATTTGTCCATATCCAGATCAGGTTTGTTTTTACTAGTAACACAAAATATTTGTCATAAATCTAAATTTTTCAAATATTGACTTACATTAACATCTCTGACATGTCGTTGTTTGCGCCATCTCATTTATTATAGTTAACCTTATTTTGTTTATTTTTACATCAAAAATTAGTATAGTGTGTTATGCCCTTTATACGTTAATTCTCTATAAATTTAACCTCTGCATTCTTACAAAAATGTAAACACAAACCTAAAGAGTTTGAACTAATTGACAAAATAGAGAGCTTTATCTTTCCGTTGAGATTTAACTAAATTTCGGTATTTTAAAAGCAAAATTAACATCTATGTTAATAATAAATTTAAGATTCTTTAAATTATTGAATATAACTTTGAAAGCGTTTTTTTAAAAGCTGCATGATTCTTAATACGACTATATTATTGTGTTATGGTTTTTAATATCATTTATTCTTACATACAGAATATCCATCCTTGTTAATATAACATACTATAATGATAAATATTATAATTATCATAAGTATAATAATAATAACGACGAGAACGACGACGATGATGCTGAAGATATTAATAATAATGAAGAAAGTAATGGCAACCACTTCCAAAACATGTTATAATTGATAACAAACCCTCAAGAACATTTACAACTTTACCTTCTTAAATTCAGTAAATTTTTTCTGCGTTGACAAGTTAATATGAATTTTATTTTTAAAAAGGTTTAAAGATGTCAATTTCATTATCACAAAGTACAACAAATAATGAAGTTAAACAAACACATGATGAAAAGGCATCTTTAAGGATCCTTAAAGCCTCCTTAAAGCTGCCTGAAATGTCCCTTTAAGGACATTTAAGGGGGCTTTAAGGATCCTTAAATATGCCTTTAAGGAGTCTTTAAGGACTCCTTAAAGATCCTTAATGGAACTGAAATTTTAAGGATCTTTAAGGAAGCTTTAAGGATCTTTAAGGAAAAATTTATATTTTTCCTTTTTTTTAAAAAAAACCAATGAAATATTATTTTATCATTATCTTTTTTAAAATTTTATTTTAAAAAATCTATTGCATTTATTAAATTTTTAAATTAATTAATTTTATTTGATATTATTTTTAATCTCAAGTTTTTAATTTTATTTCTTCAATTTTATTTTTATTTATTTATTTCATTATGAAGTCTAATTGGATTTTATTTCATTAAATACAAATTACAAGAAATTTTATAACTAAAAGTTATCCGCTCTCACTGGGAATCGAACCCTGGTCCCTCAAGTTAGGAGTCCATCACCTTACCTATGTAGCTATGGAAGAGATGATCCTGATGTTGATAATTATAAAATATGTCTCTAACAATATGCAAATGAGATCACGTGACTGAAAGAAAGCAAGTGGGTATTTTTCATTTATTTATGATAATTTTTTATATTTCTTTTAAAATATCTCTTACAACAAAAGGATCAAATTAATTTTTTTTACTTATATTTATAATTTCATATATAATTTGCTGCAGTCATCATTTTTATCTATATTTAGAATTTTAATTGCATTAGATAAAATATGTGTTGATAGGAATGCATTCCAAAATTTACCTGTAATATACTTATATATCTAACATCAATCAGCAAGATGGTGTTTGATGATCAAGTGTATTAATCACTTAATTAATTAATGTTGATGACATCTGTTCTTTCTAACTCCTTTTACTTGAAAATTATTATTATTTATATGTAATAATTAGAGATGTAATTGATACAGAAGAAGCAGTGTGATTTAACTGTACAAACAGCTTTTTAATTAAATAATTGGCCATAATGTCCAAAATAAATAAATAAATAAATAAAATAAAATAAAATAGATAGATAAATAAAATAAATTAAATAAATAAATAAATAAATAAATAATATAATAAAATAAAATAAAATAAAATAAAATAAAATAAAATAATAAAATAAAATAAAATAAAATAAAATAAAATAAAATAAAATAAAATAAATAAATAAATATGGTCTTTCCTAGTCTATTTTTTAACCCCCAAAAAATTAACAGTAAATTTTTTCCTGGAATCTGCAGTACACATAATATACTATGATACTAGTAATATCATAAAGAAATTCCCGGTGTGTGTGTGTGTGTGTGTGTGTGTGTGTGTGTGTGTGTGTGTGTGAGGAGGGATTACCTATATTCACCGTCAAGTTGCGAATTAAATACAGAAAGACATAATTGTCAGAAATTGAATATATAGAAAAGGAGACCTGTTTTTTTTTTAAATTCATTTACGGGCAAGTCAAGAATTCAATGTACAAGAGAGAGAGAGAGAGAGAGAGAGAGAGAGAGAGAGAGAGAGAGAGAGAGAGAGAGAGAGCTGATTACATTGAGGGAGAAACAGATAAGGGGCATCAGCGGAAAGTAAATATTTTAAAGAACGAGATATAAGGAACTGAATATGCTGAGAGAGAAAGAGGGAGGGAGGGGATAGCGGATACTGAATATTTTAGAGAGTGAGAGAGAGAGAGTATCCAGTTGTGTTTCAGAGACAGGGAGAGAGGGAGAATATCTACTTATGTTTCAGAGAAAGAGAGGGGGGTCAGCAGAAACCGAATATGAGAGAAGAGAGAGAGAGAGAGAGAGAGAGAGAGAGAGAGAGAGAGAGAGAGAGAGAGAGAGAGAGAGAGAGAGATCGGGGACTGAATACATTGAGGGGAAGAGAGATAGAGGAAGATCAGCGGAAACTGAATATTTTAAAGAGAGAGAGAGAGAGAGAGAGAGAGAGAGAGAGAGAGAGAGAGAGAGAGAGGTTATCGCCGTTATTCCACTGCACTCCATCTTGACTGCAGAAATTCACATCCAACTAGGTAAAGTTTGTCAGTTAATGGTTATCTTCTGTTACTGGTTTCTTACTTAAATATGTTCACTTGTAACTTGTTCATGTTTGAAAAGAATAACTTTTTCTCTAATGTTCTTATTTAACTTTACCAACTCTTTTTCGTTGGGAAATCAAAATTATTGGAAATCCGATATAATCATGTGTCAGTAATGAGTTCCATATATGTCAATTCAAAGACACTAAAATGTGCTCGCTCTCTCTCTCTTTCTTCTCTCTCTCTCTCTCTCTCTCTCTCTCTCTCTCTCTCATTCTCTCTCTCTCTCTCTCATGCTTCTCTTTCTCTCTCTCTCATGCTTCTCTTTCTCTCTCTCTCATGCTTTATTTGCATATATGCATAACACTACCCCCCCTAAAAATAATAAAATAAAATAAAATAAAATAAAATAAAATAAAATAAAATAAAATAAAATAAAATAAAATAATAAATAAACACATGCTTAGATTATTTTGCCATTACTTTTATTTCTTTAGTTAATGTATGTTTTAATATTTTAATATTAACATTATCTTAAAATCACTTCCGAAAACACACCTTTATTTCCAACACCCAGAGTTCAGGGTTAGGTAAGCATTTTAACATGCTATTTGACTTTATAGCGATCTCCTACCTAGATAAGAAACTGCACATCAAAGTCAAAAGCCGCGCGTGAAATCACCTGGGATCGATAATTCAAACAAGTACCGCTGTGTACAATTAACAAATACCGTTAATTACTTATGCTTACTGCCGATCTGATTAAAACACGGGTTGATCACCTGTACTGTAAAAACTGCACATTTTAATTCATTTATGAATTAAGAAAGAAGTATTATTTGGAAACGACATACAGCTCCTCTACAAAAAATTAATGTAGAAACTAGAATTCAAACAGGCGTTATCCAAGTCTCCTATGTTGTATAAAACAGGGTTCACGCTGCCGTTCGCTTTTTTCGCAAAATGAGAAAAAAAAAAAATTGGCGATAAAAAATAAACATCAGCGAAAGTCCGAAGCCATGTAGATGATGTTGATTAAACAAAATTCCACGTTTGAAGGTGTTAATTACAGGTGGATTTATCATTTAACGAGATTAATTACCGATGTAAGCGAGTGATTACCAAGCCGCGTTTACGGATAATCACATGTAATTGCTAAATTATATTGAGATTATCAATTATCGGCGGTAGATCTTTGAAAGTAGTAATAATTAAATTTGTGCTTTTGACGGTTTTGTTTACAGTTTACTTATTACTTATTAGTGATTTATTTTATGAATAAAAGAAATAAAACAAGAAAACTGTTGTTGTTCTTCATGTCATCAGACATGCATTTTATAAGCCAATTTATTTCTATTAAATTTTCGCCAGAAATTACAATTAGACCAGAAAATACCTTTGGCCCATACAAATTGTATTTGGCGAAAAAAAAAAATAATTATGGCGAAAATTTTGGAGAAAAAAAATTGAAGTCAGCGTGACCCCTGTAAAATATAAAAATTCAAAATATACTAAAAACAAATCATACTTTTTAATTGAATTAATGTTATAGCCATCGTTACATTAATAAATAAAAAAATCGAGTTTTTCATGATGAGACATCTTTAAGGATCCTTAAAGCCTCCTTAAAGATCCTTAAAATTTCAGTTCCATTAAGGATCTTTAAGGAGTCCTTAAAGATCCTTAAATATGTCCTTAAAGAGTCCTTTAAGGTCCCTTAAAGATCCTTAAAGATCGGACGGCTTTAAGGAGGCTTTAAGGCCTCTTTAAGGATCTTTAAGGACGTATTTAAGGATCTTTAAGGATCCTTAAAGATCCTTAAAGGAGGGGGTTGGTCTTGTGAAAGTTTCTTAACGATGTAATATAAAGAACATAATATGTGATATGTTTCATAGTTTCTTCACCATGTAGTTTAAGTCACATTATATGTGACATGCTTCAAAGTTTCTTAACCATGTAATACAATGTTACTGATATGCTACAAAATAACATAATAATGTAATATAAAGTAACATAAAAACAAATCGTATAATGTGACTTTAAAATAAAGTTTTAATGTGACTTTGCAATAAATATGTGGACAGTTGTTACGTTAAATGTGCAAATATTTCAATAAAACAGTTAGGCCAAAATAAAAATATAGTTTGTTTCCACTTGCGCGACCGACCGTAAAAAATCCTGCCGACTGAAAAAAATATATTGCAAAATGCTGTGTGTAATTTTTTTCGCTATTCTTTGCTAACAGATTGCAGTTCGTTTCTCTTACAAACGCAGTAGTGATGAAGAAGTACTAGTAAACCTACGAGGTGACATGTGAAGAATGTTTCCTAACCAGAAAAGAAAACTATGAGGGGAAAAAAATAAAATAAAAATGAAAAAAACCCTACCTACCCAATGTCAGAAGTAAGGGTAGGGCAAGGGAAACAAAAGTTTGTTTGTTTGTTCCCTCGTGCAAAGCATTCCTTAGCTGGATTTAGATTTATATTATTTTGAGGACATTGGATTCATGTATTTGCAACTGCTTGTTATCTATTAAACTTCTCGGCCCGTAGGGTCACTAATGAGGAATGAATTTCCGAAATGTGCAGAAATGGCACCTCAGAATTAAACATGTATTTTTGTTATATATTCCCAAAACCACTTTGTTATGTCAAGTCAAATAATGAGGACCTACCGTTAAGGATGTAACAGAAGATATTCTGCTATGTAGAAACTATTCAAACAAACCTGAACAGGGATAGGTACAGATGTAGACATCACTATCTTGAACAACAAAAACCTCTCTTAGGTAACGTAAATGTTCGACCATATCATCCACAACAAATGACCAGAAGTTGAACTCAATACTACACAATGCTTCATCGGTATATTGATACCATTTACACATTCGGTATGTAAAATGAAAAAAATGATGACAGAAACTTTTCTATTGTTTAAATCTACAACTTACCGCGGATTTTAAATGAGTTTCTTAGACATTTTAACAGATGTACGTACGTATGTAGGTTATTTGATTTGTTATGCGAATAACTCGGTTTGTGGCGTTTAACTTATATACAGCTCTTTTCGTTCACGTGTTGCTTATTACGTAACACATGTATAATATCTTCCACATATTATTACGCCGGGTCATTTTAATTTTAATGCATAGATGATACTTTAAAAAAGATTGATTTATTCTAGAAAAAATCAAGAGAAACTGTACATGAATGGGTTGAGATTGCGATGGTTAATTCGGTTACTTGGATATTCTGCATTTAGAAGTTGTATCAAATAATTTTAGTTTGATATTAGAAATTAAAATTATATAAGAAAAAAGATATCAACAAAAAAGTTATTTTATTGCTAAAAATCAGCGGTTTATCCGTGTCTATACCAAAATTTGTTTCAATGGTTTTTACGTCACATACCATTTTTTCACTATTCTTTAAAAGAAAACATTTATCCTCTTATCTAAAAGATTAATCTAAACACAAGCTAATGCAGTGCTTTGGGTTCCGCAAATGATTATGATTTGCATTGTTCCAATGAGTATATATGCCGATGTTTGGAGGTTAGTATTATCGGCAGTAATGTTGCAGACAAACAGACCATCCAACCAAAAAGGTGTCAAGTATACAATAAAGCTGAAGTCCTGTGTTATCAGACAATCTGCAGTATGTTCAGTGTATTTTGACATGCTCGTTATGGACTGGAAATGATGTTTTAAACATGTTTAATTGTATTTAGCATCCAATATTAAAAAACGTTTAAAATAACATTAATGGAACAGTTTCTACTAAATAATAACCAATTTCACTGTTTTCTTTCCAATAAAAATAAATATAATTAAAAATATATTAAACTGTTTTTACGGGCGCTAAATACTTTTTGTAAAATATTTTGAACAGGTTTACAAAAAGTTAGCTTGCTAGTGCTTGCATTGTTTGAATCTGGACTAATATTCATTAAACTTAATATTTTTACAAAACGAGTTCTTTTAATATAAAGGCATTTATTAGTTTAGAGGAAGTGAACTCCTGTTTAATATCTATGCAATGTCCTTTTATATTCCAACGAGTAAAACCGACATTTTTCAAACTCTTCAAAACTGAACATGAAAAACATAGACTAAGAAGATAGTGAAAATGACAAAAATGAATTTTAGAATAGCACAACTGATTATCGGAAACTGCTTTATCAAAATTTATTTTATCCATACAATCTCTAAATTAACAAATGAGAACTCGGTTCTAATTCAATAACAGATGATGTTCAAGTGAAAGATTTAAGTGATCTATTAGAAGTCATTTTAACTTACTAAATATATATAATAATCTAAAAGGCATTAAACAATAAAATGAGCTTAATTTTACCATCATTGATGTCGTTAAATACATTTAATCTTACGTTTAATTAAAAACGCTTCAACTGACCACTCCATAAGCAAAACCCCTACCAAATCCAGTTTTTGCAGGAGAATATATATAAAAACACTATCAAATCTCCAAGTGTAATCCACTAGTTCCTCAAGTATAAAGTAAAACAGTAACAGAACGATGTTATCATAACCTCAGATTACTGTTAATACTCTGTAAATGCACACCAGCTGCGCCTGATATTGAATCTTTTCAGAATATCTTTGAACCATATACATGTATGTAGACATGGCAGTGTGTTAAACTTTTTAAAAAGTGTACAGTTAACAGTAAACTGGTGGCGTTGTTTATTCTAGCTATTGTTATCAAACGCTACCTGAAATTATTATGTGCATTTTCATGGGGATGTCAAAAAGACTACAATATTGAACAATGTTTGTGCTTTCTTTGCTGTTTAAAAAAAACACAAAATAGCAAAACAAAGTGGTATCAAAGATCGACAAAATAATCAAGGATCGTTGTTACTTTTATTTATGAGTATGGAATAAGAGTCTGCACTATATTGATTTCTAGTTACTTAACACGTATTCAAAATTGGTTCCAAGTTTAAATAATTATAATATTCAACAATGCAGTTTAAGAAATCTTATGACGCTGTTACCTCTGACGAAGATTTTTAAAGACATTTTTTCTGATTTTGTTACTAATGTGACTTTTTAAAGTCTTGTTTCATTTATTATTTGCTGCATTAACTTTACGCTAGAGACCATTAATTAGCACAACAGAACAGAAGTCTGTAGGTCCAAAAACTAACCAGTAATTTTATAAAAAATCAAATGTTAACTTTGACCCTTTCATCCTCTCCTCATAAATTTTATCGAATTCTTCATTTTGAGCCACTGTAAAGTAGTTCTTCCAGTCACCAACTTCTCTTAAAATTTGAAACACAAATCAATCAATGAAATACTCAGACCGTCTGGTTATTATCTATATATATTCAAATGTATTTATAATTGGAAAAGATTAATTGAAAAGCACAATTTTGTTAACGTCCTTTATTACCCTCATACCGTTTATTTGGTTAATTTTATCCCAAAAAATAACACCATACACTCACTGTATAACATAGTACTGAGCACTTTATTCTGTTAAATATTCTAGGTAAGTACATACAGAATAATACTACCACAATTACATGAACAGGTATCATTAAAATTCAAACATTCAAACTATTTCAAATTGTTATGGGAATGACCCTTGCCTTTACCCGGGAAGTAGTAAAAAAAACAGGACTTTTGCAAAGAACGATAGCATTGTAAAAACAATATTATTGATATTAACCAATACGCAACATTTATATTTAAGGTGTATTATCCAAATAACTTGTTTAAGACCTAAGTATTATCAGTTAACAAAATTGTATTTTATTTACAAAATTTAATTTTTTTTTTCGATTTCTTTAAATGCAACTATTAAAGCAAGTACAATAATTAAAAAAGATGCGCCTCTCAATTTCATCAATAAAAACACATTTTTTGGTCAATCGTCAATATTTTTTTCAGTATTCAAAAAGTTTTTTATAAAAAGGAAATAGTAAATCCTTATAAATTTGTGTAATATTTTACATTCTTTTGTACAATTTAAAAGCGAAAGGTAATCTCAGTTTGTTCTTATGCCAAATAAATCCGATAATAATGCTCATCACACTTTTTTCAATCTAAAGGATAAATACCTCAAATTTAAATAAAAAATATATATATAAATATTTTAGAAGGGACCATGTCGTCAAAATATTGTAGTTTTTTAGGGCGGAATATAAAGAAGGTTGTCTGTTTGTTATCCGATGAACAAATCTTCGAAAAAAAAAATATGTTAATTTTTCGTAATGTTAAAAATGCTATTATAGTTAAAAAAAAGAGATTTATCAGTAAGGTAATTTTTTTTATTCATGTTTTGCAAACGTCTTTTAAATAAAAATCATAAATGACTTTGTGGGTTGTTCCAGAAAGATGAAAAAAGTATCATTTCTAGTAAAGTAAGGGTGAAGGTTTTTAAAACAAATGACAATGACAGTGTTTTCAAAGCAAGGTTTTTGCTGAAAATTTAATTTGTTGAGATAGTAATAATTTGCAAATAAATTTTGTATGTATATATTCTGACATTATCTTATATAACTTTCGTTTTATCTAGTTATTTACCTTTTCTATATAGGAAATTTTGTGTGTTTTTATTTATTTTTGCTATCACTTCGTAGACATTTGTTCGTTCCTTGTGTTAGATCTTAAAATCACACGTTTTTGTGATATCAGAAAATAGTTTGGCATTCTCTTCTATTCCCAAAAATTTACCAATTTCCTCAACTTTATCATATAGATTCTGTATTAAAAATTCAAAATATCAAATAAATTTATGCTTATTATGAGGTTGTACACTGTTTGATTGTATCGTCGACTGACTTTTATTTTTAAATCATTATAATACATTATAATACTTTTGGTATAAGTTATATATTTACTACCCCTGAGCGGGTTCCGCTGCTGGTGGAGTAAAACTCCCAGAGGGTATCCATAACTCAGTAGGCAGTACTTTGTGCTGTCAGACAATATACCATTCAGCAAAATTTTCAGCAGTCTTAATTTTTGAAATTTATTTGAAACTAGGGTCTGTTCCCTACTGCAAAGCATTCCTTAGCTGGATTTGGATTCATATAATTTTGGAACTTTTGATTCATAATTATGTATGGGTGTATAAACACCCTCCACCAAAAAGTATCAGTAGCAACATTTTTCTGTCTGTTTGCCATATGGATGTTAACACCCTCCACCACTTGTTATTTTTACCAACATTTTTCTATCTGTTTGCCATATGGATGTTAACACCCTCCACCACTTGTTATCTTTACCAACATTTTTCTATCTGTTTGCTATATGGATGTTAACACCCTCCACCACTTGTTATCTTTAGCAACATATTTTGCCAAATTTTACTCTCAGTTTGCTGTATGGGTGTATAAATACCCTCCACCACCAAGTATCTTTAGCAACATATTGCTGTCTGTTTATCATATGAATGTTAACACCCTCAACCACTTGGTATCTTTAGCAACATATTGCTTATTCATGATTTTGAATAAGGGTTCTTTTGAATTTTAATTAAGGTCCTTCAGAAGTACTGAAAAAATTAGTTTAAAGTTTGTGAAAATTCAGGAATAATAAGTTATTTCAGTATATGTATTGAACACAAACAATTCGGCCATCCTTAAAATCTTAAGCTGCAAAGTCTGAAAAGTTAAATTTAAAGGGTGCCTGTAACGATTTTCAGTTTTGACATATTTTATTCGTCGTACTTGAATATGGCCGTAGCGAAAATTCCATAAAATTCCATTCCATAACTAGATACATATCAGTGGTTTTCTAATACATCTCTAGAAATTAAAATCAAAAAGATCGATATCGAGGCTACAGTGTTGTGACGTCATACCAGTTACATACCTCCACAGAATATTATTTACCAACTACTATAAAAAGTCAAAAACGAACTCGTGGTTTAACTTTTTATGATTATATTACGAGAAAACTATTTAATGAAGTCGAATTAACATCCGTTTGACATGTACTGATAATTAAGATTATTATTAATCCTTTTGTTTATTAGACACATTCCTTAGATTAAGTTTCACACCTCTTAGTAACAGGATGTCACTTATAATTTGCAAAATTAATTTGCGGGTTGATAAAGTGATCTTAAGTCCTGTTATATACAATAATATATTTACCAGTTTACAATTCGAGTAAAGTAAAATACTTGTATTTGGAAAACGTTATTTTGTATGTACAGTATAAAGATATCACTCCGGAAAATTGGATAATTCATTTTCAAATTTAAAAAAGTAAGAAAAAGAAATTTTTCGTTAGTTTTCATGTCAATAATAATAATAATAATAATAATAATAATAATAATAATAATAATAATAATAATAATAATAATAATAATAATAACGATAATGATAATAATAATAATAATAATAATAATAATAATAATAATAATAATAATAATAATAATAATAATAATAATAAAATATAACTTTAAGTCAAAATTGAAATTTAAAAATTGACGGCCAGAATAGTCTATTAAAACATGTTTTTTGATCTACTTACAACATTTGATTTTATTAGATTTTAGTTTTCACTTTTCCTTTGGCATACATTTAGCTGTGATATTTTTAAATTCTTTATACTATATATACCAATCCATAAAATTATTATTATTATTATTATTATTATTATCTCGTTTTGTTTTTAAATGTGGTCTCATTCTAAAATTTGTGTCATTTCATTTTAAACAATTACAATATATATCGTGTAAAATAATTTGAGATGGAATATCTTGGTTTTTTTTCTTTTTAATTTCCCCAGCATTATTTAGCCATCGGACAGTTAAAAAAAACTATGATACAAACTTTAATTATGTGAACATTTTCCAATTATCCAGAAAATGTGATGCCGTCAGACTACTTAAAAGTTTTCTACATCACGGTCATTTAATTTCAACTGTCAATAACAATGCATAAAAGAGCATAGGCGATTAGATTTTTATGTATTGATTTTCATCCGGTGCTACTGTCATGTGCTGATTTTGAATTTTTATTAAAATAATGCATTCAAAATTTTGAATTTTGAATGTATTATTTTAATAGAAATCTAAAATCAGCACATGACACCAAAGTAGGTTCCATAATATTCAACAAGTAGTCTGTCCAGTCCGACTTGATATTTAATTCATTTTAAAATGTCGACGATAAAATTAATATTTCGTGTATTTGACAAGTTAAAACTAATCGCATATATTTTGTTATAGCTATGCAACTTATCGTAATTCCTGAGCCTGTCCAGTCGGACTTCATAAAATATTTATTTTCTTTAAAAATCAAAGATATCATCAATTTTCGTGTTATTGATAAACACTCGTCAAGTAATTTTGAACAGCTATGCAACCAAATGCAGTCACAATTCTTGAGTAGGTCGGTACTCAATTCAATATGTTCATCAGATTCGTCCGTTTCTGGTTCGAATAAATAACGTTTATACTCCAAATTTATCACTTATAAGATTGTCTACTGCTTCCCTAAATAATAACGAGCTATTTGACACAAATAGGTAAATGTAAGAGTCCTTACTTTCTTCTACATGCGTCAATTTATCACCATTGTTACTACTCTCTATTATGTTAGACACCACTTCTAATACTGCAATGACGTCACACGTTTATAACTCAAAACGAGGCGTTTGACTTTTCGATAAAGAGAAAGTTATAAAGTGTGGATTTCAAACAGCTATAACTTTTTATTTTGTCACCAATTTTGATTCAGTTTTCAATATTGTTATATTTAAATAATAAATGAAACAACTGTGATTAAAAAAAATTGCTTACAGGTACCCTTTCACATTTAAACATTCACCAGGAATGTCATACAGGTTGTTCTTTCTATTTATTTAGCTACACCCACCACATGTGAAATCAAAATAGACAGTGAAAGAGACATTTAAATCTGGGATTTCAAATATATATCCTAGATAATTTTAGATAAGCCTATGCATTCAATATTCCTTAGTCGAAAATTTACGTGTAATCAGTTTGTTTCGTTTATAATCTTTCCGTAACATTTACCATATCGCATAAAGTCTAAAACAAGTTTACCATTAGAGTAGAGGCAGGTAAATGTCTGCATAGACATAGAAAGTTGACAAAAGATAAAACCAATCAGCCATATTTTCATATAGCTTCAAATGATGTCTTTCTTTGGTGTTATTTTTGAGTTATAAGTCTATATGTAAAGCAACACATGTAAAATCAGTCGTAACGTTTTCAGAACATTAAATATTTTATGTGATGTTTGTTTTAAATCAGGTCAAATTAAATAGGACAGAAAATGTATGAGTTTTTGACGACGTTTGTAAAAAAAATCCCGACTAAATGTTTTGTCAAAAAAATAATGAGACTCGATCAGTACTTACCTTCTTCATATCTTCATATTTCAGACTCATAATGTTTTTTACTTTATTGTCTTCTATAATTTTCTCCCAACCTCGAACGTGATTGAACCACGTCCCACATGGTACTACAAAGCAAATAAAGTTGAGAGTACAGCAGAAAATTATATCTTTCCTGACAATAATTTTTTATTTTACTCCGTTTATCAATTAATCAATCAAGTAAAAATCACTATTGCACTATAATTGGTTACTGGTTTTAAGCTTGCAAGAAAACATTATCTAGTATCATTTAAATGGTGACCTAAAATGAATGAAAATTTAAAAAAAATACAAAAAAATATGAAATCATCTTTAGACTGAATATAATGTCTGTATCGTGTGTATTGTGGTTTAAAGAGAGTGGAAAATTGCCCGTTAATATGTCTGAAACATGTAAGAACAATGATATATTAGACCTTTAGTACGAAACAGTATTTAATAATGAGTTATTTGTCATTGAGAAAATAATGTACATATAAACGCATAATATGTATGCGCATAATTTACATAATAAAATAACAATCTTTTACAAAATTACACAGATTCTGTGTTGATTAACAAATCATAACCTTCTATTCTGACATA
Source organism: Tegillarca granosa (assembly GCA_029721355.1). Lineage (NCBI taxonomy): Eukaryota > Metazoa > Mollusca > Bivalvia > Arcoida > Arcidae > Tegillarca > Tegillarca granosa. The sequence goes on along the minus strand of CM056596.1, from coordinate 5,794,363 downwards.
AAGGGGTCACTGTATTCTAAAAAACATCACCATTGCCATTTATAAATAGGCGTAGATAGTCCTCCCATTTGGCAATATAATCTAAGAAGTTTAAATGACTGTTAAAGTTGTGAAGTGATACAGCGACATCCTTTGGGTTTCTAAATACACAGATTACTTTTGCTTTCCGAGTGATTTCTGGTGGCAGGAATTTTAATGGAAAATGAAAAAACTCTTGGTGAAGGAAGTCGATCTAAAAATTCGGGTAGTAAGTTATCTGAAAATCTGAATAACGGTGCAAAATCGGTCATTCACATCTGAACTATTTCGTGAGTCCAATTTGTGCCTAAAAATAAACATTTTGCAGCTGATTTACATGTGAATGAATTGCACGTGTTGCTCTGTGTCAGCTATAGCATGTACAACGTTCCAAACTTCAATATAACATATTTATGTTCAACAATTTTATATTAATGTTCAATTTTTTAACAGTTTATTCAATATTTTTATATGTACGCATAATGTTTTTATGCATGTTCATTATTTAATATGTATGTTTAATATTTCTATATGTATGTTCAATATTTAATATGCATGTTTAATATTTCTATATGCATGTTCAATATATGATATGTATGTTTAATATTTCTATAAGCATGTTCAATATTTTTCTATTTATACTGAATATTTTATATTTATTTTTTTAAACTTTTTTTAATTGATACTCAATATTTTCAATATCTGTATAAAATATTTAATAAAAATATAAAAATATTAAACAATGAATCTGAATCGTTAAAGTACCTAACCAATAACTGGTATTTTCAAATATGGCGAATGTAAATCCGTCAATGTAGTAATTATCACAATTTATACATATCAATATTGTTTTCTTTATTTATCTTGAAGTTCACGTGTATAACATATTTTGCCAGTTTGGAAAGTTTTTACTTTGTTTTTGGGATTGTGATATGGACAAGGACTGGTATGTTTCTTTTATTATTTCATTTCTCAACAACACAAGCATAATACGACCTAAAATCCATAATACACAATTACGTAGATCATATATATATATATATATATATATATATATATATATATATATATATATATATATATAATATATATATGTATTATGTGACTACATACTTATCACCAATATTGTTATGACGGCCATAAAACTTTTCAAGGGCCCTCATTAGCCTAAGCTTGCAATATTCTTGTGTCAACAATTAAATTGTAAGTAATTTGCTTCGATGCAGAAGGATCCCATAGTAGGAACAAGCTCTACCGCACTGTATTAACTCGAAACATATACACCATACGCAGGAGAAGCAGGGATATTACTGCAAAGAAACGGAAAGTTGACAATAGAAAAATTGAAGTCATCACGTTTCTCGTATAGCTTCAGACGTAACCTTTCATTGGTGTCATAATTGAGGTATAAGTCCAACTATGAAGCAGAACATGGAGAATCTGTCGTGTCTTTTATTTCAAGCTCACTTGGAAAGATGAAATTCACATATTCTTCAAATTTGTGATTATTTAGAGAAGGAACGTCATCTATATATCTGTATGTGTAGTTAAATGATTTAGCGACAGTCTTTTTTCCAGATTTGGCAAGGTTCTGTAATAATTCTGATTCATATGAATAAAGAAACAAATCAGCAAGTAAAGCTGCACAGTTTGTGCCCATTGGTATACTTATTGTTTGTTGAAAGATAGTATTGCCAAACACAACAAATATGTTGTCTATCAAAAACTCTAACATTTTGTTGATGGTATCTTTAGTATATTTTTGTTTGCAGTCTGTATGGTGTTTTACAAAATAACCAGAATCCCTGTTGAGCACTAGATATTTATATCTTGGTTTACCGTTTTTGTAAAAAGAATGAAAAGTGAAAGATTTGTTTTAGACGTTCTTTGAATTTAGCATGAGGGATAGTGGTGTAAAGGGTAGAAAAATAAAAAGTTTTTATATTTTTTACCGAAGATAGAGTGTTAGAGACAAAATGGTCAAGTAGTTCTTTAGAATCTTTGAGAATCCACATTTGCTTGATGGAAGATGTAGAATAGACTTTATCTGAGTAAGTCTGAAGGCCATCTTTGACGACTGTCAAAATTTGTGTTAGAATTACTGATAATGATTCAGTAGTACATTTAGAGGAACCTGCTATATATCTTTCCTTGTATGGATTTTTGTGAAGTTTTGGAATCCAATACAAGTAAGGCAGGTCAAGTTCTTCCTGTTTTAAATTGATACCAAAAGACTCAAGGACTCCCCTATGATTGGAAAGAACTTCATCTTTGGTAACATTAGTTTTGGTATAAGTAGAATTCTCCGATATACCTTCTAAACCAAGCTCCTTAATAAGGCATTCATTATAGAATTTCTCACAAACGAAAATAATGTTATTAGAAGCTATATCAGCCGGGACAACAACATACATGTTATGTATGTCAGTAAGGATTGCAGAAACCTCAGGGTCCCTGAGCACTAAAGAAGGTTTAGTACCCATAGACCCATTAAGTTTTGCAATCCTTGACTTGACAAAATTTCTAATTGTTCTTATCAAGTCGGATAAAGTATCAAGCTCTACGTCTTCTAATTTAGCCCAACCTCTAGCATACTCTTCAACAGAATCCATAATAATTTTGAAATTCTGTCCCCTAGTAAAAGGTTGAGCCTCCCTGTATTTAAGGCCTTTTGAAAGAAGACATCTTAATTATAGTATTCTTAATAATATTGAGATCACCTGTTACTACATGCCCAGCTGGTTTATAAATATATGGAGACGCTGAGAAACAGCAGGTAGGTGGAGTAAAGTTATAAAAAGTTAAGGCACTGCAAAGTATGTTTATAGTTGAAAATTTTGGATGCAATAGGTTAATTGTAGGAGTAGGAAATTAGAGGTGGCAAGTTATATTTGAAATAAGTAGGGACTTTAGATTGTACTACTTTGTTTAGTAGTATATTAGAAATGTTAATAGCATCTATGCCTTTGTTTGCATAATGTAATTTATGAAATTGGCGACGGTTGTCGTCCTGTATATTGTGTTTTTGAGCGGGTTTAAATAACCTTTTAAATGCAATATCCATGATGATAGCGTTAAGTTTAAACTCTGGTGTATTAAAATCTGTAGCAGTTTTGAAATATGCATTCTTCTTGTAACTGATTTAGACGGGAAAGTGGTAAAGAGTACAGTTTGGTACGAATATGGTGTAATCCGAGAGGTTTCGGAATTAATGGTAAAAGATTAGAAAAATTAATATCATGGATATTTGGTTTATTGTAACTTCGATGTCCATGGCTTCTTTTGTTACGTGTAGTTCTGTTGAACAGGTGTAAAACATTAACATTCTTACAACCTGGGCTAGAAAGGTTTCCCACTCTATCAATTTTATCATTGCATCCATATGGTGATGCAGTGCCTAGTTCTCTGATCAAATAGCTCTCCCGTTGTAATCGGAATGTATATATACTCTTCATACAAACCTGAACGGGGATAGGTACAGATGAAGACATCAGTATCTTGAACTATAAAATCTTCCTTTAGGTAACGTAATTGTTCCACCATATCATCCACAACAAAAGACCAGAAGTTGTAGTCAATATCCCCACAATGCTTCATCGGTATATTGATACCATTTACACACTCGGTAAGAAAATTAAACTTAACATTATTATACGTAGACATTTTCACTGTTGCACATACGTATGTAAGGCAAATAATTCTTTAGTAGCGAGCTTATATTTGTACCGTCACACATGTAGATAGCAGTTTTAGTTCACGTGATAAACACGCATAATATTTGCTTTATATCCTAAAACGTGAACATGTTTGGTTTTTGTTTACAGTTTTTAGTTTATAAAAATGATGAAAAATGAAGACAAAAACTTTTCTATTTCCAAATTTAGAACTTGTCGCAAATTTTTAAATGAGTTTGTTTAGATTTTCAAGGTAAATTTAATTGTAAAAGATGTATTTGAAATTATACAGTTTGATATTAAAGGTGGGTTTATTTGAAGAAATCTTTGCTTTAAAAATCAATTCACTTTGAAATGCGAAATTTTTCGAGGTAATATTAAAAGTAAATTCACTTGTTTGCATCATTATTAGGATTTATCAGATTCTGTTCAGGGAGTTGATTAGCTGAATGTCCTTTTACATTATTTTTTTGCTTCTTGTAAGGAGACAATTATAACTTTAAGTACTCATGATTAATTCAAATACATGAGCAGCATGTGCGTCAGGATTTACGAGAAACAATGATTTAAAGTTGTACCAATGAGCTTTGATTGTGCTTGTACAATTGCTAAAATATAGCAAATAAAAGTTGTAGATCACTAAGCCTATGGTACTTAAACTAAGGAAAACAGTAAAAGACTACGATAATGAAAAGATGGACAGGTGCTAAAGTAGAGTAGTGAGACGCATTTTTCGAAAACCAATACTTTTACAATCTGACTATCAAACTCTTTTTATATACAATTCGAGATTGATCTCAATAACTTTTAAAAGCCGATTTGATACATCGAACATATATTGCTCTTTTCTGCCATAATGTAAACCAATAAACCGTATATATATTCACTGATGAGGAATAAATTTTCGAAATTTGCACATCTGGAACATCAAAATTTAATGGTTTTGGATTATATATATAAATATATATATATATATATATATATATATATATATATATATATATATAAATATATATATATAAACATACAAACAAACCAAACCCTTCTATCGTTATTGCCAAAAAATTGATGTAAAAAAACAGCATTAATAAAACATTAGGTAACAGTTAGGTGTATTATATATACATCCGACTGTAGACAACCATTATACCTTTGTTTTAATAAGAAAACAAAATCAACATACAGAATGTATATTTACAAAATATGTTTAAACATGAAGATAACAGTGAATGCAAACATAGGAATATAAAGTCATGATACAGTTGTTTAAAATGCACGACAGTAAAATGCTGTATATAAGCAAAAGTTTTGCTTTAAATTGAGATACCTAAAACTTATGTTTTGAAATTCCAAACAACTCAAATTATCACAAAACTACCAATATTTCTCAAATATTCTCTCTCGTCTTGTTTTTCTTAACATCTTTTAAATTTAAAAGTTTTATATTGACGCTTATGTTTTTCATTCCTTCACATTATACACAAACAAACCCGTCCTTGTCTTTTTCATAATCCCAAAAGCAAAGGGAAACTTTGAAAATTAGCTAATTCAGTTTAATACGTGAACTTTAATTAAGGAAGTGCGATTTTGTGCCCCGGAAGGGTAAGTGCATCTATGTAGGTAGCAACACCCGCCACATGCAAATAAAAATTCAATTTTCGAATGAAACTGGAATTTTTCCCTTGGTTCTTGCAGTGTTAATATACAGGTAGTTTCTTACATAGATCTACATAATACCCATCCTTGTTAATATAACATACTATAATAATAAATATTATTATTATTAGTATTAGTATAATGTTAATAATAACAATAATAATAATAATAACGACGACGGCGACGACGACGACGGTGATGATGATGATGATAATAATGATGATGTTGATGATGATGATATTGATGATGATGATGAAGGTAATGGCAACCACTTCTAAAACATGTTATAATTGATAACAAACACACCAGAACATTTACAACTTTACCTACTTAAATCAAGTTATTTTTTCTGCTTCGACAAGTTTATATGGATTTTATATAAAAAGTTTAAATCTGTCAATTTTAATATCAAAAGTTAAAAAATAATGATGTTAAACTAAGTTTCTTAACGATGTGATATAAAGACACATAATATGCGATATACTTCAAAATTTCTTAACAATGTAATATAAAGTCACATAATATGTAATATGCTACAAAATCACATAATAATGTAATACAAAGTCACATAAAAAACAAATCGCATAGTGCGAATTTAAAATATAGCTGTATTTTGACTTTCAATAAATATTTGGACAGTTGTTACGTTGTGCAAATATTTTAATAAAACAGTTATCGACTGTACTTTTGATATTTTTAAAAAAGAAATGTGAGTGAAGTATGAATGTAACAAAATCAAATCAAAGAACGGACTTGAACCAAAAATTACTTTAACAGCTATGATCGTATTTACTTACATTAGTGGATATGAAAAAATAAACAATCTCTGTCCAGCCACCTTAAACATTCTGGGCAAAAGTTGATTTGGAAAAAATAATTATAATAATTAATACTACGATTTATGAAATTGTTTTGTTTACAAATCTGTTTATTTTACAAATATGACTATAGGAGTCCTAAGACATCTCTGTCCTATCTACTTGATAAATTATAAGAAATGAACTATTATATAACAAATAAGAACTCTTCAGATATAAAAATATAATTTCACGAAAACTCAAAAGTAAACTTTGATCCTTTCATTCTTTCTTTGTAAATTTTATCGAATTCTTTATTTTGAGCCACTGTAAAGTAGTTCTTCCAGTCGCCAATTTCTCCTGAAATGTGATACAAAAGTCAATCAATGAAATGTTTAGAGACTTTATTGAAATAAACAGAAGACTTTTACCAGCAAAAGCAATATTTATAACATGCTTTGTAAAACAAACGTTAAACCCACTTTTGGCGTTAAAAACAAATTACCTTGGTAAACTAATTAAATTTTATAAGTTACCGTTCACACTTAAAAATATGCAGGTCTAATTTATCAATAAAAAACTCGGCATTCGACTTTTAACACAGTAGACAAACTTGCATGGCCAAATTGAAATATAAAATAGGCACATTAACCATTTTATTCATCCACTAGATATTGAATATTCTCACTTTTCCAACCAAAAATACCACTTAATACAATACACACCTGGAAGAGTTCATCTTGTGTTGATTTGATAAGCCAAAACACAGGGTTTAGTTAGAACCATTCAAAAATATCTTTCCGATTTGAAATAGTATAGTTTATTTTTTATTTTTTAAAAATAAGAAGAAACATCTTGCATTATTAACATAAAACATCTGAGCACCATGAATTAATAAAATTTAAAACAGAAATAGGAGAAGTTGCATACAATATCTAGCTTTATATATTGAAGTATTTATTTAAATGGATATTAATTCGAAATTCTTCAAGAAAAATGGTGCCATATAAACTTGTTTCTATAAAGACAGAACCAAATTTAAAATATAATTAAATTAAAATCTGTAAGTCTTCTAAATACAAGAATTATTGTGGTTTTAAAACCTGTGTTACTATTAACATGCTAAAGTAAAGCATTTTTCTCAGAAGCTAAATGAATATACTGTTATTAATAGTGATACTATTTTTTTTATTTGAGTAAAATATACATCAAAAATATCAAAAGTACATATTAACTGAAGGAAATTCCTCCGAATGTTTAAAATGCAAATTTTAAAAAAAAAACAAAAAAAAAAACAAAAAAAAAAAACCAGATAGTTTAATAAATAAGTGAATTCAGATATGGACAAGGACTGATGTGTTTGTGTTTTATTTTGAAATTCAAAGATCATAAATTAATTTAAAACAAAGGTTTGTTCCCTCATGCACAGCATTCCTTAGCTGATATTTCGATTTATATAATTTTGAAACTTAAGATTCATTATTTTCAACTGTTTGGCTTATATTTTTTATGTATCAAAATTTTCGGTCTCAGTGTCACTGATGAGGAATGAATTTTCGAAATGTGCACATCTGGCACATCAAAATTTACTGGTATTTGTATTATATATTGATGCCATGAACTGGTTTAATAAAACTATGACATTTCCATAACTTGACATCTACACACAAAAAATAGTTTACCTTAATGTTTTATACATTTCTCAAGTCGAAATTTATATCTCATTTGTTGGTCGTTCTATAGATATTCGCCAAATACAAAATAATATTTATGTAGCTTTAAAAAAATATTGTCGTAAACCAATACAAATGACAAAGCCTTTGAAGTTATTTATTTTACAGTAGTAGATTGTGTTATAAAAGAGATAACTTGGCATAACACAATGTAATCAAACCATGTTACAGAATTTATAGTTAGCCCTCATGTCACCTGAATATGTACCTTTTCTATATAAGAAATTCCGTGTGTTCTTATTTAATTTTGCTATTATATCCTGGACGTTTGTTGTTCTTTCCTTGTACTGAATCTTAAAATCACACTTTTTTGTGATATCAGAAAGCAGTTTGACATCTTCTTCAATGCCCAAAAATCTTCCAATTTTCTTCACTTCTTCATATGGATTCTGTTCAAAAGTAAAAAATAAAAAAGATTGCATGCCTCACTTAATAGTTTACACAAAATTAACATTCGAAACAATCTTTCATTTTAACGAAATGTGTAATGCATTGTCGACTGACCTACTTTTACATATGTTGTTTTTAATTTTTATAAGAGTATTTTGAAAACACTATTATAACTTAACTAAGGTCCTTTGATAGTTATAAATATAAAGTTATAGATTAAAGTTTAATTATCTCCTTTTATTTGTATTTCATGTTAAAATTTGCTATTCATTCCCCTTATGAATTTGCATATTAAGCCTAGGCGTATACAAATAGCGTCCTACTTTACATTTGATTAATCTATGTAACATTAAGAATAGCAATGTATTTACACTTATATCATTCGTTAAATTAATAACTGATACAACTTAAAGTGGTTCAGACCGGCCTGAAAATTTCCAACATTCATATTTTTATGTTTTACTCTTAATAAAGGGCAGATAACGGTAGGCGTCCAGTCGCCGACTATTAAACAATTAGATGCATTTTGATGTCTAAATTGACTGAATAAAGCAACATTTTAGATAAAAATTAGATGGTTTAAAATAAGAACTTTCGCTCTAATCAATAATTTTCAGTAGTTTTGTTATATACTGTTATTTGTCTCATTTACCTGCTGACGTTGATGATCTCTTTCTTTAGGCTGAGTATTTGATGTTAAATAGCTTACAATAAGTGTCAGATTTTGAATAAACACATTCGTAAAAAAAGTTGCAATTTAGCGAGTTGTGCAGGTCAAGACTGGCATTACACTAGATATCTTACATGTTTGATATCTTCATATTTCAGACTCATAATGTTCTTGACTTTCTTTTCCTCCATTGCTTTCTCCCAACCTCGGACATGACTGAACCAACTCCCGCATGGAACTAAAAAGATAGAAGACAAAGTCAAAAGAATGTTGGCTTTGAATGATGAATAATAATATTTTTTTTAAAAAATCTTAATTTTCTTCTAATATATCAGTACAAATAATCCTCAATTGCACGAGAATTATTAGGTTATGTTCAGTCAGTCGGTTCCGGCGTGTATGAAATATAATCAATTCTGTGATATAAATCTAATGATAATAAATTGAAGAATAACATTTATATACTAAACTAGGAAGAATATGAAATGCAAACATCAAAAGAATTATTGGGAAATTTACTAAAACATATTCTTATTGCAAAACATGTAGGATATATGACCTTACAAAACACATTGTGATATCACTGTCTTTTGCTAGACTGTATGTCTGTTGTGGGTGAATCAGTTACAGTCGACACTAACTGAGTAGACGGATCACAGCACCTGTGTTCAAATACAACTCGGGACAGATCCTAGTGTGAGAAAGTGTATCAGTTTGTTTGCCGAAGGTCGATTGTTTTCTCCGGTTTCCTCCGCCATCCCAAAATTGATGGCCTCAAAATAAGTAGGAAAAAATCTTAAATTGGCGTAATACACCATAACTCCACTCCAATCAAGAATAGAGTTAAGTTATTAATAAGGCTAACGAACCAAACAGTATTTAAAGATCATCTAAATGATCTTTTAAGAAAGAAAATTAAAAGTTTCTCATTGCGTAGTTTTACAAAACTTATGTATAACTTTTGACAGATTCTGTGTCGAAAATAAAAAAAACGTAATTTACAAAACACCAGATTAACTCGGCGTTAGACTGAATAGAATATCTGTTTCGAGTGGATTGTGTCTTAAAAAAAAGAGAAAATTGTCTGATAACATGTCAGAAACAGGAAAGAACAAAGATTTACCACGCTTTTGGTGAGAAATAGTATGCGATAAAGAGTTATTTGTCATTTCAGAAAGTAATGTATATGTATACGCATAATTTATATTTAAATAACAAAATAACAAATTTTTACAAATAAATCACAAGCATACCAATTAAAATTTAAATCACAATCCCAAAAACTCGAAGTAAAACTTTGATAACTGACCATATCAGTTATACACGTAAACTTCCATTTAAAGAAGTGAGACCGTTAAGCATTTTTGTCTAGGTAATAAGACAGGTTCTGTGTTCAAGTAAAAAAGCATGACCTTCTATGCTAACATGAAAGAGTTAATATATTCATAAAATTATACAATAATAATAATATTCATAATAATAATAGTGATACCATTTCCATCTAAAAGAGGCGTAGATAGTCTTCCCATTTAGCATTATAATCTAAGAAGTTTAGATGACTGTTAATGTTGTGAAGTGATACAGCCACATCCTTTGGATTTCTGAACACACAGATAACTTTCGCTTTCCGAGTGACATCTGGTGGCAAGAATTCTAATGGAAAGTGGGAACAAAGAACTCTTGGTGACGGAAGCCGATCTAATAATTCGGGTAGCAAATTGTCTGGAAATACAGATAATGGCGCAAAGTCGGTCGTTCCATGAAGTAACATATGAACTATTTCAAAAGTTCCAGTTTGTGCCTAAAAATATATACATGAAAAAATATAAACTCTTACTAATAGTTTTGAAATTGCAGTATTGATGCATTTGGAGTCATTTAGATTTCCCTCGCTTCACGTCAGTGTTAGAATTCATATAGACTCAACATTTAGCTGTATTATCAGTAAAAATAAGGATTTATTTCTTTGTTCTTATACGTCTGATGTGATATCCGGTGTCATAAATGGTTGCCAATTTAATGTTAAGTTTGGAAATTAAGTCTATAAACTAAATTTAAAAATAAGTAAAATTGATTTAAGATTGGTTCAAGGTCACCTGACTTTCTTATTCCATAAGAAGTTAATGTCTTCCTACACGATATGTTTCAAATTTAAATAGAAAAGGTGCGATCCCGGTGTTTTTAAAAAATGATTAAAAAGTCAGATTTGAATTAATTCGTAACAAGTCGTTAGAGTTAAATTAATTTTTAACTTGGCAAGTAGAGTGCAATTAAAAAAGGAAAGATTTAAGTCTGAAAAAATTTTTCAATCATTTGTGTAATTAGTTTTTACAATTTTACCATTAGTAAATTTTGATAATTTTAGTTTCAGCAAAAGAATATTTAATGATATTCCAGTTTGTAGGTAAAAAGCAAGACTGTTTTAACATCTAACAGTATTTTTGAACACATGTTTTCTTTATTTAAATTTAATCGAATTCATACTTTCATACTTATATATTCTCTATTTTTTTCATGAAGATGTTTTCATGATATGTACCTGTAACTTTAAAATGAAAGGATGCTTTTTGGAATATTTTTAAACAAAAATATTTCTTTTTTAATGAAGTTACAAATCTTCGCCTCTTAAAATTTTTTACAGCTCTCCCAAAAAAAGAAAATACTATAATACAAATACCAGTTAAATGTTGATGTGCCAATTTTGAAAATGACTTTCAAACAAACCTTTTGTCATAACAAATTTTAAACAAAACTTTTTACCATTTTTAACTTGGTTTCCAGTCTCTTTGTGTTAAAGCACGCGTTTATCAAAGACAGTGACGTCCTAATTTGATTCAAATGATAAAAGTTTTGTAAATTTGTTGTGATTATACGTCATATATACGATCTGTATTTTGTTATTAATAATTTGTTATTTCTTTGCCTCTTTAAATATAACAGAATTTAATAAGATACGCACCCGAATCGGAAATAAATAAAACCAAAAACCCCAATAGATCGAGTTGACTAGCAGAAACGCCTATAGGACATTTACTTTTTAAAACTCGTCAATGTAGTAATATTTCTATCTACAACGTAAACCAAAGACATTTGAGTGGTTTTTAACTAGTATAAAAGCAAGCATTTTGTATTTTGTTTCATGTACTAAAATTAAAATGTAATGTTATTTAGTGAAAAACGATGCTTTAAAACAAACCTATGTTTTCCGGCAAACTGAATATGATACATACACATTTTTTGTGTTAGCCTTAACATTCACTGAGTTATCTACACTAAACGTTTGTTTAAATTGATATCAAAACACAAACTACACAACAAAAAGGAAAAGTAAAAAAATTTATCCGCACACAACATCCAAACCACAAAAAAAAAACCAGTGAAAAAGTCTTAGCACTGGGGTATCCGTTTTAAAAGAAACGGTATCAGCAACAAGCTTTCGAATCCACATTCAACAGTATCAGCACATAGCTTCTCAATGAACAAGGAAAAAGAGAGCTAATTTACAACCACAAGGATTTAAGAACCAAACTACTTCATATACAATGTTAATGCTACCTAGCTACTCGATACACAAAGGTATAATGACAAAACTACTCGAAACATCAGGATAGAAGGACCAAACTTCTAGTTACACTAACTTTATCAGGAAAAGTTTTAATAAATCAAATAGAGCTTGATACTTTATCCGACTGGGTAATGACAATTAGAAATTTTACCAGGTCAAGGATTGCCAAACTTAAATGGTCAATCGGTACTAAACCTTCCGTGATCCTTATGGACATACATAACAGGTGTGTTGTTGTCCGAGCTGATAAAGCTTACTAATATTATTTTCGTTTGTGTTGAATGTCTTATTAAGGAGCTTGGTTTAGATAGTATATCGCAGAATCGTAATTATACCCAAACTAATTTTACCAAAGATGAAATTCTTTCTAATCATAGGAGAGTCCTTGAGTCTTTCAGGATCAATTTAAAACAGGAAGAACTTGACCTGCCGTACTTATATTGGATTCCAAAACTTCACAAAAATCCATACAAGGAAAGATATATAGCAGGTTCCTCTAAATATACTACTCAATCATTATCAGTAATTCTAACAAAAATTTTGACAGTCGTCAAAAATGACCTTCAGACTTATTCAGAGAAAGTCTATTCTACATCTGGCACCAATCAAATGTGGATTCTCGAAATTTCTAAAGAACTACTTGACCGTCTTGTTTCGAATACTCTCTACGGTAATAATTATTAAAACTTTTGATTTTTCTACCCTTTATACCACTATCCCTCATTCTAAATTGAAAGAACGTCTAAAACAAATCATTCACTTTTCATTCTTTTACAGTTAATCTAAGATATAAATATCTAGTGCTCAACAGGGATTCTGGTTATTTTATAAAACACCATACAGACTGTAAAAAATATACTGAAGATACCAATCAACAAAATGTTAGAGTTTTTGATAGACAACATATTTGTTGTGTTTGGCAATATATTTTTTTTCAACAAACAATCGGTATATAAATGGGGCACAAACTGTGCACCTTTGCTTGCTGATTTGTTTCTTTATTTATATTAATCAGAACTTTTACAGAACCTTGTCAAATCTGAAGAAAAGACTGTCGCTAAATCATTCAACTACACATACAGATATATAGATGACGTTCTATCTCTAAAAAATCCCAAATTTTGAGATTATGTGCATGCCATCTGTTCAAGTAAGCTTGAAATAAAAGAAACGACGGATTCTCCATGTTCTGATTCATATTTGGACTTATACCTCAATTATGTCACCAAAGAAAGGTTGCATCTGGAGCTATACGACAAACGTGATGACTTCAACTTTTCTATTGTCAACTTTCCGTTTCTTTGCAGTGATATCCCTGCTTCTCCTGCGTATGGTGTATATGTTTCGCAGTTAATACAGTACGGTAGAGCTTGTTCCAATTATGGGGAACTTTTTACAACGAAGCAAACTGCTAACAATTAAATTGTTGACACAAAAATATTGCAAGCCTAGTATATCAAGGCCCTTAAAAGGTTTTATGGCCGTCATCACAATATTGTTGATAAGTATGTAGTCACTGTATCCCAACTTATACTGGATATATTTGACTTACCATAGTTCTTTGTTCCTTTTATTCTAAAAATTGACTTGCATGTGTTGGGTGTAGCTAGCTAGACAGGAGATGCTTACCCTTCCTGGAGCACCTGACCTCACTTCCTTGATGGAAGTTAACGTGTATAACTAATTTTGCCAGCTTTCAAAGTTTTTGCTTTGTTTTTTGGATTGTGGTTGGACAAGGACTGGTATGGTTTTTTTTTACATTCGTGCTTAAAAACAATATTGTGATGACCGTTTTGAGTTTTGATAAGTCTGGGCTTGAAATATCATGAAGTCAACAATTTATCAAATATGCGCAGTTAAACGATTGTTTTTGTCTTATACATAATTTTCGGCCCATAGGGTCTTTTAAGTAGAATGAATTTTTGAAATGTCCACAGATGGCATATCCAAAATTATGTTAAATAAATATACTTCAATAATCAAGGTAAAGGTACCTTAACTAAGGCAATAAAACTTTTACACAAACACACTTAAGATATCATGAAAAAATTACGTGCAAGAAAAGGGACATCATCAAATTGCTAATTTCATATTAGCAAAAAGTTGGATTACGCATTAGTAAGACTGAGACAACATGATAGGTCTACCACAAAATTATAAATAATAGAACAAGTACTTTATTGCATAATTATTGTCCTTTGTTTCCCTAAAGCACTTTGTTTTATCAACTCATATTATGAGAACGTATCGTTAAGAATTTGACACAAAATATTGTGTTTTGTAGAAATTATTAATACAAACCTGAACGAGGATAAGTACAGATAAAGATGTCGCTTTCTTGTACAACAAAATCCTCCCTAAGGTAACGTAAATGTTCCACCATATCATCCACAACAAAAGACCAGAAGTTAAAATCAATATCCCCACAATGCTTCATCGGTAGATTGATACCATTTACACACTCTGTACGTAAATTGAAAATGAAATCGCTATATACAGACATTTTAACAGATATACATACGTATGCAGTGTATTGTATTTGTTATGTGTATAACTAGTTTAATTACATCATTTTTTGTTCACGTGTTGCTTATTACGTAATACATGTATAATATTTCTTGCATATTGATAAGGCGAATCATCTTTATTTTGATGCATAGATGAAAGTTTTTAAACGGTTGTTTAAGTCAAGAACAAATCCAGAGAAACTGTACATGAGTGGGTTAAGATTGCTCAGGTTAACTTGGTTACTTTGAATTATCGGCATTCACAGGCTCTGTCAAATAATTTTGGTTTGATATTAGATATTAGAAATTATATAAGAACAATCTTATTAACAAAATAGTGTTTGAAATACGTGAAAAAAGTATTTAATAAGCTTTAATATGTATTCAAAACGTATTTGAAATGAAAATGCATCAGTTCGTATTTAAAATCCATTGCCGCACTTAAATAAAAATTTCTACCCAATATTTAAAAAAAATAGATACAAACATGACTTTAACAGTTTCTGCTAAATAATAACAGTAGCAAATTTTACTTTGTTTTTTATACAATAATAAATAAATAAAACGTATCAGAAAACTATTTTACGGGGGTTAAATAAGCTTTGTTACATATTGTGAGAAGTATATGGAAATAAGCTTGTTGGTGCTTGAACTGTTTGAATCAAGACTAATGATCATGAAACAAAATATTCTGACAAAAGAATTTCTTTTGATATAAAGACATTATTTGAAAGGAAGTGACTCTTGTTTAATATGTATTGCCATGTCCTCATGCTGATCTGTGATATTTAAACAAGTAAAAAATGACAATTTTCAAAACTATTTTCAAAAACTGAACATGAAAAGACATAGAGTATAAAGATATTGTAATGGCAAAGATGAATTTTAGAGTAGCACAACTGATTATTTGAACCTTGCCTTATCAAATTTTTTATCAAAAAAACAACTCTAGATTGACCAATAGGAACTCGGTTCAAAATATATAATACAAATACCAGTTAAATTTTGATGTGTCAGATGTGCACATTTCGGAAATTCATTCCTCATTCATTCAAAATCAATTACAAATGGTATTCATGAGATAGATTTAATGAGCTTGATTTTACCCACATTGCTGTCGTTAAATACTTAAATTTAACCACTGTATATAACACAATAGCTTAACGTATCCAGTTCAATGCAACGAGAAAATATATTACTGTCTGATTTACGTCTGCCGTACCACTAGTTCGAGGTTTTAAAAGAGTTAGTATCATGTCACTTACCGTTATGACATGTGCATTTTGTCGTATTAAGCTGACACCAAAATACATGCCACCTTAGCTGGAGTGTAAATTGCAGAGTTTTTAAAATCCTTACGGGGAATATAAAATGGTAACACACAGAAACACTCAATTTAAAAGTACATCGCTAAAAAATCAGCGGGTAAAGAGAATCGAAGTTCGCATGACCGACTTACTCATTTTCGCTCGCCAGGTAATATCGTCTGCCAGCTTTACAGACAAAGGGAATAAACTGTGATTCTAACGACAGCGATCGAACAAACAGCTGAATGGTCTATTCCAGAATTTTCTACTCTAACCCGCATGAGTATTACAGCGATGTACTTCCGGATTTAGTGTTTCTGTGTTTTACCATATTAAACCGTCATAACGGTATGTGACATGATAAAACTTTTTGTATCTCTTCTAAAACCTTAAAAAAACTTGTGCTATGACAGACGTGAATCAGACAGTACATTACTCGTAAATATCTAAGAGTAATTCATAGTAATCAACTTGTTCCTCAAGTATAACATTAAACGGTAATAGAACGATATTATCAAAACCTCAGATTACTGTTAATACTCTGTAAATGCACACCAGCTGCGCCTGGTTTTGAATCTTTTCAGAATATCTTAGAACCATATACATGTATGTAGACATGGCAGTCTGTTACACTTTTTAAAATTATACAGTTAACAAAAAACTGTGGGTATTGTCGCTGTTATTTTTTACTTCTAAAGAAGATTTTAATGACTTTTTTCTGATTATATTACTAATGTGACCTTTTAAAGTCTTGTTTCATTGGTCTTTTGCTGCATAACTCTACGCAAGAGACCATCAATTAGCACAATAGAACAGAAGTCTTTAGGTCCAAAAACTCGCCAGTAAATTTACAAAAAATCAAATGTTAACTTTGACCCTTTCATCCTTTCCCAGTAAATTTTATGGAATTCTTCATTTTGAGCCACTGTAAAGTAGTTCTTCCAATCACCAACTTCTCCTAAAATTTGAAACAAAAATAAATTAATGAAATGTTCAGACCGTCCTGTATTTATTATTATATTTAAACGTATTTGTTATTGGAAAAGAATAATTGAAAAGTTCACTTTTGTTAACTTCCTTTATTACCCTCATAACTCGTATTTGGTTATTTTTATGCCAAAAATAACACCATGCACTAACAGTATCAAGCATTTAATTCTGTTAAATATTCTAAGAGAGTACATACAGGATAATACTGCCACAATTACATTAACTAGTGTTGTATTTAAATTCAAACATTCAAATAATTTCAAATTGGTATGAAAATGCCTCTGTAGAAGAGGGAAATTTAGACAAATACCCGGGAAGTATTAAAAAAATAGCAGGAATTTTGCAGAGAAAGGTAGGATTGTAAATACAATATTATTGATATTAACCAATAAGAATTCAACATTTATAAAAGTTGTATTATCCCAATAGTTTGTTTTAGAGCTAAGTATTATCAGTTAACAAAATTTTATTTTATTTTTTTTAAATTTCCTTGAATGAAACTATTAAAACAATTACCATAATTCAAAAGGTGCCTCTAAATTTTATCAATAAAATACATATATGTTTGGTCAATCGTAAAATATTTCTCATTATTCATTAAGATAGATGCCATTAAGAAAATTCAATTCAATAAAAAAAGCTTTCAAACTTGCATTACAAAAGAAATAAAATCATAAACACTTGTTAAATTGAACTCAATTACAAATGGAAATTACATCAACAAGCTTTTTATATATAATAAATAGTTAAATCTTATAAATTTGTGTTATATTTGATATTCTATTGTAACGTTGAAAAAGGGTTAATTTCAGTTTGTTCTTATGCCCAAATGTCTCCGGTCATAATGCTAATAACACTTTCTTTTTTTCAATCTAGAGGATAAATACCTCAAATATTTAACAAAAGTAAAAACATATACAAATATTTTAGAAGGGGCCATGTCGACAAAGTACTGCAGTTCTGGAGGGCGGTATATTAAGTAGGTTGTCTGTTTGTTATCCGTTGAACAAATTTTCGAAAAAAATTACTCTCGTAATGATAAAAATGCTAGGATAGTTGAAAAAGAGGTTTATCAGTAAGGTAAATGATTTTTTGAAATCAAAATTGAATTTTAAGTAGGAAATTGTATTTTTGTTATCCACTCAAACAACTATGACATTTTGAGAACATGGTAACTGCCAGAAGGATAGGCAGTTTAGAAAAATTAAATACATTTTTCTAGTGGGCATTTACATTCAAACTAAAAACCAAAAACCGTTTATAATTAAGGATTTGCATTGCATGATTTTTGAAAGATGGTCATTGGATAGTCATATATCTATTTAAACAGAAATTTTACCATACAGAAAGAAAGATGCATGTTTTGCAAACGCCTTTTAAAAAAAAATTGAGAGACATTCAGGATTGTTTCGGTACATGAAAACAGTATCATTTTCTCATACAGTAGGGGTGGCGGTTTTTGAAACACATAACATTGAAAATGTTCAATGTTTTCAAAGCAAGGTTTAAGCTGTAAAATAAATCTGTTGAGATAGTAATAATTTGCCAATAAATTCTGGAGATATTTCTTGTGAAATTATCTTAGATAACTTTCGATTTATGTTGTAATTTGCCTTTTCTATATAGGAAATTTTGTGTGTTTTTATTTATTTTTGCAAACATTTCGTGGACATTTGTTGTTAGTTCCTTGTGCTGGATCTTAAAAGCACACTTTTTTGTGATATCAGAAAACAGTTTGACATTCTCTTCTATACCCAAAAATTTTTCAATTTCCTCCACTTTATTATATAGATTCTGTTTTAAAAATTCAAAATATTGTATGTATTACTATCGATTATTATTGGCTATTGGTTGTATACAGTATGTATTGTGTCGTCGAATGACTTATTTTTTCTAATCATAATGATACTTTTGAAAACATAAGGGTTCTTTTGGTTTTAATTCAGGTCCTTCAGATACTCAAATACAAGGTTTAATTAAAAAAATTGTAAAAATCAGAAATAATCAGTGATTTAATATGTCTATTGAACACAAACATTTCTGTAAGCCTTAAAACTCAATCTTAAACTGCAAAATCCTGAAAATTAAATGAAAAATGTGTACAACTACCTTGAAAGTCAGACCGGGTGCTGTATCTATCTATCTAGCGACAACCACCACATCATATCCTAGATAATTTTAGATAAGCCAAGCCATTAAATGTTACTTATTCAAAAATTTATTTGTATGTAGTTTATTTCGTTTATGATGTTCTCGTAACATATGCCATATCTTATTGAACATGAAACAAGTAGCGCATAAGAGGAGGAGCAGATATATAGCTGCATAGATATCAAAAGTTGACAAACATAAATTAAAACAGAACTTTTGTCATATAGCTTGAAATAAAGCCTTTATTTCGTTTAATAATTAAGTCCATATATGAAGCAAAACTTGAAGAATCAGTCGTATATTTGATTTCAAGACCACTGTTATAGATGACGTTATCATATTCTTTAAACTTTGGATTATTTAAAAAATAAAACACTATAACAATTCCGTCCAAAAAGTTTTGCACTCCCCTTAAAATCTACGTTTTGCTGTTTTTTCGAACAAAAGATTGGTTTTAAAATATATTAAATTGTATTAATTTAAATTATTTAAAAATACGACATCAACACGTAATGTTACTTCTGCTTTTAACTATTGTATGCTTTATCTAAAAATATTCTTTTTCTAAATTATTAATTGAAAAAGACAATTTTTCCAAAAATTGGACGAAATATTCAATTACCTTTCTTGTATATTGCTACATGATCTTATTATGGTTAAAAATAAATAAATAAATAAATAAAATTTAAAAAAAATTAATAAAATTGAATACTGGGAGAATTTGAATGCTTCTGATGTGTATGGCTGCTGAGTTAGCAGTTGCGAGGAATTTTTTTTTAAAAATCCAAAGACAAAGACAACGAGGTCAGGAGAAACAAGGAAAAAATGTAAGTAAATTTTTGGTTTTAATACATTTTTTAGAGAGACAATTCGAAAAACTCTCCATCAGCAAGGTTTAGGTACCTCTATGTACCAAAGACGAATAAATTGCTCTCTCACACACAAAAAAAAACAACCAAAAACAGAAACGTTTCTCTTGAGCGAAGGATCATAAAAGCAATCATATCATTTATGATATACAATTTTAATACTTAATGTAATTCTGACATGCTTGCAGCCCAAGGTTGTATATAGATAGTTAATGCCCCAAAAAGTTGGCCAGAAAGGTAAGGGACTTCTAGTCGCTTTCTATCAATACAACTAGGTTTTTTCAGAAGTCATATTGACCCACTGAAATAATGTCGGAAATGGAATAGTATTTATTTCAAATAAACAGCTATTGTTCTGATTTGGTAGCTCTATGTACCAAAGACGAATTAATTGCTCTCACAACACACACACACAAAAAAATCAAAAACAGAAACGTTTCTCTTGAGCGATGGAACATAAAAGCAAAACCAATTTTGAACAAAAAAATTGTTTACAGACGAATCTCTCAAAGCTAACAGCAGTCGAAACAAATTCAAAGTACGGCGTTATCCGCATAAAAAGTACATCCCAAGATTGAATGACAATGAAGCACCCTGCTAAGGTCACGTAAGGGGCATTATCTCACCCTATGGGCCAGGTATCTTAAACAGAGTGGCTTTGATTAACTATATATACTAGTCGACTTTAATAAATGTAGATGATCTTTGTAAATGTTTGGTAATTCCTTATAAAGATTACATTTTTCAGCAGAGCAACACCCCTTACCAGGAAAATTCTTATTTGGCCTCCGAGTTTTACAGATTAGTCTCCAATTGAAAACGTTTGGGACTACATTGTTGAAAGAGTACCTCGAGATGCATCATCATCTACAGAGTGCACCTTGGGATTCATTGTATATATACAATCACGCCCATCTGATGTCTGGTAAGGTCAAAAATTAGAACTGACAATGAAAAATTAAGTAAGTATCCATATACACAAAAAGGACAGATCTGTTTGAATATAAATTTAGTTATAGGTCGCTCACTATCTGATGTCAGAGTGTTTATGAACACGAATGCGTCCAAACCAGTAATAATAGTGTGTTGCGTTTGTATATAATCACGCTATTCTACGCTTTATTTATTACGATAAACCTGGTATTAAAAATAGACTTGATGTCAGAGTGTTTATAAACACGAGTGAGTTCAAACTGTATTGCCCAGGGAAATATGTTGTTTAGAGAAACACAACACTTAAGTCATAAATTTGTGAATGCGTATGAAAAGATTTACTGCAAATAAACAAAATAAACAATCATGATTGTTATGAAGTGCACAAGTTTACAAATATTATTACTTACATTTAGTTTATAAATACAGCTGACCAAAGGGAAGTAAGTCAAACAACTTTAATAACCAACAAAGGGAGATAATCATTACTTGACTGAAGTTTAATAAAACTATAGCTCAGTGTACAAGTATATTTGCTAGTATTATTGTGATGTAAATAAACCCTGAGGTAATAGAAAGGAAAAATGGGTAACTAAATAAACAAAGGTTGTGATATAAGTAATCATAGCAACAATAAAATGACAGCATAACAAGACCAGAAAATCGATTAAATGAACTGGGGAAAATGCAATAGGCATAAATCGTGTTTTATATTACATTGACGGGCAGTGCAAACTATTACAACTGCTCGGAATATATAAATCTTGACCGAGAACTAGACTGGTATGACCTGAATATATACCAGTCAACTGATTATAAGGACAAATTTCGATTTACGGGAAATGTCAGTAAACACTACATATGATGGTAAAGAGAAACATCTGTGACTTACCAAATTAAAAGTATGACTTGCAAAATACATTGTATATGCAATACAGAACAATTTTCACTGGGACGTAGGAACAACACACGTGTTTTTCGATGTACAGAATTAGAAAAAATGCAAAAACTAATTACATAGAGCGTAATCATGACGTTAACACAAAAGCGCGTAAATGAAGCTCGGAATTTAAAAAAAACTGAAAATTAACACGTGGGTTTGGCTCCTACACAAACCAGTAATAATAGTGCGTTGCGATTGTATATAATCACGCTATTCTACGTTTTATTTATTACGATTAACCGGGTATTAAAGATAGACTTGTTGTATAAATTGCCATCAGATCGTGAACCATCTATATATTAATCTGCACGTGTATATAAATTTCTATTTACCCGAAATGCATCATGAATGCTGGCTAGACAAAAAAAAACGTAATTCGAATTATTGTTTGAATTTGAATAAAAGGAAAGTAAAATTGTTATTAAGATAAATAATTGTTTGACAATACAGGTTATTTTGTATGTTGTACTAGTGTCATGTGTTAATTTATGAATCTCTATAAAACAAAGCAACCAAAAAAATGAGTTGTTTCATGCCAACTTCGTATACCTTACCCCCTGAAAAAAACTTAAAAACTAGCACATGACACAAGTAAAGTTCACAATTTCTTTATCAATTCAATACAATTTATCATGTTTTATAACTGTTTTTGTCATTCCTCTTTATACTCCTAAATTAACATGGTATCAATTTAGTTTTTTCTTCGTAATGCCACGAATGGAAATGATTTAATGTACACTATTTTGTGCTTTCTTTTCTCCTCAGTAGGCATTGATCTTAACTTGTTCAGCAGTTCGGTCCTAACCCGACTTGCCATCGGGAGACAGATCAGGCCCACACTGTACCCTGTTCCTCGCGTTAGTTTTTTACCTGCCTCCAGGATATCAACAAATTTACAAATCTTACAATTATTGGTCTTTTACCCTCGACCCCTCCATGTAATCTATGCACCGCTTGAAAACTTGATCCTCAAAAGTAGGACTGAGACGAAGTAATTCCTTAATGAAGCTCCTTACTTTACTTTCAGTTTCACGTGCATGTTCCTTCAAGGTCCCTTCAACACCCCTTATAATGACATTCCATTTTCGACCCCATTGCTCTAATTTTAGGCGTTCTTGTTTCTCACCTTGTATTTTGTCGTCGAACGAATTTTCCAAAGTTGGTACTGTCTTCTCGTGAATTTCTTTTAAAGAATCATTCGTGAATTCAGCAAAACTCTGTAACCCTGCCATCGTTTTCTTTATCTCTGTCACCTCCTCCTTTACTTGATCAATCTCTCTATTTACTTTGTTCATATTGACATGTAACATAGCAAAACAATCACTCAGATCTTTACCTTCATATAGTTGTTTTGTCTCCTCGAATTCCTTCCCCACACTGTTTTGAGACAAATCGACACCCATTTCCGCCCGTGTTTTTAATGGCGGGAACGACACATACATAATTCACACGCCTTAAAACGAATTTTTAAAGTCCTTTTGTTCGATATTTTGAAACAAATTAATGATTCCAAAAGTTCATATGTGATCCTACTTGTGTTCAAAGTGAATATGAGCACAACATAAGCAATTTTTGAAGCAAATAGATATTTTTAAACTAGAGCTGACTAACATCGTGCTAATCACATTCATACCGTAACCGGAAGTCCCATGTTTCATATCTTCATATTTCAAACTCATAATTTTTTTTACTTCATTGTCTTCTATGACTTTCTCCCAACCTCGGACGTGATTGAACCACGTCCCACATGGTACTGCAGAACAAATAAAGCTGAGAATACAATTCAAAATTATATCTTTTCTGACAAGTATTATTCGTTTTACTCTAAGGGCAAATCATTGTCAATCAAGTAAAAATCACTTTTGAATTATAATTGGTTACTGGTTTTTAGCTTGCTAGAAATCATTATAACAATCAATATCTAGAATTAATTAACGATGTGGTGTAAGATGAATGAAACTGCATGAACTTTTTCAAAATCCAGCTTGAGGCAAAATAAATAGAAACAAAAGTTGTTTTTTTTTTTTTAAAAAAATACATGAAGTGGTAGTTACTGGAACCGTTCACTAAGAAAAAGAACGAACAATGTGTGACCTTACAGAACGCAAGATGAACTCATCCTTAGACTGAAAAGGATGTCTGTTTCGTGTAGATTGTGGTTCAAAGAGCGAGAATTGTCCGTTAATATGTGTAGAACAGGTCGGAAAGTTATATATCAAGTGTTTAAAACAAAAGAGTATGCGATAAAGAATTATTAGTCATTAAAATAATTTAGACTTACATAAGAAAATAACAACATGTTTTACAAAATTACACAGATTTTGTGTTGACTAACAAATCATAACCACTTTCTATGCTGATATAAAAGAGTCAATATACCTTTTTTTGTTAAAAAAATTACCATTGCCCTATAAAAAGGCGTAAATAGTCCTCCCATTTAGCATTATAATCTAAGAAGCTTAGGTGATTGTGATAGTTGTGAAGGGATACAGCGACATCCTTTGGGTTTCTGAACACACAGATTACTTTTGTTTTCCGGGTGATTTCTGGTGGCAGGAATTCTAATGGAAAATGTGAACAAATAACTCTTGGTGACGAAAGCCGATCTAAAAATTCGGGTAGTAAGTTACCCGGAAATCCAAATAATGGTGCAAAGTCGGTCGTTCTATGAAGTAACATCTGAACTATTTCGTGAGTCAATTTGTGCCTGAAAATAAAATTTTAGAAGCTTTTGTAGATTTTAAAGAAGAAGTTTGAAAACGCGGTAAAAATGTTTGCCAATTTGAAATTTGAATTTTTTAAAATGCATGGTAATTTAATTGTGTTACTTAAGTGAAATTCGTTTTTAATTTTATGATGTATGAGCAGTTAATTGACTATTTTACTCTGAGAAAAAGCACGCTTTCGTTTAACAGTCAACTTAAAGGAATATATAACAATATCATCTAATAAAAATTCCTATACAATCAAGAATATTTTGGAACATTTCTTTAATGATGTCTTTTTTTATCATACATTATCTTGCGGAATTGTAGCATAAGTACATGTAACTTTAGATAAGAAGGAATGTCTAGCCAACTGAAGCTTAAAATTTTAGTTTTATCTTTTTTAAAACTTTAACAAATACAAAGATATTTTATAGTATCTAAACATATTAGAAAAAAATTGTCAACTTTATATTTTCCCATATCTTTTTGTGTTACGAGCGTGTTACATGCTATGTTAAGTCCAGTGGTGTTCAATGTAAATAAGGCTGATGATATTAGTTTACCATATAATATTATGACACATTATAATACGGCATGAAATTTTTTTACCTCTTTGCCACTTCAGACCTTATCTGAATTGTCAAAGAACTTAACCAAAATCTGGAATTTTGAAATATGACGTCAATGTAGTAATTATCACAATTTACAAATATTAACATTTGTTTGTAGAAAGCGATTGATGAAGAAAACTCCGAGTGTATAAATTCGTATAAAAGCAAACAAAATGTGTACCGATTGGTTCATTAAACATCTGAATTTCTGAATTTATGTTATTTAGTTACAGTTTATGCTTTAACACGAACACCGGATAATAATCAAGAATGTTAATCAGGCCACAAAAATAAAAAGAATTAGCATTCAAGCTAATAAATCAACCGTAATATATTATCATAACTTCCGTTTCTTGATATCAATATCATAAAAAAGAAAAAAAGTAAATACCGTTGTTTTACGTGGTTATGTGATAACATAATCTACAACCGCAGGCAACCAAAATAAGTTTTAAAATATTTTCTTACTTACTAAAGGGAAGAATACAATAAACAACAAACACTTCGAAGAAAGATTAGAGACGAAGAGGTTTAAATGCAGAAAAACGATTAACCCTACCTGTTAAGGGATTTATCTAACTTTAAAATTGCAAATATGCAAATATTCTAGGGGTTGTACTGCTTATTCACCTAAATGGATCGATATTAAACGACCGCAGTATAGTATTGGTGATTGATTTCTTTGCCCTAGACTTGTAAATCCAATAAACCAACAGACATGTCA
Source organism: Tegillarca granosa (assembly GCA_029721355.1). Lineage (NCBI taxonomy): Eukaryota > Metazoa > Mollusca > Bivalvia > Arcoida > Arcidae > Tegillarca > Tegillarca granosa. The sequence goes on along the minus strand of CM056596.1, from coordinate 5,768,117 downwards.
ACTATTTTTTGCGACACTATCCTAAAGGAATTTTTTTCTGACAGAAATATCAAATAACCTAGTTATATATATATAACTGCGTGTATGAATACATATAAAATGCAATACACAATCCGGAACTACATTATCGTAGGTAAACAAACACGACTGTCACGTCACATTTGTTTACATTCGAGATGAGACTGAAAAACACATTTACGAGATATTAAAAAGTAAATTCAAAGAAATGAATAAAATAATCTTTTGATAACATATATAGGCACCTGGCTGATATTCACCGTAATATTGACCTTGTGAGAGACAGAGTGGTGTTTTTGATGGCCTGTTGAAAGAACAGACAACAACAGATCAGTCAAAACCATCAAACAACAAAAAGATTTTGAACAATCGGATCTTTAAAAAATTCTTCCTACTTTGACAAAGCTGCTATATCCTATTATTTTGAGACAATGTGTAATGGTACAACTTGTCAATCAATTTTGTGACTCGCGGGATGTAAATTCCAAGTGATGTAAATTTCAAATGGAATTAGATTCACGCCACATCCACATCCAGTGAAAATTATCCATTTCACATGTTGTGTTTGTTGATCGGAAAAACTGAAAAATCATCTACATGCTTTTAATCAATTTACAAGAAATACAATAGGAACTCCTCAAAAGTACAATACATGGTTTAAGTACTACACAACTCTTTGCTAACCTTAAAACGATAATTTTCTAAATTTTGAGAGATATTTGCACCAAACCAGGCGTAAAGAATAAGTATACTTCTCGCTGCTTTGCTGTCTACATTTGAATGATACCGAGTATGAAGCTCGGCGCATTATGTAAAAGTGAATCTCAACCTAACAATGTCGACATTCCAGAGAAAATCTCTCGGTAAATCCCTGTCTACTCACATATCACAGATTAGAAACCCACATGCTTGGCCATTGAAAATTATCCTCAGCTACAGTACCCCCCTTCCCATTTCAGATTCACAAATTTCACTTCCGACATTAAGCCAGCAATCTTTTACTCCAAACTTCTTTGCAAATTGAAATGGGGCCACACAGGTCACCTGATTTTCGACTGAAATATGGTCCCAAATAACAACACATTTATCGTTGGTATTCAATTTTTTTTACATATTATTTATATCCAATATTCTAAAAAATTCATTATGTTAATGAAAATTGAGAAAATAACATCAAAATACCTGATAACACTATAAAACTCCCCGTTGTCACCCCACATTTAAAATATTGCGGATTAATAATGTGTCGATCTCGGTCTTAAATTCAGCTGTTGCGTCTACTGGTCTCCCCGATGTGCATGTGTTATAGATGGGAATTTTTTTTCTTAAAATAAATGAAGAATTAAGAACAAATATTTAACGAAAATATAACAATTGAACTGTTTTAAAATGGTATTCATTGTCAGTATGAATGCAACAACTTTGCAAGCAAACGGAATAATGCGCGTTAATGTTAAATATATATATATATATATATATATATATATATATATATATATATATATATATATATATATATATATATTTATATACCGTTCATACTGACCTGAACGGGGATAGCTACATATGAAGACATCACTATCTTGAACTATAAAATCTTCCTTTAGGTAACGTAAATGTTCCACCATATCATCCACAACAAAAGACCAGAAGTTGTAGGCAATATCCCCTTAATGCTTTATCGGTATATTGATAGCATTTACACACTCGGTACGAAAATTTAACTCAATATTATTATACGTAGTCATTTTCACTGTTGCACATACGTATGTAGGGCAAATATTTTTTTCAGTAGCGAGTTTATGAGTTTATATTTGTACCGTCAAACATGTAGATAACAGTTTTAGTTCACGTGATTTTTTTTCGATAAAACACGTATAATATTTGCTTTATATTCTAAAACTGGAACGTGTTTGGTTTTTGTTTACAGTTTGCAGTTTTTAGTTTATAAAATTGATGAAAAATGAAGACAGAAACCTCTCTTTTGTCCAAATCTAGAACTTGCAATTGTAATTGAAATTATATATTTTTATGTCAAATCCTGTAAGTTTGATATTAAAAGTGGGTTTCTTTGAAGAAATCTTTGCTTTAAAAGTCAATGGGAATTTTTTGGAGGAAATATTAAAAGTAAATTTACTTGTTTGCATCATTATTAGGATTTATCAGATTCTATTCAGGGAATTCATTAGCTGAATGTCCTTTTACATTACTTTTTTGCTTTTCGTGAGGAGACAATTATAACTTTTAGTACTCCGGATTAATCCAAATACAAGAGCAGTATGTGCGTAAGGATTTAAGGATCAGACTTGAACAAAAAATTACTATAACAGCTATGATCGTATTTACTTACATTTGTGGATATGACAAAATAAGACATCTCTAGCTAGCCACCTTAATAATTCTGGGCAAAAATTCATTTAGAAAAAAGTAATTATAATAATTAATACTACAGTTTATGAAAATTAACTCATAATTCTCTGTAGAAGATTTCAATCGAATCTACAAATCTGTTAACGTTACAAATATGACTTTAGAAGTAGTAAAACATCTTCGTCCTATTTAATATTTAAAAGATAAGAAGTCGTCAGATATAAAAAAAAATGTAATTTCACAAAAAATCAAAGGTTAACTTTGACCCTTTCATTCTCTCTTCATAAAATTTTATCGAATTCTTCATTTTGAGCCACTGTAAAGTAGTTCTTCCAGTCACCAATTTCTTCTGAAATGTGATACAAAGGTCAATCAATGAAATGTTAAAATACTTAATTGAAATAAACAGGAGAGGCTTTCTTTTCACCAGGAAAAGCAATATTAAAAATAAACGTTAAACCCATTTTGGCGTTGAAAACAAATAACCTTGGTAAACTATTTAACTTTTATACATTACCGTACACATAAAATATATACAGGTCTAATTGATCAAAATTCGGCATTTCTATCTCTGACACACTAGACAAAAATGCATGGCAAACCCAATTAATCATAGGCACAATAACCATTTTATTCTTCTAGTATTCGATTTTCTCACACGTTCAACCAAAGATACCACTTAATACACTCGTGGAAGGGTTTGTCTTGTGTTGATTTCATCAGCCAAAAACCGGGTTTAATTAAAACCACTCAATTATGCTTCTGATTAGAAATAGTCATAGTTTAGTTATTTATTTATTTATAATTGAACAAGAAAAAAAATATTGCATTCACATCTATTATTTGAGCACATTCAGTTACACAAATTTAACACAGAAATAGAAGTAGTTGCATACATTCTGTAGCTTTAATATTGCAGTTTTATTTAAATGGATATTAATTCGAAATTCTTCAAGATTAAATTTGCTTTATAAACTTGTTTCTTAAGGATGGTACACAATCTAAAATTTAATTGTATATAAATCTGTAAGTCTTCTAAATACAAGAATAATTGTGTTACTATTGACAGGCTAAAGTAAAGCAATTTTATCAGAAGCCAAATGAACATACTGTGATCAATAGTGAAACTATTTTTTTATCAAAGTAATTAATATATAACAAATATCAAAAGTACACATTTACAGTAAACTGGCAGACAAATTATTAAAGTATGGTAGAGTTGAATAAACGTAGAATTTTTGCTGTCTCGAGAACAAATTGTCGATAGAAAAGTTTTAAGTCCTCGAAATGTTAAAAATGTTTTTATAAAAACGAGATTGTTTAATGAATAAGTTAATATATATAATATGATATTATATATGATATATGATATGATATTATAGGATATTGCAAGCCTAGGCTAATCAGGGCCCTTAAAAAGTTTTATGGCCGTCATCACAATATTGTTGATAAGTATGTAGTCACTGTATCCCAACTTATACTGGATATATTTGACTTACCATAGGTCTTTGTTCCTTTCATTCTCAAAATTGACTTACACGTGACGGGTGTAGCTAGCTAAACAGGAGGTGCTTACCCTTCCGGAGCACCCGGCCTCACTTCCTTGATGGAAGTTCACGTGTATCACCTATTTTGCCAGTTTGCAAAGTTTTGACTTTGTTTTTGGGATTGTGATATGGACAAGGACTGGTATGTTTGTTTTATTTAATTAAGATAACTGATAAAGAATAATAAAAATCAACGATCATATTGATTACATGAACGGTTTTTTTAACTATGACATTTCCATAACTAGAAATCTACAAAGAAAACAAAATATTTAACAAAAGGTTTCATACATTTCTCAAGTCGAAATTTATATCTCATTTGATAGTCGTTCTAAAGATATTAAAAAAATATAATATAATATTCATGTAGCTTTAAAAAAAATATGGTCTTAAACCAATGCAAATGACAAAGCCTTTTGAAGTAATTGATTTTACAGTAGTATATGTTGTTAAAAGACAGATAACTTGACATAACACAATGTAATCCAACCATGTGACAGAATTTATATTCAGCCATCGTAACAACCATGAATGTTTACCTTTTCTGTATAGGAAATTTCGTGTGTTCTTATTTATTTTTGCTATTACATCGTCGACGTTTGTTGTTTTTTCCTTGTACTGAATCTTAAAATCACACTTTTTTGTGATATCAGAAAACAGTTTGACATCTTCTTCTATACCTAAAAATCTTCCAATTTTCTTCACTTGTTCGTATGGATTCTGTTAAAAAGTGAAAACAGGCACGCTTAACTTCATAGTTCACAAATAATTTACATATGAAACAATCTTTCATTTTCACGCAATGTATAATACATTGTCAACTGAATTACTATTAACCTTATGTTGTTTTTAATTTTATACGAGTATTTTTAAAGCACTATAATTATTACATAGCTAAGGTTTTTCGATAATAATTAATGCATAGTTATAAATAAGATTTTACGTATCTTATTTTATTTGTATTTAATGTAAAAATGTTCTATTTATTCGCCTTATGGGTTTGTTTGTTAAGACTAGGCGTATACAGACAGCGTTCAACTTTAAATTTAATTTATCTATGTAACATCAGTAATAGTAATGTATTTAAATATATATTATTCGTTATATTAATAACTGAAACAACTTGGAGTGGTTCAGTCCTGTCTCAAAAATTTCCAACATTTGCGATGACATGCAATCAGTAGAAAAGTTGCAACTTAGCGAGTTGTAGGGGTCACGACTGGCATTACACTTACATGTTTCAAATCTTCATATTTCAGACTCATAATGTTCTTGACTTTCTTTTCCTCCATTGCTTTCTCCTAACCTCGGACATGACTGAACCAATTACCGCGTGAAACTAAAAAGAGAGAACAGAAAAGCAAACTGAATGTTGACTTTGAATAATGCATAATAATATTTCTAAAAAAATATCTTAATATTCTAATACATTTGCAATGTTTGTAACTACAAATATTCATCAATTGCACAAAAACCATTAGGTGATGTTAAGTCAGTCGATTCCAGCGTGCATTAAATATAATTAAATCAACATCTGACATAAATTCTGTAATATAAATATAATGATAATAAATGGAAGAATAATATTAATTAAATAAACCGGGAAGAATATGAAATGCAGACATCCAAAGAATTATCGGGAAATTTACTAGAACATATTCTTATTGCAAAAAAAATGTAGCATATATGACTTTACAAAACACATTGTGATTTCACTGTCTATAGTCAGACGGTATTTCTTTTGTTTGATAATTGTTAATACAGTCGACACTAACTGAGTGGACGGATCACAGCGCCTCTCACCGCCTGCGTTCAAAAACCACTCGGGGCAGATTATAGTGGGAGAAAGTTAGTTCGTTTGCCGAAGGTCGGTTGTTTTCAGTTTCCTCCACCATCCCAGAACTGACCGCCTCGAAATAAGTGAAAAGAATCTTCAATGGGGCGTAAAACACCATTACTCCACTCCACTCCACTAACTGAGTAGCCCGTCTCAATCCAATCAAGAATAGAGTAAAGCTATTAATAAGGCTGAGGAGCAAAACATTATTTAAAGATAATCTAAATGCTCTTTTAAGAAAGAAAATTACAAGTTTCTCATTGCGAATTATACATATAGTGTAATATGCATAAATTTTTGTCGATAAAAAACGTACTTTACAAAACACCAGATGAACTCGGCGTTAGACTGAATAGAAAATCTGTTTCGAGTGGATTGTGGATTGTCCGATAACATGTCAGAAACAGGAAAGAATAGAGATATATCGAGACTTTGTTACAAAACAGTATGCGATAGAGAGTTATTTCATTTAAGAAAGTAATGTATATGAATACGCATAAGTTATATTTAAATAACAAAATAACAAATTTTTACAAATAAATTACAAACAGACAAGTTTATATTCAAATCACAATCCCAAAAAATCAAAGCAAAACTTTGATAACTGACCATATCAGTTATACACGTAAACTTTCATTTAAAGAAGTGAGACCGGTGAGCATTTTTGTCTAGTTAATAAGAACGGCTCTGTGTTGAGTAAAAAGCATGACCTTTTATGCTAACATGAAAGAGTTTATATATTTATAAAAATATATACAATAATAATAATCATAATAATAATAGTGATACCATTTCCATCTATAAATAGGCGTAGATAGTCCTCCTATGTAGCATTATAATCTAAGAAGTTTAGATGACTGTTAAAGTTGTGAAGTGATACAGCAACATCCTTTGGATTTCTGAACACACAGATTACTTTCGCTTTCCGAGTGACATCTGGTGGCAAGAATTCTAATGGAAAGTGTGAACAAAGAACTCTTGGTGACGGAAGCCGATATAAAAATTCTGGTAGCAGATAGTCTGGAATTACGGATAATGGCGCAATGTCGGCCGTTCCACGAAGTAACATATGAACTATTTCAAAAGTCCAGTTTGTGCCTAAAAAATACATACATGATAAAATATAAACTCTTACTAATAGATTTGAAATTGCAGTACTAATGTATTTGAGTCATCTAGTTGTCTATTTATTGACGTCAGTGTTGGAACTCATATAGACTCAACATTTAGCTGTATTATCAGTATAAATAAGGATTTATTTCTTTGTTGACATACGTCTGATGTGATATATCATTTATCGTTTGTCATAAATAATTGCGAATTTAATATTAAGTTTGTAAAATTAAGTCTTAAAAAAATAAGTAAAATTGATATAAGATTGGTTCTAGGTCTCTTGAAGTTTTTATTCCTTAATAAACGATGAGGTCAAATTGTAATAGAAAAGGTGAGATACCGGGGTTTGAAAATGATTAAAAGTCAGATAGAATTAATTGGTCACAAGTTGTTGAAGTTAAATTAATTTTTATAACTTGGCAAGTAAAATGAAATAAATAAAAATATTTGAGTTTAAAAAATTTCAATCATTTTTGTAATGAGTTTTTATAATTTCACCATTAGTAAATTCTGAAAATTTTAGTTTCAGCAAATTAATATCTAAGTGATATTCCTATTTAGTAAGTAAAGTGCAAGACTATTTTAACATCCAACAGTATTTTGGAACACATGTTTTCACCATTTAAAGAATTGTTTTTTTATGCAATGTTTTTCATGATATGTACCTGTAACTTTAAAATGAAAGGAAACTTTTTGGAAGATTATTTAATGTAGTTACAAATTCTAGCCTCTTAGAATTTTTTATAGCTTTTCCAAAAACAAAAATATTATTGAAAATGACTTTCAAACAAACCTTTTGTCATAACAAATTTTATACACGCCTTTTTTATCATTTTTAACTTGGTCTCCAGTCTCTTTGTGTTAAAACACGCGTTTATCAAAGTTGCACATACGTATGTATGGCAAAAATTTTCAGTAGACTTTATATATATATATATATATATATATATATATATATATATATATATATATATATATATATATATATATATATATATATAACTATAAAATCTTCCTTTAGGTAACGTAAATGTTCCACCATATCATCCATAACAAAAGAAAAGAAGTTGTAGTCAATATCCCCAGAATGCTTTATCGGTATATTGATACCATTTACACACTCGGTACGAAAATTAAAATACAGACATTTTAACAGATGCACATACGTATTCAGTATATTGTATTTGTTATGTGTATAACTAGGTTATTTACATCATTTATTGTTCACGTGTTGCTTATTACGTAATACATGTATAATATTTCCTGCATATTGTTAAGCCGGGTCATGTATTGTTTTGATGCATGAATAAAAGTTTTTATAAACGGTTGTTTAAATCAAGAACAAATCCAGAGAAACTGTACATGAGCGGGTAAAGATTGCGAAGGTGAACTTGGTTACTTTGAATTATCGGCATTCACAAGCTCTGTCAAATAATTTTAGTTTGATATTAGATATTAGAAATTATATAAGAAAAAACTTATTAACAAATAAGTTATTGTATTGCTAAATGTACATTAAATGTCAGAGTCTATACTAATTTTTGTTTTGATAGTTTGTTACATTTCATCCTCATTTTTTACCTATAGAGGTTAGTATTCTTGGCAGTAAAAATGCAGACAAACATGGCCAGTATACAATCTAGCTGATATCCTATGGTATATAGAATATATTCAGAGCAATTTAAAATTCTCATTAGGGACTGGTAAGAGTGTTTTAAATACGTTAAATAGTATTCATCATGCTTTAATATGTATTTAAAACGTATTTGAAATGAAAATGCATCAGTTCATATCTAAAATCCATTGCCGCACGTTAAATAAAAAATTCTTCCAAATATTAAAAAACAATTAGATTCAAACATAAATTTATTTAATATTTATTAAAACGTTTCAGAAACCTAAACGGGGGCTAAATAAGTTTTGTTACATATTGTGACAAGAACATGAAAATCAGCTTGTAAGTGCTTTAAATGTTTGAATCAAGATTACTACTCATTAGAAATAATATTCTTACAAAAGAATTTCTTTTGATATAAAGGCATTCAGTTATTTGAAAGGAAGTGGACTCTAGTTTAATATGTATTTTCATGTCCTCATGTTGATCTGTGATATTTAAACGAGTAAAAAATGACAATTTTCAAAACTATTTTCAAAAACTGAACAAGAGGGGGCATAGACTATGAAGATAATGTAATGACAAAAACGAGTTTTAGAGTAACACAACTGATTATCTGAGACTTTTTTATCAAATTTTTATCAATAACAACTCTAGATTGACTAATGGGAACTCGATACAAAATCAATGACAAATGGTTTTCATGAGATAAATTTAGGTAATCTGATAGATCAAATTTTATCTTACTACTTATATAATGATCTAAAAGGCTTTCAAAATAAAATGAACTTAATTTCAACCTCATTGATGTCATTACTCTTAAAAATAACCACTGCATAACACAAAAAGCTTAACGTATCAAGGTCAATGCACGAGAAAATATATAACTGCCTGATTTACGTCTGCCGTACCACTAGTTCAAGGTTTTAAAATAGATATAAAAAGTTAGAATCATGTCACATACCATTATGACGTGGGCATTTTTCGTACTTAGCTGACACCAAAATACGTGCCATCTTAGCTGGAGTGTAAAATGCAGATTTTTTAACATCCTTACGGGGATTTAAAATGACAAAACACAGAAACACTGAATTTGAAAAGGGTTAAGAACATTGAAATGCAAATGACCAGCTTTCTCATTTTCGCTCGCCAGCTAATATTGTCTGCTAGCTTTACAGAACTAACTAAATGTCAGACTTTGTCAGACTCAAGATAAATTCCAGGAAGACCAAAATTATGAAAATAAATGTAAAGAAAAAAGATAAGATCAAAATTAATGATGAAGAGTTAAAAGAGGTTAGTCAGTTCTGTTATCTGGGGAGCACACTTACAGTAGAAGGTGACATCATGAAAGAAGTAAACATCCGAATAGGGAAAGCATATGTAGCTTACAATAAGTTAAAGAACATCTGGAAGTCTAAAGTTATTGCAACATCAACTAAACTTAGACTTTACAAGAGCAACGTAAGATCTGTGCTATCATATGGAGTGGAAACATGGAGAACCAACAAAGAAATTGAGAACAAATTGCGAACATTCGAAGGAAGATGTCTGAGACGCATACTGAACATCAGGTGGCCCAACACCATTAGTAATAAAGATCTAGAATCCGGAACATCAATAAATATAATAACTGAGGTCAAGAGAAGATGGTGTTGGATAGGACATCTTTGAACCATAAACATGTATGTAGACATGGCAGTCTGTAACACTTTTTAAAAAGTAAACTGTTAAGAGTGCACTGTTGGTGTTGTATATTCTAGCTATTGTAATCAAACGCTAATTGACAGTTCTTATGTGCTTTTTCACGGGGATGATCAAAAAGACTACAATATTGAACAATGTTTGTGCCTTCTTTGGTGTTTAAAAGCAACACAAAATTGAATCAAAGATCGACAAAATAATCAAGAATCGTCGTTACTTTCATTTATGAGTATAGAATAAAATACTCTGCATTATATTGATTTCTCTGCCTAGTTAGCGAATGATTTTCAGAAATGTGCTTTTATGGCACATCAATAAAATAGCAGGTTTTTGTGTTATATATATTTACTTTACACATAGTAAAATTGGTTCCGGGTTTAAATAATTATCATATTGAAAATGCAGTTAAAGAAATTTATTGAAGCTTTATTTTATCTCTAAAAAGATTTTAATGACATTTTTCTGATTATTGTACTAATGTGACTTTTTAAAAACTTGTTTCATTTGTCTTTTGCTGCATTAACTCAATGCTAGAGACCATAAATTAAGCAAAACGGAACAGAAGTTTTTTGGTCCAAAAACTAGCCAATAAGTTTACAAAAAATCAAATGTTAACTTTGACTCTTTCATCCCCTCTGTAAATTTTATCGAATTCTTCATTTTGAGCCACTGTAAAGTAGTTCTTCCAGTCACCAATTTCTCCTTAAAAGTGATACAAAAAAATCAATGAAATTTTCAGACCGTCCGGTATTTAATCTTATATTCAAACGTATTTGTTATTAAAAAGAATAATTAAAAGCTCACTTTTGTTAACTTTTTATTACCATCATTCCTTTTATTTGGATATTTTTATCGCAAATGTAATACCATGCACCCACTCTATAACTGTGTCGAGAACTTTATTCTAATTAAGTAATTACAGGGTAATACTACCACATTACATTAATAAATTAAAACATTCAAACTATTTTAAATTGTTATGCAAGTGCCCCTGTCGGAGAAGCAAATATAGAAAAATACCTGGAAAGTAAAAAAAAAAATACCAGGAATTTGCAGAGAAAAGAAGTATTGTAAAACAATAATATTTATATTAATCAATAAGAATTCAAACGTTATATAAAAGGTGCATTAACCAATTATTATGTTTAAGATCTGGGACATAATCTAAGCATCAAAGGGTTACACAATTTTATTAATTTAAAAAATTTAGTTGTATGGAGTAAATAACTTGCAAGATTGTTCAATATGGTTTTTTTTTCATTTTTGTATTCGCAGGTTTCTGTTTTTTCCATTTTAAGGTATATATACTGGTTATAATATATGAGCCTTAGCATGCTTTGACACAAGATTAAGATTATTTAAAACTTTTTGGAGTATTTTTAAATTTGTTTTTACTATTTTATTTTTTTTTTTTTGTAAATCATAAGGTAGGTTGGAGTTGAAAACACATCTGTTTCAAATTGATAGTTTATTTTTATTTGTATTTATTTATTTATTTATTTATTTATTTATTTATTTATTTGTTTGTTCACCCATTCATTCATTTATATTCATTTATTTAATTATTCTTTTTTCAATTTTTTTTATGAAACTTTTGGTCACTCGTGAAATATTTCTCAGTCTATATCAAAATAAATGTCATTTTAAAGATTCAATAAAACGATATTGAAAGCTGATTGTTCAAAATAAATATAATCATACACACTAGTTTAATTGAACTCAATAGCAAATGGAAATTATATCAACAAGTTTTTATATAAAAGAAATTGCAAAATCTCATAAATCTGTGTAATATTTGACATTTCCGTTGTACTATTTTAAAATGGAAAGGTAATTTCAGTTTGTTCTTATGTCCAAATGAATCCGGTATAATGCTAATTACACTTTTGTTCAATTTAAAGGATAAATAACCTCAAATATTTTACAAAAAAAACATATATTAATATTTTTATAAGTGCGGAACATTAAGTAGGTTGTCCTCTTGTTATCCGATAAACAAATTTCGAAAAACATTATTTTAATTTTCCGTAATGTAAAAAATACTAGAATAATTGATAAAGAGTTTTATCAGTTGGTTGGTAAAAATTGAATTTTTGAAGTAGGCGATTGTATTTTTGTTATCCACTGATAAAAACTATGGCATTTCATGTATATGGCAACGGCGAGAATGATAAGCAGTTCACAAAAACTAAATACATTTTTCTAGTGATCATTTATATTCAAACTGAAAACCAAAAACCGTTTTAGAATTAAGGATTTGCATTTCATGATTTTTAAAAGATGTTCATTGGATAGTCCTATATCAATAAAACAGAATTTCACCATACACAATGAAAGCTACATGTTTTGCAAACGACTTTTAAATAGAAATTGTAAAGCTTTTGTGACTTGTTCCGGTAAAAGAAAACAGTGTCATATTCTCATAGAGTAGGAGTGGCCGTTTTTTAAACAAATGACAATGAAAATGTTTTCAAAGCACGGTCTTAGCTTTAAAATAAATCTGTTGAGTAATAATTTGTCAATTAATTTTGTAGGTATTTCTTGTAACATTATCTTAGATAACTTTTGTTTCATCTACTTATTTACCTTTTCTATATAGAAATTTGGTGTGTTTTTATTTATTTTTGCTACCATTTCGTGGACATTTGTTGTTCGTTCCTTGTGCTGGATCTTGAAATCACACTTTTTTGTGATATCCGAAAACAATTTGCCATTTTCTTCTATACCCAAAAATTTTCCAATTTCCCTTACTTTGTCATATAGATTCTGTTAAAAAATTCAAAATATTGAATGCATTACTATTAATTAAGAGGTTGTATATAGTATTTATTGTGTCGTCAAATGACTTATTTTTTCTAATAATAATTATAATTTTAAAGCCATAAGGGTTCTTGTGGTACTAAAATACAAGGATTGATTAAAAGTTTGTAACAATCAGAAAATTTAGTGTTTTTAATGTGTATGGGACACAAACATTCCTGTCATTCTCAATCGTAAAATGTGAAATCCTGAAAATAAGATTTAACATGTGAACATCCACCTTGAAAGTCAGACCGGGTGCTCTATCCATCTAGCTAGCTACATCCACCAAATTTAAAACCAAACCAGACAATAAAGGAACATCGAAATCTGGGATTTCAAATATATCCTAGATAATTTTAGATAAGTCAAGCCATCAAATATAACTGATTCAAAACTAGATTTGTAAGCAATTTGTTTTATTTATTATTTTCTTGTAACATATGCCATATCGTATAAAATGTGATAAAAAAGTAGAACATAAGATAGGAGCAGATATATAGCTACATAGACATTGAAATTGACAACAAATAAATTGAAACAGCACTTTTGTCACATACCTTCAAATGTACCGTTTCTATGGTGTTATGATTAAGGTATAATTCCATATATAAAGCAAAATTTGAAGAAGCAGTACTTACATGTTTCATATCTTCATATTTCAGACTCATAATGTTTTTTACTTTATTGTCTTCTATGACTTTCTCCCAACCTTTGACGTGATTAAACCACGTCCCACATGGTACTACAAAACAAACAAAGCTGAAAACACAACGCAAAATAATATCTTTTGTGAAAACTATTTTCGTTTTACACAGTTTTCTATTGACAGATAATATATGATTATAATTATAATTGGTTACTGTTTTTAGCTTGCAAGAAATCATTATAAAAATCAATATTTAGTATTTATTAACGGTGTGATGTAAGATGAATGATACTTAATGAATTTGTTTTGAAATTCAGCTTAAGGTATATAAATAGAAATTTTTAAAAAACACATGAAATGGTAGGTACTGGAATCCGTTCACAAAGCAAAAGAACGAACAATGTGTGACCTTACAGAACACAAGATGAACTCAACTTTAGACTGAAAATAATGTCTGTTTCGAGTGGATTGTAGTTTAAAGAGAGAGAGAGAGAAGAGAATTGTTCGTTAATATGTCTAGAACAGGTAAGGACACGTATATATCAAATTTTTAAAACAAAACAGTGTGCGATAAAGAATTATTTGTCATTAAAATAATTAGGACTTACATAAGAAAATAACAATAGTTTTACCAATAAGACAAATTGTGTGTTGACTATTAAATCATAAGTACCCTCTATGCTAACATGAAAGAGCCAATATAATATCTGTAAACAAGAGGCCCAATGGCCTTAACGCTCACCTGAGGAAATGTCCAAAAACTTTCAAAAAACTAAATTACAAAAACTTTACAAAATTCCTCAAGTTTGGAAATCCGGCAATAATTAATCAGAAATATCTACTCACATTTCATTATAAATAGCTCATATGAATGATTGAAATAGTAGAATGAATAATTTCCAAATCATTAACCATAAGGTTATGCAGCCATGATTTTGACCTTTGAACATATAAACTTGAACCTTATATCAGAATGGTCGTAATATCAATATCTACAATATTTTAATATACATGCTTGTACAAAACGTTAATGGTTTTCAAGATAATTCACAATTTCAGTAACTAATGCAGCTATGACCTTGACATTTCACCCTATGACCTTGTACCACAAATCAAAGTGATTGTCATATCAACACTAACAATTCTAATATATATATATATATATATATATATATATATATATATATATATATATATATATATATATATATATATATATATGCGTATACAAAAAAATAGTTTTTAAAATAATTCACAATTTCAGTCTTCTTCTTCAGCTATGACCTTGACCTTTGAACAAATGACCTTAAACCATATATCCAAATGATTTTTATATCAATACTTACAATATTCTAATATACATGCCGATACAAAAAGCTTATATTTATCAAGCTAATGCACAATTGTAGTATTTATTAACAAAAAATAACATTTCAGGGGCAACAACTCCCACATATATTATCATCTAGTTACAAAACTGGATACCTTGTTAAATTTTGTCACGCTGAAAATTTTAACAATGTTATGAATTTATATATCTCTTAATATTTTCAAGAAAATTTCTAAAACTGCATAAATCACAAATTAGGTAATGACCTTGATTTGTGACCTAGACATTTTTAAATTTCATTTTAAGAAAAAGTCAAAACTGAAAACCCCATGTCATTAATTTTTCAAATAGTCAAGTTATAACAATTTGAATCCATTTTACGAAATTTTATAAATTATACGCAAAAACGCGTAACCAATTTTCGACCAAATTTCACTAAATGAACAAAATATATGCTTAAGATCCTAGAGAAGCCAAATATCACATAAGATTTTTTTCCCCAACATCGATTTCGGAGAAGAAATTTTTTTTAGGATTTTGGACCTCTAGGTCACCTTGACCTAGTTTTGGTAGCGATAGCAACGCCATGAACATATCTGAATTGCACCGGCACATATATGCTTCTGACCAAGTACAAGTAAAATATGTCCAGCAATTTTAACGGGAAGTCGAAAATATGTGTTAACGACACACGCACGCACACATATGCACATACGCACGCAAGCACATACACACGCCGCGCCATGCCATAATCTCACATGACCTTTCGGTAACATTACCCCTGCCATCTATAAAAAGGCGTAGATAGTCCTCCCATGTAGCATTATAATCTAAGAAGTTGAGATGACTGTTAAAGTTGTGAAGTGATACAGCTACATCCTTTGGGTTTCTGAATACACAGATTACTTTTGCTTTTCGAGCGACTTCTGGTGGCAAGAATTCTAATGGAAAATGTGAACAAAGAACTCTTGGTGACGGAAGTCGATCTAAAAATTCTGGTAGTAAGTCATCTGGAAATCCAAATAAGGGCGCAAAATCGGTCGTTCTATGAAGTAACATCTGAACTATTTCGTGAGTCCAATTTGTGCCTGAAAATCAAAATTAAGAAGCTCTTGTAGATTTAAAAAAATAATAGTATTTTAAAAGACAATTCTTATTATGATACCCTATATCATTTTCATAACATGGTAACTCTAATATTTCTGTGCTTTAATGAGATATGACTTGATTGATTCTGTCTTATCTTCAAATTCAATAAAACATCAATACAATATGTTTTCAGAATAAAGTTACCTTTAGAATTTTTCCAACTTACACACGGATTTTTCTGACAATGTTGCATTTATAAACTAAATGTTCGTTGTCTTCTATTCTATCTTTACAATAATTACAATATTTGCTAACACTTTAATTCTATTTCCTACAGCTATGTCACAAGATAATTATTAATGATGATTTTAAAATCAAATTCCATGTATACTTTCTTATTTTTTTGTTCATATATTTTGGTAAAGTCAGATTTTGATTGTTAAAAAGTTTTAATCACATATTTTCTGTTTTATGTTTGTCAATTTAAAAAAAAAATTCTATATATATATTTTGTTGTTATTTTTTCTTTGTTTACATTATGTCTACTGTACAGATTATATATTCTGTTCATATTTGCATATACCTTAATAAAACCCTGTGCATATTAAATTAAACACATTTTAACAAATCTGTATTAACACGACTAATTATTCAATACTGTAATATTTTCCTTATACTTTGAGCACATAACGGATTTCCGTTGTCATTAACGATGTCTTTTAGAAAATACAATCCGCTTTTTACCCAAGATTAAAAATACAATGTTCTTTTTTTATATATTAAAAAATTATTATTTTTATATTAAGTGTAACATGGAATAAAGACATACTTACAAAAATAGGCCTAAGTTTGAGGTTTTTATCAATTATAGTTAACCTTTTTTTTTGAGTACGTTGACTTTGTATTTGGTGTAATGTGCATGTGGATAAATATGTGTTCAATCATCTGTTTATATATACACATTTTGAACAAATGTTGGTAAGATAAGTAAATACGCAAAAATTATATTATTTGCAAATTTATTATTATTATTATTATTATTATTATTATTATTATTATCTCTTTTTATGGGTTTTTGTGTAAAGCATGTTGATACCAAAATATATTGGAAAAAAATTAGCAGCTCATTTACATGACAATGCAATTGGAGCCATCTCATTCCCATTCTTTAAAACGAATTGCACGTGTGGCGCTGAATCATAAGGTTACCTGAATTTTCCAACATATACCAAAATCAGCAGGTTATTCTAAGCCAGTAGTTTGAAAACGCGGTAAAAATGTTTGCAAATTTGAAATTTGAATTTTTTAAAATAATCTAAATGTGTTACTTAAAAGATTTTAATCATAAGTGAAATTGTTTCACGATTTTATGACGTATGAGCAATTAATTGACAATGGTACTATGACAAATGCACATTCTAGTTTAATAGTCAATTTTAAGAAGTATATAACAATATCATCAAATATAAACTCCTACACAGTAAAAAATATTTTGGAACATTTTTCTAAAGAAGTATTTGGTATCATACATTATGTTGCGGGATTGCAGCATAAGTATATGTAACTTTAGATAAGAAGGATCTTCTAGCCATCTGGTGCTTAAAATATTAGTTCTATCTTTTTTAAAGCTTTAACAAAAACAAAGTTATTTAACAGTATATAAAAAAAATAAGTAAAAAACATTTTGTCAACTTTATATTTGCCCATATCTTTTTATGTTACGAGCGTGTTACATGCGTGCAGCTATTGAAGCCAGGGGTGTTAAATGTAAATAAGGCTGATGGTATTAGTTTTACCACATAATATTGTGATGGTACATAATATATAAAGCGTAATTTTTTTTTTAACCCTTTGCTACTTCAGACATATTATTAATTAACCCAATACTTTACCAAAATCTGGAATTTTGAAATATGCCGTCAATGTAGTAATTATCACAATTTTCACATATAAACATTTGTTAGTAGAAGGCGCTTGATAAAGAAACCCCCCAGTGTTTAAATTCGTATAAAAGCAATCCAATTGTGTATCGATTGGTTCATTAAACATCTGAATTTATGTTATTTAGTTAGAGTTTATGCTTTTATATGAACTATCAGCCATCTATTAAATAAAACTTTATAAACATCTTGTGTTCTTTGTTGTTTCTTACATAGACTGAGCTCTCCACATTTAAATCTGAATAAAAACAATATAAGCACTCCGGAAAATAATCAAGCATGTTGATTAGGTCACAATAATAAAAAAATTGCATCCAAGGTGATCAATTAACTGAAGGATAGTAAAAAAATTATCAGAACTTCCGTATCTTGATATCAATATCATAAAAAAAGAAAACTGATTACCAATGTTTTACAAACAAACCCACCAATATGACTATTCTGTCACCTTTCCAATACAAAACGTAACATTACCTATTTAAGGCTAGAAGGATTTGTACCATCATTTCAGAACAACAAACAAAAACATCCGATAAAATGTACTTCAAAAAGTAAAATATATTAGTGCATTAGAATTCAGAAACCAACAAAATAAAATTCTGAACGCAGATATATTTCCTTGCATCACATTAAACGAACCAAACGTTGTTAATATTTTCATTATCATTAAAACATATTCTTAATCGGAGTAATAAATTAAAGAAGCTTATTAAACCCAGCGACATAATCCACAGCCGCAGGCAACCAAAACACTAGAAGAAGTTTTAAAATATTTTCTTAATTACTAAAGGGGAGAAGACAATTAACAAGAAACGCTTCAGAGAGGAACACGTTTAAATGCAGAAAAACGGTTACCCCTACCTGTTAAGGGATTTATCTAACTTTTAAATTGCAAATATGCAAATATTTTAGGAGTTGTACGGCTTATTCAACTGAATGGATCGACTTCAAACGACCGCATTGTTTGATTTCCTGGCCCTAGACTGTTTTTTGCTCCAATATCCTGAATGAATTTTTTCTGACAGAAAGATACACACACACACACACACACACACACACACACACACACACACACACACATATATATATATATATATATATATATATATATATATATATATATATATATATATATATATACCACCCATACATACCTGAACGGGGATAGGTACAGATGAAGACATCACTATCTTGAACTATAAAATCTTCCTTTAGGTAACGTAAATGTTCCACCATATCATCCACAGTAAATGACGAAAAGTTGTAGTCAATATCTTCACAATGCTTCATCGGTATGTTGATACCATTTACACACTCGGTACGAAATTCGAACTCAACATTATTATATGTAGACATTTTTACTGTTGCACATATACGATGGCCGATAACGGCCGGACAAGAATGAAGCATTTTATCTATGTTTGTGTACCATGGTACTCATTTTTATGATACACAAACACATAAAAAAGAGTCGTTTTTATGTACCATAAAAAGTGTACCGCGGTACACAAACATAGGTAAAATGCTCCATTTTAGTCTGAACATTTGTATTATGGTAGACAGACATACCAAAAGTGTTGTATTTGAATACCATGGTACACAAAATACCGAAAGAGTCTAATTGTGTACCATATAAAAACGTGTACTATGGTACACAAACATACCAAAATAGTCGTGTTTTTGTACCATAAAAAGTGTACCTGGTACATAAACATAGGTAAAATGCTTTATTTTAGCCTGGCCTCTATCGGGCATCGTACACAAACGTATGTAAGGACATATAATTTTAAGAAGACTGTTGCACATACGTATGTAGGGCATAAAATTTTTAGTAGCAAGTCGATGTTTGCACCGTGGTACATATAGATAGCAGTTTTAGTTCACGTGACTGGTTCGTTAAAACACGCATAATATTTGTTCGATATTATAAAACTGGAACACGTTTGTTTTTTGGTTTATACATGTAGTTGTTGGTTTATAATAATGATAAAAAATGACGACAGAAATTTTTCTATTGTTTAAATCTAGAACATACCGCGGATTTTTAAATAAGTTTGTTCAGACTTCCAAGGTAAACTTATTGTAAAATATGTAATTAAAAGTTGTATCAAATGCTTTAAGTTTGATATTAAAGGCGGGGGTTTCTTTGGAAGAAAACTTTGTTTTTTAAAAGTCACTGTACTCTGAAATGGGAATTTATTGGAGGGTATATTAAAAGTAAATTTACTTTTTTGCATTATTAGATTATGTTCGGGTAGTTGATTGGCTGAAAGTCCGTTTATATTACTTTAACTTAGTTTTTTGTGACGAGAAAATTAGTTATTCCTTTAAGTTTCCAGGAGTAATAGAAATACAAGTGCAGTCTGAACGAAACAATGATTTTGTCTTGTTCCAATGCGTGTTTATGCGGCGTTAGTACAATTGCTATAATGTCGTAGACCACTTTAACTGAGCAAAACGGTAAAAACCTACGGTAATATAAAGACCCTTTTCGCTTGAGACAGGCGGTAAAGGAGACAGGCGCTAAAGTCATAGCACTGAGACGCCTTTTTGAAGTTCAACGCTTTAACAACCTGATCATCAGACCCTTTTTCTATACAATTGTACATGTATGTTGATCTAAATTATTTGACTTTAAATAATTTTACGAACTTTAGATTCATTGATTCTCAAATGTTTGGCTTATGTTTTTTATCTATCAAACTTTTTGGTGTTAGTGTCACTGAAAGGGAATGAATTTCCGAAATGTGCACATCTAGCACATCAAAATTTAACTGGTATTTGTGTTATATATTAACTCTTGAAAAGGCCATTTATACAGTGGGTATATAAGTTAAACCCATTATCCGATAATTTAATCTATTTAAACAGATGGAAAAACCAAAAAATAGAAGTATAAGCAAAGATATGGACACACACACAGAGAGGATACATGCATTGAATAGAAAAAAAAGAAAAGCTAATGCTTTTACTCTAGGATTTCACTTCGAATCTATTTTACTTATATCTCTATAATTAGGTATGTGTCGAATCTTATGATTGCATTTTTTTTTTTACTTTTTGCAATATATACTGAAATTAAAAAAGCACGAAATAACGTGTTCAAGTGCGTTTTTCCGTTGCGTTTTAACACATTTTAAGCACGTTTAAGCAAAATCTAAATACGTAGTAACTGGTTATAAATCACGCAGTTACGTATCTCCAAATTTGAAAATCTGTTATCTGAAATGCATAACAAAGCTAGAAGTTGAAACTGTACAAGTTTATATTTATATATAATTGTGAACTGGTTTTTTCAGTACGTCGTTAAAATGCAGGCAATAAATAAACTGAAATTAAAGTCACTAAATAATTTAAAAATCACTACAATACAGCTATTGTAAATGAATGTTACGAAGTTTAGAAACCCAGCGATTGACAAAAAAAATAAGAAGAATTTTGAAATATGTCGATATGTGACATGGTTGTAAAGTAATATTTCTGTCAAGTTGTTAAGACATTTAAACAAAATACTGCTCTTGAAGCGATGCAATAAATAAAACTCCAAGTATTGTTTTATTTAAGAAATCAATTAATGTATTTATCATGACTGGTCACTAGGAGTGATAATACAGACCGGAAATATTCTCATAAAGTCAGGAACTGCAGGCTTAAGGTGGTCAGAAAGTAATCGTCAAGCACCATTAACCGTGAAAATAAGTAAAAACTTTCATACTTAGTTGCAATACGGAATTGCTTTTCAAAAAGTAATATATAGTTATATAATAACATTTTATACATGTATATATAAACAAAATACATGTATTATAGATCTGCAATCTGATATGCAGCATTTAGAAGATTTAAAATTTCAAACAAAATGTCAAACTAATGCAAACCTTTTTTTCAGATTTTAGATCATCACTCTAAATAATCAAAATAATTTGAAGTTTATTGATTTCTATGATAAATTCCGCATGTAACCAAAATGATTCGGCAGTTTTGTGACACACAAAAAGTAAAGCTACTATTGTATAAAATCTACTTGGTTGCTAACTATGTTTTTATATTTATTTATTTATTTATTGATTTATTTATTTTTATTTTTTTATTTATTTATTTTTGTCTTTTGTGAAAAATCTAACCATTCCATTTAAAAACTGATATTTAAACCTAGAAAAAATTATGCTATTGCAACATGATAAAATAGTCAATTTTCGATCCACTGTCCATTTCACAAGACGAAAAACTTCGTTAACATTGTTCAACAGTTATATCTCTGTTAAAAATATCTGGTTTCTGTCTAATCAAAACATTATCTAATTATGCGAGTTAAACTAATTTTGCTCAAAAGTAACCTTTGCAACAAATGCCAAGATTTTTTTCTGAATAAAATATTTTCTTAAATTCTATTCTATAAAATATGATACATATCTTGTAAAAATGTAACTATGACTCAAAATGACTGTAATTTGTGTCTATAAGGTGTCTTGTATAATATGACGACAGCCTTACATGTTTGTAAGTGTGGTCTGACATGTGTCCCTTGTGATGCAACAATCTAGCAGATGCTCATCGTTTGATAGTCTAGATAATAAAGTATTTTAAATGCGTCATTATATAATTGAAATGGGATTTAACGTATTTGAAATGCATCGTTCGTTTGAAATGCGTTTTCACAGTAAAATGAAACAAAAGTTTTTTAAATGAACTTAATATTCACAAAAATAAATTATATAACATGTTAACGTGTAAGAAACCTAACAGAACGATGACAAAGACGTTCGTAATCTCTCTTTCTTTTTACTGGTAAACACATTAGAAAATTCATTGTTTAATTATGGTTATTATATAATTTATACTGTGTTAAATAGTATAACACTAAATGACAGTAAGTAATACAGGGGGAGATAATCCTTCTTGTAACAGATCATGTTGACCTGTGATGATAAGCAAATTAAAGATAACTTTTTCATATCTTTTTTTTTTTTTTTTTTTTCTACAAAATTCAACATAAACCAGGTTTAATTTTATACTTACAAACAGGAACAAAGTAAATACAGATAGACAGGGGGTAACGTAAACATACACACTAAGATGTGACGTAAATCATATAGACAAGGGCAACGTATATATAAATAGATAGGGGGCAATTTAAATATAACCTGACAGGGACAACGTAATATAAAACCTGAACAGGGACAAAGTAAATATTAACTGACAGGGACAAACGTAAATATAAACTGACAGGGACAACGTTAAATATGAAACATGACAGGGACAAACGTAAAATTAAACAGACAGGGACAACGTAAATAGTAAACATGATAGGAGCAAGCCGTAATATGTACAGAGCAGAGGACAAACGTAAATATGAAACTGACAGGGCAACGTAATATAAAAAAAGACAGGGACAACGTAAATATAACAGACAGGGTAACAGGACGTAAATATAAACATGATCAGGGACAACGTAAATATGAACAGACAGGAGGACAACGTAAATATAAACTGACAGGGACCGTAATATAAACCTGACAGGGACAACGTAAATATAAAACAGACAGGGACAACGTAAGATTATAAACGAGAGGGACAGACGTAAATATAACAGAACAGGAGAACAACGTAAATATAAACTGACAGGGACAACGTAAATATAAACTGACAGGGACAACGTAAATATAAACAGACAGGGACAACGTAAATATAAACTGATAGGGACAACGTAAATATGAACAGACAGAGACAACGTAAATATAAACTGACAGGGACAACGTAAATATAAACTGACAGGGACAACGTAAATATAAACAGACAGGGCATTGTAAATACAAACAGACAGGGACAACGTTACTACAAACAGACAGAACAATTGTAGATAGGAAGCAAAAACAGAGAGACAATGTGAATCTCAACATAATTTGATAAAAATAAAAATTACTGACATGCATTCAAAATGCCCTTTTTAAAAGAAACACATGTACGAAAATTATTATATAAGAAAACTGCAAAATCTCTCTCTCTCTCTCTCTCTCTCTCTCTCTCTCTCTCATATACAGTTTTAACTCTTTGTAATTTAGTTAAATCCTACTATTTCCAGTTTGTTGTAGAGTGGATCGCGATACACCAGTGCTTTATTAGTCATAATAATCTTCAGTATTTGATTCTGTTCAAAATAATCAATTCTTAGTATATGGCTTGTTTTCTTCTTTCTGTGGGACACTGATCCTTGGTCACATTCTAAACTTTCATCATTTGCCAGCAATATACACTGGCGGTATGATTTTGTGCGTCTAAATTCATTGGTTAATGCCAACTTGGAGTGAATGAGGTAACGACCAGCACTTAATATCTTAAAACTCCCATCTTGATTGATGTGGGTAAGGTTAGGGTTTGTGTTAATCCTGGAAGTGTTCGGTAAATACCGTAATGTACGACTAGTCTCATCTGAAAAAATTCCAGAGTAAACTATGTTTTACTAAAGGTTTAGTGTATACAATTTGTTAAGAATATTAGCTTTAAAAGGGTCAGGAATTGTGCTTTTTTCTCTACCGCATTTTTTATAAAGTTTAGTATCTTTGAAGGTGCCCGTGGTGTATTTAACATATGCATGATTGTTAAATCTAGAAACAAAATTTGTAACTGAAAACTTCTGAAATATTCAAGACAATAAACATTAAATTATATTAATTCCAACTGTAATGAGGACGTTTGGTGTTGATGACCATGACATATTTACAGCTAAACCCGAGATAACAATGATGTTGTATTCAATCAATCAGAAGTTGAAATCTAACTAGACAGGTACAAGATAAAAAGGGAGACTATTGTTATTACTACTTTAATCATTAAACTGTCTAGAAACGGCTCATTTAAAATATAAAACATTGCTGTTAGGGCACGAATGTCCAGTCACTGAAATAATCATATATTATCAACTTTTTCGGCCCCTAGTTTCACTGATGAAGAATGAATTTCCAAAATATGCACATACGGCACATCAAAATCAATCAAGTATTTTTGTTAAATATTTACTACCATTGAGCGGATACCGCTGCTGGTTGAACCACCCCCCCCCTCTCCACAAGAGTAGCCATAACTTAACAGGCAGTACTTTGTGCTCTCGTATAATGTACCTTGTGTCAAAAATTTCAGCCGTCTTAATTTTTGAAATCTTGCACATCAAATTTAATCAGGTAATTTTGTTAAATATGAATGATATAAAACGTATAATTATAGTGAATCGATCATTTATGGTTCATACAACAAAAGCATTTTATAGACCAAAAGCAAGGCAAATACAGATAATACCCTACTATCTTAAGATTAAATATAACAAAAAACATACCAAACAAAGAATTTATATCAAGTACACCGGTAAAACCAAACATTTTATCTTCTGTTGAGGCTGCTGATGATGATGACGATGATGATGTATTTTGCTGGGCTGTAGAAGTAAAACAACAATAATAATAATTTTCAATAAACAATTATATATATATATTGATGATTATTTTAAACTAAAAAATCAGTAATCGTTAAGTTACAATGATAATTATTGATCATGCATTCTATTGACATTTAAATATTGCCTTTATTATATGTCAAAAAATTCAGTTAGTATTCATTGGACAGGTTAAAAAAAAGGTAAAATTGATCAAATTAGCTGGAATGCAAGTACAGCATGGTTTTAGCAAGTCATGTTTATACAATCTTACAATTTTATCTTTTAAAGTGTTTTGTTCAGAATTTTATTACAAGAACAAGAGAAATGTCCGTACACTTACATTCTGTCTGTATAATCCCTCGATATTCAGCATCATGTGGTATTGTATACCTCATCTAAAAAAATAAATAAAACAACATTGCATTAATGATTAGAAACACGTACAGAAATTAAAAGATATGTGTACATGACAGTAACCAACTGAAACAAAAACATCAACAATATAAATTCATGATAGAGAAGTAAAGACGAGAAAAGATAAGCAGATCTTGTGCCACTTACATGTATAATAAAGCCCTCGTCTTTGAGGACACTGGTGTAAATGCCCAGTAGTGTGTTTAAAGTATTATTGAAGGACCCTCAACCATTAAACATATTTTACGATCTGGGTCTATAAAAACAAACTGGTATTTTTGTGCTTGTCCTTTTTATGTATTGTTTTGAGGTTTTTTCGTTTTGACAATACTGCAGTTTACGTTTGTACCGTTTGATGTTGTTGATGTGCCGGATTATCATGAATCATAAAGGTTAGCCAAATAAGCCATGCTATAATTCCCGGTAACACCAGTACAGTCCTGACACCCTCTACTAGTGATTTAATGAGCATCTTCCATCTATATAGTACTGTTTATGTTGTTTCTGCATCTTTTGTTATCCTTTCTATTCTTTGTTATTACATCGTCGATAGAATACAGCATGCTTTCATCGTAGTTATTTTTTCTGCTTTCTTTTAAATCTTCCATAAAACGTATTAGTTTTGTTTTTCTAAGTTATGTTTCTTTAAAAGAATGCAAATGAATTACTACCCAAATAAACAATGACGCTGTTTTTCTTCAACGTCTTAATATACCTGATTCCAACGCTCTATTTATATCGTTGACTTAATTCAAAACTCAAATCAATAAATCAAATTTGGGGGCGTATAATATGGAATCCCACACTTGTTTCTGCATTAAATATAATCACTTTATTAATTGATTGTATAATTGTTTCATGAGTCATTGCAAAAATTTTTTTTTTAGATTTTTATTGTGATTTTTACACTTTAAGCAATGAAAAAACGCATGTGATCAGCACATTAGCGTATTTATTTGAGGAATAATATAAGTACATTGAATAATGAAACAAGATAATTTTTATTACCTTGGATGTTTTACATAACAATGATTGTCGAGGTACCATAAGGTCAGAACATTGCTAGTTATACTATTATGACTTGCGTTACGTCAATTTGATTGTAAAAACCACCGATCTTGGACAATTGTCATAAAAATTACGTGTCCGTAGTCGTGTGTGTGTGTGTGTGTGTGTGTGTGTGTGTGTGTGTGTGTGTGTGTGTGTGTTGTAGTAAGGTCTGTGACCACCTGACTTCGATCTTTATTCTATTGAGTTGTAAATGTTGGATGAGAACTTCACAATTTTAGGACATATCTAGAGATCATATGTGTATGATACACCTAATTAATGTCCAGGCTAATTATATAAGCAAAAACATCATGTAATGATCACATTCAAGTCCACTAACGTTACCGGTAAGAGGTCACGGTGATTTATTAATCAGTGGCCTGGAAGCTTTTTCTGGACATTGATGAATAAACATTAAGTATAAAAATGACCAAAATTGTAATTTTAAATACAAAAAATATTTGGTTTATTTTACCCATGTAGTTTCTAATATCATCACATATTTTGAAGAAGGGCCATAGAACGTATGCGAAATGTTATCAGAAAAGGAGAAATAAAACAAATACTTTTCCAATATAATTTCTGATACCATCACACAAGCGTACTGCCAACACCTGCCTGAATCTTAGATTCGAACCTAGGCGGTTAAAGTCGCTGTATTTAGTAAGCCGGTGCTTCAGATAACTCGATCACCGACCCATTCAAAATCTTATAAAATCCGGCGCAGAGTTTTCTTCAACAGTTTTGTTTTTGTCCGAAGATTTTATCGACATTTCTTATAGCCAAAATTGTTTTTATTCTAAAATGTGTTACTATAGAATCGGACCAGTTTTGCACGCGTAGATTTACAGCCTGTGCCGAATACATTGTAATTATTTGAATGATTATTAATACCCCATTTGTATTGCATATCATATGTATTTAAACACATATGAGTAATTCATAATTTTTGGGTTTGGAATTTGCTTGACCTTGACTGTGATACTTTAACTGATCTACACAGATTACTTTTGGAATTTCCATAATTTTGAAAATTTGAAATTGGTTTTTCTACCTTATTTGGTTATTGGCTTAATATAGACTTTTGAATACAACTTGTGACTTGTCGATATATTTATATAGCTCGCAAGTTAATTTTAGGCGACCTTTGGAGTACAAAATAAAGGGTACATATCAAACACCCTTGGTATCAGCTGTTTATACAATAATAATATATAAACAGTTATAATGTTGACATTTTCTCTCCTGCTGCAGTTTCAAAATGAACATTTTCTATTTGTGATGACAATCAAGAATGAGCTAATCCTCACACTTCATGTTTGATGTTGTGTATGTTGGTATTGTTTCAGAAGCAAATTTTTATATTTGAAACACTAAAACAAAGTTAGTCTTTCATACCTTAGAATTTAATCAGTGTATGTAATATTTAGAATGGCACTGCGACCGAAGCATTAGTTAAGTTATTTTGGAATTTCCACATAGTAAAATATTTCATAATGTATAAATTAGTATGTGTAAACTCATAAATACAATGTGTGATGTTATCTTGAAGCAGGCCTAAATGTTGACGACTCAGACTTTACCGATTTGTTTCATATTTTATCAATATTCAACTTACTATTTATAGATTTACAAAAACAAGGAAATAGATAAAGCTGGTCTAAAAACCATGTTAAAACCATCCCTAAAGAGGAAATTTCATTTGTCATGTCAGTTTACCATAAGGAAAATTTTAACTCTTCTTAAGCACCCGGTCTCACATCTATTATTTTTGGTAAAGCGATTTGTATAGGATTATTTTTAGAAACTCCTTAATACAGCTTTAATATTTTTTTACAAAAGCCATTTTCCGTTTTGTCACTTTTTACAGACGAAAACTAAACTTGTGTTATTTTTTGATAAGCAGTGTTTTATTTTAAACTGTATGATTCAGTTTACTTAGGTAAAAGTCTTTTGTAATAGCAGTTTAAAAAAAATTCAATACTTATAACTAGCCTTGACATGATTTTCATTCACTCATGCGTTATCGTCTATCATACTTCTGTGTCTTAGTAAACTACAAGTAAATAGAGTTATCGATTAAGGTCACTATAGAGTGGATGAGCAATGGCGGACGTTACTGTTAGTCAAGATGTTTTCGGTCAAACAGATGATGGAAAAGATGTACTAAGGTATGATTGACAGTAAAATATAATGTACTGGATGCTTTACCATGTTTTACCTATGATAATTATATCAACTGTACAGTTAGCATTACGTCAGGCATATACTAAGAAATAGACTGACCTTTACATACCAAGTCGTTTTTACAGTTTATCTGATGTACTTAAACATACTCGGTAACAGCTAAGTATAACGCCCCTAAATAACTGGTACAAAAGTAAATATTAACAAAAATTTCTGTTTAATTTTGAAGTGCCAGATATACACATTTTGGAAATTCATTCTTCAACAGTGACACTAGGGGCCAAAAAGTTGATAGATAAAAAAAGATAATCCAAACATTTAAAAATTAATAAATCTAAAGTTCCAAAATTATATGATTCAAAATTCAGCTAAGGAATGCCTTGCAAAAGGGAACGAAAAATTATTTTTAAATGAATTCAAAAAATTAAGACGGCTGAAAATTTTGCTACATGGTACGTTTTCTGACAGCACAAAGTACTGCCTATACGGAGTAATGGATACCCTCGGGGAGTTTTGCTACACCAAAACGTTACCCGCTCAAGGGTAATAAATATTTACCAATGCAAAAGAAAATCATTTATATATGCTGTTAATAGTAAACGTGAAATTGTTATACGGAGTCCGTAAGGGGACAGGTATGTAAAAATAATATTTCGTTTTTTTCGCAATAGCTAATTCGAATATTCACAAAAGCTATTTCGTATTTTCAAAATAGAATTTCATAAGATATAATGGATATCTGAAAATATACATAAGCTGGGCATGGAGTGGTTGATACAACATCGATTTGTGGATTATAAGAAAAGTCAGTTTTTGCATATTTCCGCCACTGCACATTTTGTCGTAGGCGAAATACAATTTCGAAAATACGATATAACTATTGCGAATATACGAAATAATATTTCGAAAATTCGAAAGACAATTTTGAAAATATGAAATAATTTTCAAAAATGTCTTTGCGGACTACAAAATACATTTAAAGTAAAACATTTATAATACATTTTAAAAATGCATAATTCTGACAAGCAATAAATAAATGCCTAATATAACAAGAGGCCCATGGGTCTTAAGGCTCACCTGAGTATATGTCCAATATTGATTGCAAAGTGCATTAGACAATATATTAGGTACAGAAAGTTTAAAAGTCTTCTCAAGTTAAGAACTCCCACGAAAGTTAATCAGAAATATATCCACTCACATTTCATTTATAAGTAGCTTATATAATATGCATATAGTAACTATAGTGCAGTGAATAATTTCCAAATCATTAATCAATTTCAGTATACTTATGCAGCTATGTCCTTGACCTTTGAACATATATGACCTTGAACCATATATGATTGTCATGTCAATACCTACAATATTTTAATATACATGCCTATGCATGAAATTAATAGCTTTCAAGATAATTAATAATTTTAGTATTCCTATGTTGATATGACCTTGACCTTTGAACATATAACCTTGAACCATATATCAAAATGATCGTTGTCTCAATACCTACAATATTCTAATATACATGCCTATATAAAAAGTTAATAGTTTTAAAACACAATTGGCAATTGAAGTCTTTTTTTTTTGCAGCTGTGGCCTTGACCTTTCAACATATGACCTTGTATTATATATCAAAATGATCGTTTGTGCAATACCTAGAATATTCTAATATACATGCCTGTACAAAAAGTTAATAGTTTTCAAGATATAGAGACAAATATATAATTTTTAGCAATTTCCCCACTCAGTGCCTTATAATTTCCCCATTTTTAGCCTCATTGCTACTACTTGTGCAAATCTGAAAATAGATGGCCTAAGGATGTTATAAATAAAATAACTAAGGTATGTCTTGTGTAGATTCAGAGGAGAAGATTTTTAAAGTTTTTCACTATTCCCCCCCCCCTTTTTTTTATGGGGCCCCAAGGGGATATAATTCCTTCATTTGTGCAAATCTGAAAGGGCTTCACCCAGGCCAAGTTTCATTAAATTTGGCCAAGTGGTTTTGGAGGAGATGATTAAAATGTAAAAAGTTTACGCACGACGGACGACGAACGACGGACGACGAGCTAAAAACTGAAATAGATGTGTTTAATTAATAAGAGTATTATAAAACATAAGAAGTTTTTTTGTGTACCACTTCTATGTGAAACATTACCTTAAACTGTTTAATACGAAGCCCGCAAGGTGACATGTATGGAAAATAAATGTTTTTTATCAACATCATATTCATTAAAATAAATTGGTGATACATGATAACACATACATGTATCTGATCGCTAACATCATGATTCCAAAAATATACTCAGTATTATAAACAATCTTTAATACATTGTATACAGCAGGGTTATGTTTCAAGAGAGAGAGAGAGAGAGAGAGAGAGAGAGAGAGAGAGAGAGAGATTTAGTATTTTCAAAATAGTATTCGAAAAAGTTATTACGTATTTTCGAAAAAAAAGTATTTTGCCGGTAAAAATATGAGCAACGGTGGCAATATGCACTGTCACAAAGATGCATAGAAAATAATTGTTTTGCAAAACATACATCGATGTCGTATCTACTACTTTTTGCTTCGCGCTGTGTAAATTCGGAAAATCCATAATGTCGTAAGGAATTCTATTTCAAAACTTGATACGAAATAGCTATTGCGAATATTCCAATTAGCTATTATGAAAATGAAATCAAATAGGATTTGAAAATTCTCAACACTATTTCGAAATTACGAAATAACTATTGTTATTTCGATTCTTCGAAATTCTATTTTGAAAATACTAATTAAGGTTTTTTAACACAAGTGACCGTACGGGCACCTGTTTGAAGATGTGGGTCAACAATTGAAAAATACCTGTATTCTTATCAGTATTGTTGAATATATAAATTTATGTTGATAAAGATAGATCCTTTAAAAAGTGTAAATTTAAGATCTTTTATAAAGCCATGTCCAAGTGAAAAGTTAGTTCCGTCTTCTAAAATTAAATGAGTACAATACCTTAAGTTTTGTCACAAAACGGTTACCTTGGTTATAGTAAAGAGTCCAGTCTTAATACGTAACCAAACATTGCATGCACGAAACAACGCTATTCCTCAACGATGTTTCGTCGACAAAGCGGATGATACGTAAGCTTCACAATAGAGATGGTGTCCGGTATGGTCTTAACGTACATGTTTTAATGCCTTTTTTCAATTCTATCATTAACAAAAGTAAACACAATTTTGCACTGATATATTACAGATTTACATTCATTAATAAGAACAATGTAACAGTAAGGGTAATAAACTATGGTTGTATAATAACTGATATCCTTGTACCAGACAAAGATGGTAATGTAGCTGACATCAGTTTAGGATATGACAACTTCGCAGGTAAATCTTATATATCCCTAGAATAGTCATATCACTTTTAAAAACTCTGCTCCTTGATTAATGCGTCAACTTTTATTAGTAACGTCATGCAAATTTGTTTTTAATCATTATTCACTGGATTTATTTTTTTATTTCCTAAGTGGTTTCAGTTTATTCGTGGATATATTTGATTTGTCTAATATCAAAGACACTGTTGTTTATAATTGTCTCTCAGGAGTAAAAGATGTTTGCGAGTGTAATTAAAACGTCGATTGTTCAAATGTAATAAAATAATTTGTCGTTTGCCTTCTTAGACAACCAAGCCTTCAATGGCATAGATGTCGAGAGGTCTAAATTGGTGATTTAAGTATTGCCACACCTACCATCCCCTATAGGTAAGTTGGAGTACCGTTCGGTTAATTATCAGTGAGAGAACGTTTGCCAGGCAGAAAGTTTTTTAAGAAAAATCTTATTTTTTTTCTCCATCTAGTATTTGATCGTCTTAGTAGGAAGTAATCTCTTGGCTGGAAGTAGAACATCATTTTTCATTCTATATTTAGTAAAATATTTGCTAAAGTACCAACGTATTAAACAGGCATACATTCGATAAATATATTTTGTATATCTTTTAACTGTAAAAATAATAGAAAATTGATATCAATTTAAAGGATATAAAAGCAATCCCAACTATTTTGGAGCAATATGTGGAAGATTTGGTAGTAGGATAGCTAGAGGAAAATTTACCCTAGATGGAAAAGAATACACACTTGCTCTTAATGACGCCTTTTCTGTTCCTCCAAGTCATTTACACGGTGGTAATAAAGGGTTCAATAAGGTAAAATATTTATTATTCTGTTCGGTTAACAATAAACTTCTTTTTAACATTGGTTTTACTTTCTTTTATCGAACGAACTTATGGGTTATAATCATTAATATCATGAAATAAAAACTTCGAACCGTCAAAGAATCTGTTAAAAGAAAATAATTAAGGTTGTCGGTAAAATATATAATTCATTACATGGCCTGTTTTCCTGTATTTACTTTCGAAATACAAATATTGCTTAATAAACCAACCCAGTCTTTAAGACGGAATAATACAGTAATCCCCATTCCAAGCTTCACCGATAAAAATATCAAAAACCTAATTTTTGCAATATTTTCAATATATACATACTCACGATGACTCAGTGGTGGAGCCTCTGCCTCAAGAGCGGACGTCTAGGTTCGAACCCCAGTCGGATGATACGTAAGAGTTTTTAAATTGAGACACTGCTTCCTCGCCGGCTCTCGGCATTAAGAGGAAAGAGTATAGACTAGTTCTCATGGTGCGATGATAATAGACTAGGGAATAGGTATGTTTGTCTGCGGTATTCTGACTCGGTGAGCTAGTACCTTAACAAACAGTCACCCTGAGTGTGCGCTAGTACACAGCAGACACTAATACACACTTTGAAATCTCAAGCATAAACGAACTTAGATTAATTCATACAGATTGTTA
The DNA here is from genome assembly GCA_029721355.1 of Tegillarca granosa. Classification (NCBI taxonomy): domain Eukaryota; kingdom Metazoa; phylum Mollusca; class Bivalvia; order Arcoida; family Arcidae; genus Tegillarca; species Tegillarca granosa. The sequence continues at coordinate 5,734,196 of CM056596.1, read as the reverse complement.
ACCTTGCTCTATACTGTTTTTAACATAAAAAATAAGTTTTGAATCCTACTCTATGGGATTTGTTTATTTGATTTTATACAATGCATTTATACACTGAAAGGTTCTATGGGATGCAACGTTGGAGGGTAACAAGCTACATTTGACATATATAAGCCATGACGGTGAAGAAGGATACCCAGGAGAATTGACTACAACACTCATCTATCAACTGACCAATGACAATCAGTTCATTTTATATTACACGGCAACAACAACAAAAGCCACGCCTATAAACCTTTTGAACCATGCATATATTAATTTAGGCGGACAGGTAGTTATTGATTTTGTTACTCTGTGTGTGTGTGTGTGTGTGTGTGTGTGTGTGTGTGTGTGTGTGTGTGTGTGTTAAACGCAAACAAAGAAACTGAAAACACATAAAGAACAACACGAAATAAATGCATGGAATAAGAAAACAAGAAGCTATAATTATGCTGATAATAAACATACTCTTTAAGATATATCATGCTTTTGCAACTTGATTTTGGGCACAACTAGGATGTCTTTTGATTGTTGTTTGATCGCTTAAATTATTATCTGGCTTAACCGAATTGACGAAGGGAATACACATTCATTTAAGTTCGTTAGTGATTCTATCCGTCCGTTCCTCCGAGCTAGGTTCATGTAAAGATATATTTCCTTGATGTTTTCTTTGTAGACTTCATTTGTACATAACACTCCCAAGGAGTTAATAAAAAATATAGACCACTTTCTTCCACATTTTATACATCATTAACTTGCTTAGGCTCTATGCATTGTCGGCATGAACTCTGTGTTAATAGTCAATGAAGAATGTTCTGTGTAATTAAATTAAAAATAGGTCACTGTAACCGGTATTTTTTTTTTGTCATTGACCTAGGTTAAATTTAATATTCAGATTTTGAATACGTCTTTGTGTGTAAATACATTGACGAAACCTCTGTTTAGTTGAAATAAAGTAAAAAACTTGAATAAATAACTTTGATTATATATATATATATATATATATATATATATATATATATATATATATATATATATATATCTTTACAACTTCCATTTAGTGCTTAGTCTTCATTTTAAAATGTTCTGACACTGCCTATGAGCGATATAGCGGTATATTACGTTGGTTTGCTTAAAAACATTTTTGTGCTCATTTTTTAGGATACCGATTTCATTGAAGATTAAAACGGTTTGCTTACTAAGAATGGACCTAATTTCTAGACAAACCATATCTTTCTTGCATCAACATTTTTAAAAACAAAAGAAAAGCAAAAGATTGATATTAGAAATCCATTCAAATCTGTCTTTTTTAAATTTAACAGAATAGTGGAGACATTACTGACCACGTGTTTACTATACATGCTGATTCATACACGCCATTTACCGAAAACTATCTTCCTACAGGCAAGTTTTGTTTTACATATAATATTACTTTTACACAGTTCTATGAAATGGAGCTTCTGAGCAGATGTATCTCAGTGGACAAATATCTCCAATCAAACTCAAAATATAGAAGGCAAATATAGTATTCAAGTATGTTTACAGAAATGCAACCGATACATGAAATATTTAGCAGAATCTGTTTTATACAATCTGCATATCGTATTTAGAAATGCCAAAGTATATCCAAACACCGTCTTTTTGTAGTTTAAATTTATGCCTAGTTATTCCTTTAACATCGTATACGTTTTGATGGACTAAATAAATACCTATGTAGACCCTTCAGGTCGTCTACCGTTTGGACGTGCCTGCTAAGAACGTATGTTGTGTTTAAGTTGCAGCAATTTTGCTTTTATATTTTATGATTTTGTAGAAAATTATCAGCCATGAATACGATGTATATTAAAACAAATTAAATTCAAAAGTATTAACATCTTTATAGCGGTTGGCTTGCTTGTTATATTACACAGAAAAATAATGCAAATATCTGCTAATGCTTTTTACTGACAAGCTAATAATCTTAGTATCACGTTATTTAAAGATAGTAACAATGAACATAAAGTTCACCTAAAAACTAAGAAAGAAAATTGTTTTACATGTTTCAGAGACGAAAACTATAGTTTTCAAAGTTAACAAACAGCATACCATTCGTAAAGATCGCACATCGCCTTTTATCTTTCACTGAACAAAACCAAGAGAAAAAATATCTTGACACATTTTAGAGACCCCGCAAAAATCAACCAATGAAAAGTAGTTATATTGAGTACGTTAGCACTGACTGTAAATGGAGAAGTGAAATTACAACTCATTTGAGCGAATGAAATTGAGTCCAAATGTTTTAGAACAAAAAAAAATACAACTTTAAAACATCTTGTATACTGTTAATACTCATTTAATGACGAATATTGTTACATGTGACAAGTAATTCTTTTGTTTTATTATTTATATTTTAGGTCAGATAGCATCTGTTGAAGGAAGTTTATACGACATGAGACACCCGACAAGGCTTGGACCTCGACTAGATATAGATAATGGATTTACTATTAACTACTGCGTCGGAGAGGCTCATAAAAACAAATTAATAGCAAAGTAAGTTTCTCTGACTATTCCGCAAATTCTTTGGTACACTCCCGAAAAATCTCGAGTTTACACATTGCTACCATATTTTTTTTGAATTTTTTATAAAACTAGAGAGAACTGTGATATCTGAATTGGTTTATCTCATCAAGTTTCCATTGCTATTTTTGAATTTTAACTTTTTTAAAATTCAAATTTAGCATTGGACAACCTAACCATTTTTGCTGCAATTTTCGTTACCTGAAAAAATGTATTTCATGTTTTCTAGTTTTGGTGCAAATAATTCTATAAGCACCCTGTAACTAAGATTGCTTTTAATATGTTTATGGATGGTTTGTAATGATTTCTTATATCGAACTCAATAAGCTTTTATTCGTATTTTTCTGTCTAAATTTACTCATACTTGTTAGTGGTGATGATTCACACGTACATAAAACAAAACCTATCACAAATATGATTACTGATAGAAACACTTGAGTTATTAAAAGTTTAGTTTTTAATTACAAGTGTCTCTGTCATACGTTTCCTGTTCTGTAACAATTTCAAATCTCCGCTTACATTTAAAATTTAATTTACTTTTTTTTTTATTTTACAGGATAGAACATCCGCCTTCCGGTAGATGGATGGAAGTACACAGTACAGAATCCATCATTACAGACTTATTTCAGCAGTCAATTAAAAGACTGCGTAGGCAAGGGTGGATATACTTATAAACCATTCTCTGCCTTCTGTATGGAAGCTATGACATATCCAGATGCTATCAATCACGTATGTACATGTATATAATATGTTGGTTGTGTGCTTGTGTGTCAGGGAGAAATAGGGGGTGTGTATATGCTCTTATTTAACACGTATGTATATTCCAACGCACAACATATGTAATCATGGTTGTGGAACTAGGGACTTTAATCTTGAACATTAACACAATTGTAATTCGTTCTATTGTCTTTTATTGTGTTGTAAATTTGATGGTTCATATACTGGTCTTATGAATTACTGAAAGAAAGTTGTTTTTTCACCGGGAACTTTATAAGTATAATCGTACTAATCTGGTGTCGTAAAACAAGTGTCAGTCGTTATAATATTACACAAAATGGAATCGAACTAGCCACGAAACAAGTTTCGTAACTTTTGAAATATTCAATTCGGAATTTTAAGAACTATTTACATTTCCGTCTCTTAAAAACGACTAGTTGACTACAATAATGTTTGTTTTACTTCCGACTCTTAAAAACGACTAGTTGACTACAATAATGTTTGTTTTACTTTATTGTAATACGTAGAGAACCCCAAAGAGAGGCAAACAATAGCTTCGCCATATGATACTTTTGAATTTTTCTGAAATACTGCAGTTCAAAAGCAGCACATGACAATTATTGCATTATTTTAAAAAATTCAAAAGTAGCACATGACAGCTCAGATTGAAGAAAAGTTGAAATATTTTGAGCAATTTCGTAAGATATGTTTTACCATTTATGTAATATTACAATAATTCCGTTGTTTTATATTTACAGGCTAATTTTCCAGATTGTGTCCTAAGACCTGAGAAGACTTACCATCAGATTACAACTTATAAATTTGGTGTTACATCATAAGTAATGGCGGTGTTAATCAGACATTATTTAAAATAATCGCTCCCTTTTATTTCTGTTACTGCATGTCTTATGGTATTATTAAATGGTTAAGAAAAGTAAGAATAAGGTAATATTGTAATCAAAATTTAAATATGCAAAAATTAAACGTATTTGTAACGCAACGAGATACAGTGATGTGAAAGGAAATATATGTCAATAAGGAAGAAATGTGCGGTAGAAAAAATACTTTTCATAAACACACCGATCTGAACAATAAAATATATTTGTCTATTAAAGTAAATATAATGTTATATAAAATACACTAAATGGATTAAAAATATAAACATTATACACTGGTTTTAGAATTTAAAGTCTTACTATCGTCGGTTATTCTGGAACCATACACCTAATAAACCGATCATCAATATATAAGGGGCCTCGGTGGCCGAGAGGTCTAAAGCGAGCGCTTACGGATCACAATGCCTCTCACCGTCTGGGTTCGAATCCCACTCGGGACAGATCCTAGTGTGAGAAAGTTTGTCAGTTCGCTTGCCGAAGGTCGATGGTTTTCTCCGGCCACTCCGGTTTCCTCCTCTATTCCAGAACTGACCGCCTCGAAATAAGTGAAAAATTCTTGACTAGGGCGTAAAACACCATTTCTCCACTCCACTCATCAATATATAATCTTCACTACCCATTTGTATAACATAAACAACTTGACGGCTCAACTAATTTTAAACTGAGCAGTGCAGTAAGCGACATCATGACACTATCACCGTATTATCGACACTAAAATTCAAATCATCTAACACACAAAATCGACCTTGAATACTAGTATACGAGTATATCCCTAAAACTTGCGGGGGAGTTTAACAGTACATAAATGTCTTTCCCATACTTCGTTAATATACCTCTCTCCTAATAACCACATGCCAATTGAGTGCTGACAGTAAATAACATTAAGTAAATGTTCATACGTATGTTAAATTGCAAGCTGAGACATAAACTAATTAAAAAAAGTTATTTTAGAAAGATTGCACGCTCAGGATACTTCAGAGATAAACTTTGTCAATCGGCGCCTTTTTAAGTTTAGTACGTTGATTTTATCCTATAAAATACGATTGTTTAAAAAATAAAATTTAAAGCCAAGTGTGCGATAGCTCGTTTCACTAACATCTGCCTTAACATCTGACAAACAGACTTTTCTTGTTGGATAATATCAAATCGCGCAAGTAAAAACAAATCGATGAAAAGCTGTCGCTGGAAAGGAAAATGCTGGTTCGTCTTGTCGCACGGCATTGCGATCTATTTATAAGATCTTCGATGTACGGTAGGCTCCAGTTTCACGATCATTCAATCAAGTTAGTGTACATCCAAAAATAATTAAAATTATGAAGTTAAATCACCATTTTATATTTTCAGGTTTTCCTGTTAGTGTTGACTGAACATGAAACTAGTATTAAAATAAATTGACATAATTGTATTCTAGTATGAGAGGGTTAGTGTTTGTTAAACAAATATGAGATATTTTTTTAACTAGACAATTCATGGCTGATGTCATCTACGGTTTTCTCTAGCTTACGAAAAATCAGTTAACTAGGTGTGACATGATTCTGAGGTCACCAACGACACAAAAACCGAACCACAGTGCCACTAACCACCTAGGTTTGAATCCCGCTCAGATGATTTCAAGGGTGACAAAATTTTTAGTAAGCTTGACAAAGGTGGGTGGTTTTTCTTCGATCACTCCGTTTTCCTATTTCTGACCGACTGGATATTAGTAAAAGAACCCTAATTGGTGTACGATACATTCTAAACTTCACTCTATGACAATGAGCTTAATTGTGTCCAAAAACTGTTTATTTGGTTGGTAAACTTTTAGAATTCATAATTTTAAAGATTTTTTTCAAATTATATAATTACGAGGTAAAGTTTTCTTACGGGTAAAGAGCATCTGCGGGAATTTTTATTCAAAAAACTACTTTTCAAAGAGTTTCTCTTTCTGTTGATACCTACATGTACTTTTACCCCCCCCCCCCCACCCCACCCCTACTTGTGTCATATGCAAAATTTTGAATTTAAAAAAATAAAATAAATATAAAAAAATTGTCATGCTGTAATATGCAAAATTTTGAATGTTTTATCAGCGACATACGTTTTAAATGTCGCTGATTTGACTTTATAAAAAATCACAATTCTGCATATGACACTTTTAACTATGAAACCATCATAGTGAATAGTGGATACGACGTAATGTTGAATAATTGTAGGGCGAGGTTTTTAGCTAGTCTAGAGTTATCTCTCGTTATACTCAATATATAGATTTAAAAATAAATAAAACAGACGCGCACGGTTGTTGTATTATCTCGAGTGTGACAAGTACAAATAATAAAGATTGGACTCCCCTCAAGGCTACTGGCCTAGTTAACTACTCAACTCAATAATCAAACGATAACACCGGCCGGCGTTTGTTGTAGGAAGAGAAATTGACAACGCTTTTGAGTGCATTATGTCTGAAATAACATCTGAATCATTTGGAAAAACCAAAGATGGAGACCAAGTCACTAGGTAGTATACAAAATTGTCGTAAAGTTAATAATAAGAACATGCATGGCGTTAGTATAGCTTTAGGCGAAAGTTTATTTTCACGGGAGGCCGCCATCTTTTTATCCAGGTTCCGCGTCCCCCCTTGATGTGCGTTACTATGTATCAATTTATTGTATGTAAGGAGACGAACTAGTAAAAGTACAATACCGTTTGCTAAAATATTAATATGAATAATTTATTTTACAGAATAAATATATTTTATTTGATTTAAACATTTAGTTATGGATCATTTTCTTTATTCATTTGTAAAAACATTGATAATGGAGTTCAAGAAGTTGGATCGAATTACTATGATCAAATAACCGTAACGTTTCATAGTAGTGGTTTTTGAGCAATGAGTTATTCTTATAATTTTTAAATTTTTTTGAATTTTATTTATATTTTTTTTTTTTATTATTTATGTTTTTTTACAGGAATCAGATTTCAAAAAGAAATACATTTTGAGCACTGTCAATACATTTCTGTCTGTAGAAATATATTGGAAGGAAAAACGGCATGTAGATTAGGCAATATCAAAATTTCTAAGACTGATATTGATCAACGGAATCTTTAAAAAAACTTATGTATCAAGTTCTTATTCAAAATGTTTAGTAGTTAATTTTTCTTATGCCCAAAAAAACCTGTGTAATGAAAAATCTGTTACGAACGGAATACGTTAAAAAGAGGTACAGATGTAATACATATACATTTTAGAAGAAGAGTAGTTTACGGATACTCAATATTAATTCATGTAAAAGTATGATATAAGTATATTCTTCGGTGAAGGCGTTCGACTGCTAACTTTCGTAACAATTTGTTGAAAATAACAGAAAAAAAAAATAAAACGAATTTTTTTAAAATTATTAATTTGTTTTAATTATATTTTAATTTTATCTATTTTTTTAATTATTCATAATAATAATAATAATTTTATTTTTTTTATTTATTTATTTTTTTTTTTTATTTAATGTAATGTAATTTATTTTTTTTTAATTTGTAAAAAAAATTTCAAATTCATATCACAGGCCGGACAGAACAAACAAACGATTGTTAAAGCAAATATAAGTTGACGGTGATTTCTTAATAATTAAGAGATATTATTTTTGCTACCTGAAAGGTTTACCTAAAACAAAATAAATAACGACTCGTCTACTACAATCTATATACTAGTATTTAACAACAAAACTTATTTTTAAAATCCAGTTGACCATTCCTCAAGGAGCATTGAGCAAGAGCATCTTTGTCACTTTTGCTAGTCGTATTTAACGTTCAAAACACATTTATTTCTTATTTTGATGAGAGTGTGTTTATATATATATATATATTTATATATATATATATTACTGATGTTGCCGTTCGGAGCCATGTATTTCAGGTCTAAGATATGTGATACAAACCTTTTGTTTGTCACCTTACAGTTTGCCTTTACTTTATATAAGTCATTGAAATAAGCAGTTCATTTTCGATGGTTGGCTGTAATGTTGTTTAACGTTGCAACTTTTTAGCCATTTGAGACGTTAAAAGTTTATTAATCCTTATTGTTTAACCTCAGAACAAGTTCGTGTAAGCGTGAGATGTGCAAGTATATGTTATCGTCTGTTTTGTACTAGCGCGCATGACGTTTTGTAGAGATGCTAGCTTGGTGTGTACCACTCCACTAGTCACACTATCCTGAAACCGGGTGAACTATTCTGTGCTCAGGTGAGCGGTTGGCGCCGTCTAATAAGATCAGTCTCTGTCCGTCGTTTCTCTTAGTAAAGACCAGGCGCGGTGATAGTATCTCACATTATTTACCCTGTTTAAGTCGGACACGGTTTGAACCCACGACCTCCCACTCACGCACCGCATGCTTTACCTCTGAGCCACTAAGGCAGTCTGGACGTAACAATAAGAAAATATATCACAGGGTTATAATATGTAAACATTAACACTTTTAAAAGTTTTAGTTCAATTATTATTTATTATCTCGGGAATATCGGAAATCTAGGGGCGTCTAGTTACTTACTGTAAATTTACTTAATTACAGGAAAGATTACAGAACATGTGACAAGATAACATATTCAATGCCCCCGGTGATATAAGATTTTGAGCAAAAAAATTTAAAATATTCAGACGATCCATCTTATTGTATGACTTATTTCTTTTTTTTTTTTTCTTTGGTTCTAGATACGTATTTTACAACAAGAAACACAACACGACTGTGAAGATAATCGATTATGGCTGTATTATAACTGAGATATTACTTCCTGATAAAAACGGGAAGATAGACGATATCAACCTCGGACATGATGATATTCAGGGTTTGTTATATACACGGCTTTTACGACATCAACCTTGACATTCAAATATAGATATAGTATTTACACGTTTCGACAACAACCCGAGACACGACGGTTTACAAGGAATGATGTACACATCATTTACGGCATTAACCTCAGACATGATTAATTACAAGGCATTGTATACTTTTTAATTATTTTGGACACCATGCAACCAAGGTCAAGATTTACAAAGTGTAATAAATAACATCATCTGATGACATCATTGTATCTACACACGTTACGTACACGTCATTTGCGAAAAACACAAATTGTTAAGTATTATATAAATATAACATTTATAAGAGGGTGATATTGCATATTTGCACCCCTCGGAAACCATTGTCAACCTCGGCGAACAATGGTTCCTCAGGGTGAAAATATGCAATATCACCCTCTTATAAATGTTATATTTATTTTATTATGCCAAATGTCTATCTCCAGATATTCTCTTAAACTGAGATTCTCTGTTACTTGAAAAAAAATTATTTCTATCTCAGGCTAGCCATTCACGGTTGTCGTCTGTCGTCTGATGACAGGTAGTCTCGATCAAGGAAACGCTTGCATATGAATAAAACGTATATTAATAAAAGATCGTATCCATCAAACGTTTAGCTGCTTGTGATCGAAATGCGTTCGGTTGTGTGATTTAGGATTCCTTTTGCGCATGTGAAATTTTTTTTTATAATATAACCCGTTAACATAACTCCTCAACTAATGTTACCCTGAAGCACGCGCGCCATTCTTTATTCTTAGTAAATCTAAGGGTGATATTATTTTATTTTCAAACAGTTAGTTATCCAATCAAATTACTTGACAATTACATGAGGTATAATAAAGTATAATGTTTTGGTTGATAACTTTCTCTAAACGGTCTTATAATTTGTGATTTTAATGCATGTGTTTTGGCCTTTTTTAAGCACATATTAAAGTTTAAATTATGTATATTATTTTTTTCTGTTAAATGTTCCATTTATAAACATTAATATTTCTTTTAGAAATCACAGGAACAAGAAAAAGAACCCCTCCCCGTGTTTATGTAACCTTATCAACGTCAACAAATGAATTAAAAATAGCTTTAAGTGAGGTAACAGTATCCGATAGTCAAATGCTTAATTATTTCTGCTTATTTGTAGGCTACGAAGAAAGAAACCGCCCATATTTCGGAGGTGTTATTGGAAGGTATGCCACGAGGGTAGCTAACGGAAAATTTTCTCTGGATGGGAAAGATTACAACATAACTGTTAACAACGGTCCAAATCACTTACACGGAGGAAATAAAGGCTTCACCTTGGTAACTCTCAGCTGTATTTTATACGAGATAAGAATCTTAAAAAGTTACTTTCAACTTCACTCTGATGTATAGTATATTTTAAACAAAACGGTAGACTTTCAAATATAATGTAAGTAAGACATAAAAATGAGACAGTAGACTTTTAACTTCGATGTGTACTATTGAACTACGTAACTCTGTTAACTTTTGCTATGTGGATAGATACATTTACATTTATTAGATTATTATACTATTACAAATGTTTTTTTTTCGCTTTAGAATATTGGATATGTAAAATTTTGACAGCAAGTTATAAAATGGCATAAAATCATTGAAGACTCGTGCTCTAGAGCTTCCGATTAAACATACATTTCTCTTCTAAAAGGTGATGTGGAAATCGCAAGTCAAAGGTGATAAACTGGAACTGAAATATACAAGTGCTGATGGAGAGGAAGGATTTCCCGGGGAGGTTACCACAACTGTTACTTATCAACTTACAGCTGATAACGAATTAGTCTTAGACTACGAGGCAACAACAACTAAGCCAACGCCCATAAACCTAACAAACCACGCCTACTTTAACCTAAAAAACCAGGTATGTATCTGCATGTGTAATGTGCATCCATCTGCATAATAGCAGAATATAAGAAAGAACACAAACATTAGTTCCAATATTCTTTTGAACATTTACCACCAGAAGCTGAGAGATTTTTGTCTTAAGACTTTAGCATTTTTGACTTGCCTGCTGTTTGAGATGTGCTTCATTCAATGTTTAATTGTTTATATATTTTACATTACTGCTAAACATACAAGCAAGTAGACATTTAGTTGATATTGTAACGATAAATTTTAAATTTATAACGGAAGAACAGTAATAAATGATAGTTTTTTAGGGAAAAGAAGTCAAAAAACCTTATTGTAGTTTGTCATAAGGGAGCATAATTCATTTTAAAATCCATATTAGTTTGCCATTTACTGTTTAAAAAATTTGTTAGTTTCTAACTACTTGTAATTGGTATCTCCTTCAGATTTTAAAAAAATATCGTATTTTGTATAATGTAACAGATGCTATACGCATCTGTTTGGGCAACTTTTTACTGTATTCAACGGTGACTGTCCACTGAAGATGGCTTTTATTACCAGTAGCTTTGTTCCATTCTTTTGTTACGTTTGGAACAGCCAAGTAACAATAATTTTGAGCTACAAAACCCTTAGGTAATATTTTTGTCCATGTTGTTGTGTCTGCCCAGCTGTGCCTATCCAGAGACAGGAGTTTCGGAATTAGTAGCGTTCCATAGTTTTTCTGTTGTTTATTCTTGTTTAATCTTGAAGCACTCGTGTTAACAACAACTTTTTTGCTATCAAAATCTCAGGTTTATGATTTGATTTATGTTTTTAGATTATTACATGTTTAAGATATTTTAACTGTAGATTTATCTTTCTTTAGGCTGCCAAAAGTATTAAAGGTCATTATATGACAGTTAATGCAGATTCGTATGTCGAAATCAACTGAAAACTGGATACCAACAGGTATTATAATTAACAGATTGGTACATTTGCATGCTATTATTTACATATTAAACCTTCAATTTTGTGGTGAAATACTGCTGAAGTCACCTTGAAAAGAATTTTTTTAATCTAGTTGAAGCAGTGTGAATGTGTATTATAAAAGAGAATGGTTCCAAAATATTTACAATGGCTGGAACTATTAATGATTTTCGTGCCCCTTTAAAGTATTTTTTATTGAAGATGTTCAAGCTATGATACATATAAAGGTTCTGACTCGAAAATGTTATAAAATTAAAACCGTAAATAATTATTTTAACTTGATTAGCTAACCATCTCCTGTTATAGAAAGTTAATATGGTCGGTAAAATAACTAGGATATAAATAAAAAAGATTCTAAAATGTGCATTTATTAATTATTTTTTATAAAGAATTAAAAATTCCTACACTGTTATCTCTACCTTTAATCATTATTGAGACTCTACTCGTTGATCAGTAGATTGTTGTTTTATTGTTCACTTAAAGGATGTAAATAAGTCATGATTATATATAAAGTAGAACAAGGTAAAAGGACGAATGAAGTACTGACCTGTATTTTTATTTAATCAAAGCATTACCTTCTTTAAAAGTTTACCTTCTGCTCTGTAACATCTATTCATTTTATCAAACCGTGTTAATATTTCAGTGCAAGAAGGCTAGTAACGTCTAGTTAGTTGTTAATGGATACTTATTATTAAATATTGACGGAGTAGATAATTAATTACAATTAAGTATTGTTTATGAAATATTGGAATTATACAGTTGTTATTGCTAAAAATGAGTTCGTTTACTCCAACATTTTAGCTACAAAACATTTTACAAATGCAATACTATTTTGAATTATTTTAGGTAATATATTACCGGTTGAAGGAAGTCTACGTGATTTACGTAAACGTGGAGCCCTGGAAGATAGACTTGATGTAGATAGGGGCTTTACAGTGCATTACAATCTAGGACAGCCAGGAGTAATGAAATATGCCGCAAAGTAAGCGCTACAATTTTTAAACTTTTATATATTCCTTGTATCTCCGTTGCTTTTGTTCAAAAATACGCTTCTGTATATGGGTTCGCCATTTTTTTTTTTTTTTTTTTTTTTTTTTTTTTTTTTTTTTTTTTTTTTTTTTTTTTTGCTATTTAGTAAACAAAGTGTTTTGACCCATTGAGACAGATATATTCGTATCTGTTTAGAATTCACGTTTAATCCACCTATATGAAGTGTAATAACGTGTTGTATAAGTTTTCTCCTTGCCTTATTTGGTGACACTATCATACTTTTATTTTATCTAAAGTTTTTGTTACTGACCTTAAGTTTCTGATATTTTTGATAGAAGACTGTAATCCTTTGTTAGTTGCTCACCGATGGTAAGGTTGTTTTTTTCTCTTCCATCTCAAAACTCATTGTTAATCAATCTAGATGAAATGAAAGATTTGTGACTTTGGCATCATATGATCGTATGTCATTACTCCACTGTGTGTGTGTGTGTGTGTGTGTGTGTGTGTGTGTTTATTTACTTAACGAAGTTTGGAATTTTTTTAATACAAATAAAAGGTTTTAGAATTTAGATTTGTGTAGACTGAATTTGGATGAGATTTGTGTTCTTTTATATTGGGTACAAAATCTTTTTATCTCTTTGCAGTGTTCTGGATAATCCTTTGTTTGTTAGGACACGACCTTAAATGAAATAATTACTTGATAATTAAGTAATTTACTATAAGGTCTGTTACTCACGGCCTATGTTAATGATTTTATAAAAATAGTATTTAGTGTGCGTTTCCGTGTCATGTTTTGTTTTGGACTTAATATTGTATGCTTACATTTGTAACTTGATATTCAGCTTCAGATATCTTTATTTAATAGAATTGATACTTTATGTTGATAAAATTATTTCAATACGTAATACCGATACAATAAATGTTGATTTCAGAGTAGACCACCCGGATTCTGGAAGAAGTGTTGAGGTGTACACAACAGAACCAGGCTTACAGTGTTACTTCTCATACGAAACATTACATAATGATATCAGCTGTAAGGGCGGTGTGAAGTATGGTCAATATTCTGCGTTTTGTTTAGAAGCTATGCATTTTCCAGATAGCTGCAACCATGTAAGTTTCATAGCAATACATTAGGCCACCTGGTTGTTTCATTTGAAGACCAGACGTGTGTAAAACTGGATTACAATGTTAACAAACTTGGTGAAAACATTAATCGTTATCCAAATACGCAGAGTATTAACATGATGTTTTTTTATGTAACAGTATTAGCTTTTTTATTTACAATTTGTTCTTGTCAAGATTTAATTTCGCTTTTTTAGAATTTTGGGTATCTAGTACAAGTATATGTGGAACTTGTATATGTAGAACTTGTCTTGTTGACGGCTTTTGTATTATGTTGATCATAAACAAATATTGGTATAATATATTTTTATTTATTTCAGGATAATTTCCCAAGCTGTATTTTACGACCGGGAGAGACATACAAACAGACCACAAAATACAAATTTGCTGTAGATGTTTTGTAGAACAATATTTAAACAACATGCTGTAATGTTTTATAACAACCGTTTTTCTACGTTCATTATATCGCTTTTTTGTAATTCATTAGAGATTTTACATTTTACTTATAAATAATTGACGAATATATTCCTTAAAAAGGTTATCTGTGCCATTATACAAAATAGTCTTTTTATATTTTTTTTCAAATTATCTGTATAATGCACCTTATCTTCCCTTCCTTCCGTTAATCATTTGTTACTTGTTTGTTAACAAGATAAAGTAAACCAAATAAAGTCATGAATTATCCATCAATATAGTTTTATAACAATCCATAACTGATTAACGAATCAGTTATAACGATTATGGCGTCATTGTTATTGACAAAAAACGTTGAAATATTGGCCTCTGCTGCTGTTTTGTAAAGACTTCATAAGAATTATGAATTTATATACAAAGTGGCAATCGAAATTATAACGCGACAGAAGTTTATGTATTCTTATTACATCATTTGTGTTTTGAATTCATATCCAAGTCCACATATTTCACGTTTACCACAGTTATTTAAAACCTTGATTCGGGAGTATAGCTATTAAAATGCTCTTAGATCATGCCATTTATGTAATCATTTATGTAGTCCATATATCATTTATACATTTTAAATATTTAAGAAACGTCGTAATAGGACATCTCCTTCTTAATCGGAGTGTCATATATGTTTTGTTTTAATTTTATGTTAAAAACACATATATGCATAACATAGGTGACTTGTTCTCCTTTATTTATTAAATCTCATTTTGATCGTTTAGCTGCTGCTAGTTGGAACAGGCTATACGTCAACATGTGAGCGGCGCAGGATATATGTGGATAGATTTACTCGCAAGATAACGCTAATTTTTTATCTTTCTTTTTGTGGTATTGTCATACTCCTTCAACTACTAAAAAGCAAATGGCTGCACAAATCAAACTGGCTGAATCACTATCACTATAATGTAACGAGGAATGACCCTTAGGCATCCTACAAGAAGCCTAAAACACCAATTAATTATGATGTTTACTACATAATCTATTTCGCATTTTTGTTTTAGAATAAATAAATAAATACTTAAGAATTTATTACATAACAGATTCGAAAATACATATTTTTAATTTTAGCCTCCTTCACTTATATACCATTCCTTCTAGCGTTTACTTATATCTTTCTGAAGTCCGTTTAGAATATATTAGTTTTCTCCTGCTAGAAATTTAAACAGATCCTTTTTAAACGTACTACTAGAACTCGCCAGAACGTACTAACGGGTCACCGTAGAATGTATAAACTCATGTGGCATCTCAAACTAGAACGTGTAAACCGATCATAGTAAAGCATACCTTTCCAAAGAGAAAGTATTTACTGATCTGAGTTATTAAATTTTAGTTAACCAAGATGTATGGTGGGGAATTAGTTTCCGGAATGTGCACATATGGCACATCAGGATATAACTGGTTTTTGTGTTATATAATTACTACCCCTGAGCGGGTACCGCTGCTGGTGGAGTAAAATCCCTGAGGGTGTCCATAACTCATTAGGCAGTATTTTGTGCTGTCAGAAAATGTACTATTTAGCAATATTTTTAGCTGTCTTCAATTTTGAAATTGATTTAAAACAAAGGTCTGTTCCCTCATGCAGGGCGTTTCTTGGATTGGATTTATATAATTTTGGAACTTTAGATTCAATAATTTTCAACTGTTTGGCTGTTTTTATCCGTCGAACTTTTCGGCCCCTGGTGGCTGATGGGGAATGAGTTTCCGGGATGTAAACCTATGGCACATCAGAATTTAATTGATGTTTGTCTTATATATGTATTAACTTTGTTTTCTCTCTAATTATATCGTATCAACTGGTCAGACTAAAATGCCTTTATCTCTCCAGCACACACACACACACACACACACACACACCAATTATACCCCACACAGAATGAAACTATTATTAATTCAAGGAAAGAGTAGGAAATCCTTAACATTGCTAAAGCAACAGATGCTATCACAGCCATAAGAGATTTACCAAACAGAAAACTTAAATAATGTAACCTTTCATCATAAAAGGTATAATTCGACCAACTGTTCCAGATACATTCATTATAAACAATACTACTACAGAATCCGATTTTCTTTAATTTTTAAACTTGTAAAAATCATTTATTGATAATTTCGAAATATATAATGCCGATAAGTTGATTAAGAAACTTAATGCATGGGTCCAAAACTCTATTTAAATCTTTAGATAAAATGTTTATGTCTCTAAAGAAGCGTTAAATGGAGATAGTTTGTTGTATTTGAATGATTTGTTGTAGCTGGTCCCTTTCCGAAGACAAATATTCTCTTCTTTTGTTGCATAAGATTTTAACCACATTTGGTGAGATTTTTAGTTTGGGTTTAACTTGCATCAAAGATGCCGGTATACAATTTAAACATTATTCACCGATAATTAATAATATTCCTCTCCGTGTGTGCAGCAAATGTTGTTTGGCAAGTATAGAATTTGCTTTAACACAGAAGAAAGGTACTCGCATAGATTCAGTATTTCAAGTATTTTCTCCTAAACTCACGGTCGTTAAATTCTTTTAAATATACGATATATAACGTTATACTTTTGAATACACTCAAATAAAATGTAATTTCTTAATTTTTATAAAAATAAGTGTTAAAATGACAGAAAAACTAATCTTGACACATTAAGTTATCTTACCAGAGTGAAATTGGTGGCTTTTTTAAACAGAAATAACAATGTCGCATTAGGTTGAAACGCTGGTCAGTAAAACATTGTATGACGTTATAGGATGGTAGTAGAGCTGCAAAAAAATTCGTCACCAACCAGAGTTGGAAAAGGTAAAAAAAAAATTAAAAATCTCCGAATTATTAAATCAGCGGCGATGACATCATGATCTTTCACCTTTCGATTTACCTATATTCCACTTATATTTAATATTGGATCTAATTTCGACCTCAAAAAGTATCAGACAAATCAGTGTTTACCATATAGAAATTGTTGTGATCCTACACACAGTCTCCATACTTAAAATGTGTTAAGAAATTCGGACTATTTACAACTAAAATATATAAAAAAATTAGGGTTGGTGGGCTATGAAGTTGTTTAATGTCTCATCAGAAGTTTTCAACTATTTGCGACGAATAAAATTTTTTATCCTTTAAAGATTAATCTAAAACCACCTCGTGTTGTGAGAGATATGAAAGAGTTATGATCTGCCACATATTAAAAAGCAAAGACATCACTCCCTTTAGTAATATTATCTTGATAGCAGATGAACCAATCGACACTTTGTTCTTTTTATGTCGGATACTAGGAAACAAGGAGAGAAAAATATATCCGAAATGTTACAGTCTTATTCATGACCAGGATGGAGCTTGCATCCACGAACTCCCCATCTCAAGACAGGCTCTCTACCTCAGAGGTATCGGATGGTCCAAACAACAGTTAAGAAGTACCGGAAATGGGATGGTGAGAATAATTTTCGAATGAAAATGAAGAGAAAGAGAATATACGTGAAATGTTGGAGTTTTATGATTGGTGTCAATGCTTTTTTCTCCTGATAAAAACTAAACAATAATTGCAAAATTATCCTAGAATAAATATTGCAAAACCTGCTGAATGTTTTAAAACATTAAGCACGAGACAAAATAAAACAGCATACGTATCCTGAGGGTAAACATGTGATAAATTACAACAAGATAGAAACTTGTCAATAAGTAGTAGACTTACACTGTTCAGTCAGAAAAAACTCTACGTCCAAGAAGGACAATATAGTACAAATGTTGTATAGCAACAATTAACAAAAAACATAAGACTGAATTACAACTTCTTGAAAAATATACTTTAAGATAAGTTACAGTATTTTCTACAATTGGTTCTGGCAAACTTCTGATAAATTGGGGTGTTACATACATCCGGAAGATGTTTACAATCACTGACGTAATCTTGACAATTTACAGTATTGCCTGAAAATATTTTTGATACATTAATTAGCTACAAAATCATTTAAAATTCCGTGTATGAAAACGTGCATTCCAAGCAGTCAACGGTATCAGATTAAAAATGACTAACACTAATTTTTTTGTTACATTTGGTGATACAAGAAACTCTTGTAAATCTGGACCCCTATCCAAATGCAGTTGAGATGCAACAGAAACAAAGGTTTTGCGTCGTATTGCGTTATTGGCAAAGCGTACATATATTTATATTTACACAAAGATATATTGTAAAAATAAATGTCAGAGTTAGTATTTACACAAATTGATGCTTTTTCTAAAAAATCGCATTATTGTCGCATTCTCGCAACGGGAACAAAATACATGTATACTTATGGTTCATTAATGTCATAACAAATGGAAAATGATCTTAATGTGTGTTGTACTAAGGTTGGTATGTTAAATAAGATCAACGTACCTGTGCAAAATCCACATCGATTAGGACAATATTCTCTTCCCCATGACTCAAAAATACCTATCAAGATTCTTCGTTGTAAGCGCTACAATTACTCAGCTTGTCAATGCATCCTAGAAAACAGGTTTAAATTAATTTGTTTGTAAATCGTTTTAATTTTTTTAGAAGTTAATTGTTTGATCCATTAATTCTTATTTGTGTTCTTAACTCTCCCAGGGTATCTATAACTCAGTAGGCACTATTTTGTGCTGTCAGAAATTGTACCTTTAAGCAGAATTTTCAGCCGTTTTCAATTTAAAAATTTATGCAAAACTAAGATCTGTTCCCTCATGCAAAGCATTTCTTAGCTGGATTTGTATTTATAAAATTTTGAAAATTTAGATTCATTATTTTCCAAATGTTTGGCTTATGTTTTTTATCAAATTTTTAGGTCTTAGTGTCACTGATGAGGAATGCATTTCTGGCACATCAAAATTTAATTGGTATTTGTTTTATATATTTACTACCCCTGAGCGAGCGGGTACCGCTGCTTGTTGAGTAAAACTCCCAAGGGTATCCATAACTCAGTAGACAGTACTTTGTGCTGTCAGAAATTGTACCCTTTAGCAAAATTTTCAGCCGTTTTCAATTTTGAAATTTATTTAAAACTAAGGTCTGTTCCCTCATGCAAAGCATTTCTTAGCTGGATTCGGATTTATATAATTTTGGAACTTTCGATTCATTGATTTCCAAATGTTTGGCTTATGCTTTTTATCAAACTTTTCGGTCTTAGTGTCACTGATGAGAAATGAATTTCTGAAAGGTGCACATCTGGCACATCAAATTTTAACTCGTATTGTTGATATATTTACTATCTGAGTAGGTGTATTTTATTAAACCTTACATACTCTTAGGCCGAGTTATGCACAATGATTGGTTATCCAAGCTCCGTTAGCATAATAAAGTTTTAATTATAAATAAAACATACAAATATAATTTTTAATAAAATGTTTGTTTTTTATTTTGGTATGGCCATATAAAACTCACCTTCCTTTGGTGTAGTATAATGGAAGCTTTTTGTTGGTGCTATAAAATAAGATTATATAAGTTTGTAAAACATATTGAGTGACTCGTTTACTTTTATCGCAAACCTTGATCTGTGCAAATTTACTCCAATACCGGTCAACATTATATTATTACAAAAAACATCAAAAACAAGTATAGAAAAATACGGTGACATGTCATAGGAAGGGAAGTAATTTGTAACTTTCAATAATGTACTTAGCCACAATAAAGAACACGAAACAGCTATTAAGAAAAAGATATTTACCACTGATAATAGGTCTCTATGGAGATTTCAAGTGCTCCGTTATGCCTATCTATATTTTTTTCATTATTTGTAAAATCTAGGTAAAAATTAAAACATTTCCAAAAATTGATTATACCAGAACAAGGACAATTTAATCTCTATTACATTTAACTTCTTGTCACTAATTTTAAAAATATCCTGATATTTATTAAGGCTGATTTGTTATCAAAACGAAGATGGTCATCCAGTCA
Organism: Tegillarca granosa; assembly: GCA_029721355.1. NCBI lineage: Eukaryota > Metazoa > Mollusca > Bivalvia > Arcoida > Arcidae > Tegillarca > Tegillarca granosa. The sequence goes on along the minus strand of CM056596.1, from coordinate 5,713,892 downwards.
TCATCATGAAGTTTTCAATATGACACCAGTTAACCATTATATCATAAGTGATTTGACGCTTAAAAGCACTACAATTCAAGAGACAACGAAAAAGATAAAATTACATCAAGGTTGCCAATGCTATTTTTAAGCGGTTAGCGTATACGCTAACCGCTTATTGGCATCGTGTCTTGCAGGAAGTGATAGGTCAAAGCGACTCCTAGCGGTAACCTTAGACCTTTGACCGAAGATTCCTACATGCTGTTTGGGGAGATATCTACTATGCCACGCCTACTCCCGTCATGCCTTATGCCATGGCGTGTAGTTTCATTCACAAAACGCCTATGAATGAAGTGTTCAACGTAACTTTATGTTTACTTAGTGTTTCAACGATGACCTAACAGACCCCAGTGACAGTGTGCATGCATCCCGTGTAATATGGATTATAGAACACAGCAGCATCCACTGTTTTCATTGAGAACTCCGACATAAATAAGTTGTTGTAATCTAACTTGAGGTTTTAAATTTCAAAAGTTATATCATCAGACAGGGAAGATACAAAATAGTTAAACGAAGAAAGAAGAATTTTGTGGTTGGCTTGTCGACATCAATCGCAGAAATGACACATCACTGGATCCGATGGCAGATCATTTCATCACCGGTAGTATGTTATTAATTAACTGATATTCTGTACTGGAATATATTTGTACATTGTTTTTGCCAAAATTAAGCGAAAACGCCTATAATGATAGTGCGATTTTGAAAACTTCTGTGGAAATTACTAAGTATCTCTAATTCTAAAATGCACGTTTTTATTCGCCCCATACGACTGGAGTTAGCAACTCTACCATTTATCTGAAAACTGTTGGCAGTTTCACTGTTCTACGTGAGAGAGAGAGAGAGAGAGAGAGAGAGAGAGAGAGAGAGAGAGAGAGAGAGAGAGAGTATAGTAATGGTGTTTTACGCTCAGTCAAATTCTTTAACTTATTTCGAAATGGTCAGTCAGTTCTGGGATGGTGGAGGAAACCGGAATGCACAAAGAAAACCACCGACCTTTGTCAAGTATATTGACAAACTTTCCACACTAGCATCTGTCTGAGGCACTGTGATCCGTAAGTGTGTGCTTTAGAACACTTGGCCACTGGGGCCCCTTACCTGTAATTGATATTTGTTCTTTGTGTAAACTCTAATGTCAGTTTACCAGGAAAAGAATTTATTATAATTATTATTTTTATTATTGTTATTATTATTGGTATTATTTTTATCATTCAGGTAAACCATCTTAACTGTATGACTGATCAAATCCAGACTGGGCTCATACTAGTAAAGTAAACAACTTAACAGCGAGAAAGTCACAGAAGAAATGAAAAAGTCTAATAAAGACTTTGACAGGTATTAATAATTTGTAGCAACTACTGGGATGTAGAGTGCTCATCCCATCATTCTTATGTGGAATAAAGTTTGTATACATACCATGGCTTATGGTAGAACAGCAATGAAACAGAACATTATTAGTTCTGGCCTTAATCTAGGACAGTCACAGGTCATATTTTGAATTGCCTTTCTATGCATAGTAAACAGGTTTTATGAAATAAAAAGGTCATGACATACACTAATGCTTTACATGGAAAAAATGTGGAGTTAATAGACTTAGTCAATTTCGCATCATTGCAAATTGCAAAATTTCTCAGTAAAGCTGGATAATCACAAATTATATTATAGAAAGCTTAAGTAAACATGTACAATTTACATTGGACTGTGAGGTTGTAAATACATTTTATCAAGAAAATTAAAAAAATTTTCAGAAGTTTTATTTTTACAGACAGATGAACTGTGTGTAAAACATGTCTGATTATACTTTAGCTTGAGAAATCTCAATTTAAGTAAAATATATTGCCACTTGCACAACTTTATAGCAGTAACACTAAGATTGACCACCTGGCAATTTGTTTTTGCTTCATCCAGTTATACCCAAAGGTCTCGAGATCCTTTTTCGAGTAAATGTGTATTTAAATTTTTAAAATTTGTTTTTGCTTCTTCGGGTTATACTCAAAGGTCTCAAGATCCTTTTTCAAGTAAATGTGTATTTCAATATTTTAAATTTGTTTCTTTTTTCATTGAGTTATACTCAAAGGTCTCGAGATCCTTTTCATTTATTATTTAAAAAAGTTTTCGTTTGTTTTTTTTTTTTTTTTTTTCTATTTTCAGAAATAACAGACTGAAGGGGCAACAAGCAAATAAAGACAGACATCATGCGTCTAAGGCCGTTCAGGATTTATTTGAAAAATCACAGTAGATCTGAACATGATACCATAAACCAGAATGCATCCTTATTTGTAAAAATGGACACCTTTGAACCAGACAAGATACAACACTTGAAAACACAATAACCATCTATTGACAAGTGTCAAATTGACAATGAAATGGATTGATAACTGAGAATGCTCATGATAATCAAAGCAAGGTTTTTTGAAAGTAAATTCTGCTAAAAGACAAATTGTGCTTTTTCTTAATACACAAGTGATATCTTTTCAGACATATTGTGGTCTGTTAAACATTATTTTTAAATATTCTTTTATATCCAATGACCATATGCCCTTAATAAATATACATGTATTTCCTTTTGTAACAATATAAAGATTAAGATGATAAACCAAAAACATTAACATGAATTGGAACTTGTTTCTATTAGCAACATTTTTAGATCACCTGAGCACATACCGGTAGTGCTCAAGTGAGCTATTGTGATGGGTCAATGTCCGTCGTGTTATCCTTTGTGTGTCGTGCGTCAACTTTTGCTTATTAACACTCCAGAGGCCACAAATTTAGTCCAATCTTTATCAAACTTGCTCAGAATGATCTTCTTGACTAGCGCTAGCTCAATTTCATCTATTGGCCATACTGGTTCAATAAAAAGGTTACTAGGTCAATTTATAAAAAAAACCTTGTTAACACTTCTGAGGCCCAAATTTCAGCCTAATCTTCATCAACCTTGCTCAGGATAATGCTCTTGACAAAAGCTAGCTTAAGGATCATGTTGGGTCAATAAGTAGGTCACTTAGAGAAATTATAGAAAAACCTTTTTAACACTCCTGGGCCCATAATTTTATCCCAATCTTATCAGCTTTCTCAGAATGATCCTCTTGACAAAAGCTAGCTTAAGGATGTTTAAGGGTCATGTTGGGTCAGTAAGTGGGTCACTTGGTCAAATTATAGAAAAGGTCCAATTTACTAAAATCAAGCTGAGTGTACTTCATTTCAGGTGAGTGTCCAAGGCCTTCATGGTCCTTTTGTTTTTTATGTTGCTGTAAATAAAATTTTCTCCTGAAATTTCTTTTCATATTATTAAAGTACCCTAACATTAGGGGCCTTGGTGGACAAGTGGTCTAAGTCACATGCCTACATCATTATGTTTGCTCAGTTGGTAGAGTGCTCGCTTTGTATTAGGGAGGTTCAGGGTTCAAAGTCAGACTGGGTCTGACCAATACTTGAAAACTGGTAGTGACCTTTTTTTGCCAAGCACTCTGCATTTAGTAATGAAAGTCATGAGGTTCTTCAGAGTAGACCTTAAAAACTGAAGTCCAGTGTCATGACAGGCATGGCACCCTACAGAACCCTCCCTGCACATTGCCCTAACCACACTGCAAAGGTAAACATTTCTGTCACTTTATCTACAGTTGGTGAGGTCTCGATATAAGTGAAATATTCTTGATTGGGACTTAAAACTCATTAGATGAAATTGAATCACATGCTCACAGATAAAAGTACATCTTACTGAGTAGGTTTGAATCCCACAGTGACAGAACCTAGGATGAGAAAGTTTTACAATTGCTTGTTGAAAGCCTTTGCCTATCTCCAGGCACTCCAGTTTACTCCATCAGCTTAGGACAGACTTCTTTGCTAATTATGTGAAAGAATCAGTATCTTGACGGGGTTTAAGACACCATTTGTCACTCCACTCTACTCCAGTATACACTGAATAGAACCAGAGTAGGCAAATAATATCCGAAAACTAATGAATATTGGCTACTTATACAACAGACTGCATCATTATCACCTTTTCACAAACTAGGATGAATAATTATAGAGACAAACATGCAGCATTAGTTTTTCAAATTACTGATATCAACTTGTTTAGATTAACTTTCAGAATACATTGTATTTTATTTTAGTTTGATAACAACCAATGAAAGTCATAATTTTTATTACAAATGCAGGAACAACTAATTATAACAATTTCACTATGGTGTTACATTGTATGAACTCATCTACAGATTTATTTCATATAAACATTTTTCCAAATTGTTCCTTTCTTGAGTGGCATGTTATGTAATTTGGCTCTATTCAGTAAGTTTTATGCCTTCACTGAAGAAATTGAGTTCATACAAATAATCTAATGCATAAAATGAGAGGTTTGTTGGTTTTATTGCTGTTTAATCTTACATTAGCAATTTTCCAGCCAGTCATGACAAGAGGAAGTTAATTAATTTCTTAGGATAAATTAAAGAACAAGTTTGTGTATGTGAGATGTGCAAGCATGTTTTATTGTTTGCCATACTCAGTGATTTTCACATGCTAGCTCAAAGAGTCAGTCTGCTTTATACTAGCACCCAACTCTTATTCACATGATGTCAGTGTGTCAACCATCGGTGCTCTCTCCTTAAGTTTAATTTTTATGATTGACCTTTTGTTTTTTTTTTTTTTTTTTTTTTTTTTTTTTTTTTTTTTTTTTTTTTTGGAAAATTGCAATGCAGGCATTATTTTTGATGTATTGAGACATTTTTGTCTGATGGAAGCAAAAACCAAGTGTCAAGGTCGTGTCATTTTGATTACTTGAGCTTTAAAATGCTATATCATGACTTAAGTTTAAAGATTTTGACATGGAAGATAACCTTTTGATGTTTTTTTATTTGGAAAATTGCAATGCAGGCATTACTTTTTGATGTATTGAGACATTTTTGTCTGATGGAAGCAAAATCCAAATGTCAAGGTCATGGCATTTTGATTACCTGAGCTTTAAATGCTTTATCATGACTAAGTTTAAAGATTTTGACATGGAAGATAACTTTTTGATGTTTTTGCAGTGCTCTCTGTAATTAAACCAGATCAAAGATCATGAGTGATAAGAAATAAGATGTTGGTCTTCCTGTATTTAGGTGCTTAGTTTAGATATAAGACATTACTTCATAATTACTGAATAAGATTTTTTGTTGAGAGATATTTTGTTGCTTTCAATAAATATTCTTTATGTTTTTTGCAGCTTACAAAATGTCTTAAAGTGGATTTTATTTTGTATCAAAAAACTTTCACTGGTCATTTTCTTTCAGATGCATCTATTTGATCCCTTATTTTGAAATAAAACTGAGGAATGGGGTAATGGTGATTTACATACTACCACAATCACAGTTAACAGTCTAGTCAAATGTGTTCTGATCTAAAACTGATTACAACATCATACATTTTGTTACAAATGTAACGTACATATTTACAAAAAGCTAAGGGTCAACCAAAACCTCATCAAAAGGCTGTACATTTTTTTGAGAAATTGAATACCTCCAGGTACTTTTTTGAAAGTGGGATAATCAAAATTTATCTCAACTTTCAGAGCTACCAGGCTAACCGCTTTCCAGTACTTTCAGTACTTTGATTTTAAGTTAGTCCCCTCTAATGATACTATAATAACGCCAATGGACATTTATTCCAGTGCTAGTCATTAGGGACTGATGAGTTCTTGTCAAGTAAATGTGATTCAGTTGCTAATTGTTGTCAGTTTGAGAATCGCAAAATAAACTGCTGGGAAATGTTTGTGGATATTGTATACAAAGTTTTGTCTCTTTTGTTAACTTTAGAATGTCTTTGTCCAGAGGAAACGATTGTTTCTATTTAGCTTAAACGGTAATTTTGGTTGGTATATAAACTGGTTTTTTTTTTAAGAAATGTGTGCAAATATTTATTTATGTCATTTGCTGCTAATACTTATTACAACAATTCTTCATTGGATTTTAGCCTTCATTTTTAGCAAAAACTATTTTTTCAAAGTAAACAAAAATAATAAGGAAGTTTTTGTACAGACCACAAACATGATAGCCAATTATTAAGTCCATTTTTATCAAGCTACGTCGTTTTTAATGTACACATTTCAGAAAAGTTTATTCATAACTTTCAAATAAATAATGAAATTGTATCAAGAATGGATAAAAAGACAATTCTTATACATACTGAGCATTAATGACAGTATTATTTAAGAATTTTATCATTTTATCTCTTATGCAAAGCATTCCTTAGCTAGAATTGGATTTATATAATTTTGGAACTTTAGATTCATTTACTTTCAACTGTTTGGCTTTTGTTTTTTATCTATCAAACTTTTCGGTCTTAGTGCCACTAATGAGGAATGTATTTTCGAAATGTGCACGTCTGGCACATCAAAATTTAACATGTATAAGTGTTAAATATTTACTACCTCTTAGCGGGTACCGCTGCTGATGGAGTAAAATCTCCGAGGGTATCCATAACTCAGTAGACAGTACTTTGTGCTGTCAGAAAATGTACCATTTAGCAAAATTTTCAGCCGTTTTCAATTTTCAAAATTTATTTAAAACTAAGGTTTGTTCCCTCATGCAAAGCTTTCCTTAGCTGGATTTGGATTTATGCAATTTTGGAACTTTAGATTCATTAATTTTCAACAGTTTTGCTTATGTTTTTTATCCATCAAACATTTCGGTCTTAGTGTCACTGATAAGGAATTAATTACCGAAATGTGCACATCTGGCGCATCAAAATTTAACTGGTATTTGTGTTATATATTTAGTTTCACAAAAGATTATTTTGTATGGAAATAACCAAAAGGCTCTATAAAATTAATGAGAAAAACTGGATTAAAATATTTAAAAATGCCTGATAAAGGTAAATAATATTTAATATCCAGATTTTTTTCAGATAAATAAATATGTGACGGAGTGTTTATTTCAGATATAAGATTCCTTTCTTGCATATAATTTATTTAGTATGTCTATTTGTGGTTATGCAAATCAGATCAGAATTTAGTAAATATAGGGGTTACAAATATTCCTTGACTTGTTCGAGTAACAAAAGGAAATTGCTTAGTATAAAATACTCACGGGTACATCTGTTACAGAACTTTCTGCATGTATATCTACCACATTTGTCATATTTGACGCAATCATTTTTGCTGTACAAATAACAGTTAGGAATCTTATCTACACATGGTGGTTGCATGTCTACAAACAGAAAGCTCATTACACAAGAGACCCGTGAGCCTTAACGCTAACCTGAGGATATCTCCAAAATTCTTTGCAAAGTGCAATAGACAATATATCAAGTATAGAAACTTTTATCAAGTTAAGAACTCCCACAAAACTTAATCAGAAATATCCAGTCACATTTTATTTATAAGCAGCTAATATGCATGAAGTAACTGTAGTACATTGAATAATTTCCAAATCATTGAACAATTTCAGAATACTTATGCAACTATGTTCTTGACCTTTTAACATATGACTTTGAACCATATATCAAAATGATGGTCATGTCAATACCTACGATATTCTAATATACATGCCTATGCATATGTAATAGTTTTCAAGATAATTAACAGTTTAAGTCTTTCTATGCTGACATGACCTTGACCTTTGAACATATGACCTTGAACCATATATGAAATTAATCGTCATATCAATACCTATAATATTCCAATATACATGCCTATACAAAAAGTTAATAGTTTTCAAGATAATTAATTAATTTAAGTCTTCTTTTGCAGCTGTGACCTTGATCTTTGAACAAATGATCTTGAACCATATATCAAAATGATTGTCATATCAATACCTACAATATTCTAATATACATGCCTATACAAAAAGTTAAAAGTTTTCAAGATACAGTGACAAATATATCATTTTTAGCAATTTCCCCACTAAGTGTCTTGCAATTTACCCATACTGAGCCCCATGGCTACCATTTGTGCAAATCTAAAACTAGATGACCTAAGAATGTTATAAATGAAATTACTAAGGTGTATCTTTTGTACATTCAAAGGAAAAGATTTTTAAATTCTTTCACTATTTCCTCCTTATGGGTACCCAAGGGGACAAAACTCCTTCATTTGTGCAAATCTGAAAGGGCTTTGCCCAGGTACGATGGTTACAAAGTTTCATTAAATTTGTCCCAGTGGTTTTGGAGGAGAAGATTAAAATGTAAAAAGTTTACGCACGACGCCGACGGACGACGCACGATGCACGAAGGACGAAGATGGATAGCAATAGCTCATCTAACCACCAGCTCAGGTGAGCTTATAACGTGTATATAGAAGCATTATATTTTGCAAAACCATAATTTAATGAAGTTTCAATCAATTTAATGAACTTTCACTTTTATATAGAGGCAGCTCATTATATTTTACAATTATAAATATGGAAAATTCTGTATTTTTAAAAAATAATTTGCCATTATTTCATTTCCATAACAAAATATACATACTTTCGCAAAATCCACATCTCAGTGGACAGTTTTCTTTGGCCCATGACACATATATACCGTAACAATTGTTATCATTGTAGTTAAAACACTGATCATTTGGTAATTTATCATAGCAATCTGTTAGACAAAATATAAAATTCAAGAGGTCAACCACAAGAGTATAACAATGAATTTAACAATTTTGATATTCAAATACAGAAACTTTTTATTATGTACAAATTACAATAAAGATTATCACTTTCTGAGATTAGACCATAGTAAAATGTGTGTGTGTGTGTGTGTGTGTGTGTGTGTGTGTGACCAATTACAATTTTTGTGCTTCAAAAGTCTAATTATACCATGTCCAAAGTATTTAAAGACAGTGATATATACAAAAATGTATAATATTATATGACGCAACACATATATAGACAGCAGACAAACTTATATTAGAATCTTTTTAGCACAAAATGTACCATTAAAATAATATGAAATCATCAAATAATTATTTTTACATAAATGAAGACACAAAAAATAACATGAATTCATTAGAAAGGCTTATATTGAGCACAGATTTACTTCGCTCTAAAGAAAATTATTTTTTAAAAGCACTTTTAAACAATGCATGCAATATACTGACCTCCTATAATGTGTGGTGTCGATCCAAAAGCCTGTGGCTGAGGAGTTACGAACGATTCCCCACCTTAAATAAACATCAAACGTACATAGGTTTTAAAATTATTTGAAAGGATCTTATAAAGTATAGTCATTATCACAGTTATATTTTGTGTTTTCAAAGCAAAATCGACGAAGACTGAAAAGACATTACTTGTAGTTCATTCCTTTTTAAATGTAAAACATAAGTTATGTGGTATTAGTTTCCACAAAATGTTAGCATTAATTGAAGATTAATACATGTATTTGCTATCTTACAAATAACTTACCTTGGTCTGTAGTTACATTTGGTGCTGCAAAAAATAATGAAAAAACAATTAAAAAAGATTTACATAATAAATAAAGTATACATTTAACGCAACAAAATCTTAAATGCTAACACTTGAAGAGCCAACTCTAGCCATATGGGTTTTACTGCACAATTGTACTATGTTCTTTTTAATGCATAATTTCTATTTCACTAGAAAGCAATATTGAACAAGATAAAGGTTCACAAATTATGGATCCTTCAGGAAAAAACTGTATAAGCAATATAATGTTCCATTCAATTTTGTTCTAAACTATCTGTATATTACTAGCACACGATTTATAGAGTTCAAACCGCTCTATAGTAACACAAAAAAGGGGACCATATCTTTGTATAGGGCAAAGCCATAGAGATGATAGGTAGGAAATATTTAAGGTTAAAAGCTTAACTAGACACTGTTCAGTTAAAAAATGTACAGAGGACCCAAGAGTCTTATGGACGGTTACCAATCAAATAAATTTCAGCAGCAGGAAAATGTCTTACTATCCGACTGCGAAGATCGGAATACAACCACCTAGGTATCAGTTTAGCTGCCGATTTTTCACCTTCTTATTTGTTGATCTTTTAACATGTCAAAAGTAACCTGCCTTCAATCATAATGGAAAGCGTTATGTCGTAACTTCACCAATAACTTTGATGTACTAGTAGGTAAAAATAAATCTTAGACTTAATGTTCAATATGGGAAATAAACCTGAATGGTGTAAACCACAAGATACTTACTTGTACAGAGGTCACAGTATTTTCTGCAGTTTGTTCTCATATAGCTGATATAGTTTGGATTGTGACAATCGTCTTTTTTTCAGGGATGAACAATAACTTAACTTGTCGCTACATGGTGGTGATTCTATGGAATGAAAAGTTAATAATAATGATTTTTTACCAACATTTCTTTTGCTTCGAAAATACTAGAGATTATAATACCGTGTACTATCTTTTTGTGCTGAAAAGTTTGCTTTAGTCCGGATACCTTAAATATAAAAAAAACATCAAACATGCCACGACAAAATCAGGATCAAATGAATAAGACATAAGGTACAATTATGTATAAAGACTATTTATGTCCCTATCAGCACGATAGAAATAAAAGTACAAGAAATTGAACATCCTAAAAATGTTAAGTATAACGGGTTTTCTTTTCAACTTTTAATGAAAATGACGAATTCGTTATTTATACGTACCCGGACAATACCCACATCTGAGTGCGCAGTTAGTTTTGGCCCATCGCGAATATACACCAACACATTTATCATCATCAAAATAGAAGCAGTCTTCCCTTAAGTCCTTACACACTAAATAAAATAAAACACAAACATACAAGTCCTTGTATTGAACTAAAAAAAGTACATGTATGTCAAATACTCTGTCTATATGAACATATATATTTAAGCAAACACAAGTTAACTGTTTTATTTTTAATTTTGTTTCGCTTTAACATACAATAATGTGTCACACGTTTGTATCACCTAAATGAACTTTATATGTTTTTGTTAAATACATCTAGTCAGATTAAATTTAATTGGTTAAGATAGCAAATCTATTTATCTAATAACTCCTTAATTCTTAAAAGATTTTCCCAAAGAAAGTTCTAATGTGTTTGCAAAATCAAGAGCTATAATCATTCATATGTTTCATGCTGTAGGAACAATTATGTGAGATATGTATAAAAAGTTATCTACTATTGGTCCATATTTGTTTGTCACATTGTTTTTTCTAAATTTTTCTTTTATTCAAAACTTTCCTCATCAAAATAACAGTACGATTGAATACAAAACCAAATTCTATTCTTAAATTGAAAAATCTTCTCTGAATTCTTCTGTACATACAGCAGATTTTGGATAAAAGCTTAAATTTAATGGGTCCTCACCCAGGATTACATCAGGGTATTTTAAGGTTAGTAAAGGTCAAATGAATTAATATGCATATCACATTTTTACTATATGGTGTTGAATTTAAAAGAAATATGAAAAAAATGATGTTCGAAGATGCAATAGATAAAGTTTAAAAACTTTTGAATTTTTTTAATTAGAAAAATGTAGGAAAGAAGCATAAGTAATAATTGAGTTTTTTATTGTTGTACGGATTTTTCAAGGGGTGATCATCATGAATATTCAAACCTATGACATTATATCCTATATGGTAAACTAGGAAGGTGCATAAGGAATATTTTTGAAATAGTGGATTTGTTAACTTGTTGAAGACATTAAAAAATTGTTATATGTACAGAAATAAAGAAACTTTTTGGAATAAGTACTGGTTATTTTTTCTAATTAGGTCAATAGATTTTACATATAATTTTGTTAATTTTGAATGATTTTGCTTAAATATGGAATTTTGTTTTCCAAATATGTGCATGACAAACAATTATGGACTGATAGTAGTCAGAATATAATTCAATAGGTTTAAATACCAAACCTATTTATCTAATAACTCCTTAATTCTTAAAGATTTTCCCAAAGAAAGTTCCAGTGGGTTTGCAAAATCAAGAGCTATAATCACCCATATGTTTCATGCTGTAGGAACAATTATGTGAAATATGTATAATAAGTTATCTAGGTTCGTTTTATTAAACGTTTGATTCATTTTTCCAAACCAACACGGTGTTCATCTGCAGAACAAGTATCGATTCCAGTCGTCATTTCACATTTTTAGTTCTCAAGAATTCCCTGTAACCGAAATTTCTTATATATTGTATATTCACACACATAAATTTCTACTGATTTTTTTCCTTATGGATTCACTTTTGATATAAGGGGCCTCGGTGGCCAAGTGATCTAAAGCGCGCGCTTACGGATCACAGCACCTCTCACCGCCTGGTTCGAATCCCACTCGGGACAGATCCTTGTGTGAGAAAGTTTTCAGTTCGCTTGTCGAAGGTCCATTTCCGTTTTCCTCCACCATCCCAGAACTGACCGTCTCGAAATAAGTGGAAAGAATCTTGACTGAGGCGTAAAACATCAATACTCCCACTTCGACTCCTTCTGATATATTCATGTCCGGGGCCATTATTCACATACGTAACGTTTTCCCTGTTGTGTTGCGACTCCATTCTGATATCATTCATGTCGGGGCATTATTCACATACTAACGTTTCCCTGTTGTGTGTATTTGCATTTGAGAAAAAGATCGTTCCGGTGTCAGAAGGGTTTCTTAAATGAGAGAAATACTTGGTATACGCCGAAAGTTTTAATCCCAACTTAACAATCTATAACAATATCTTTATATTGATGTTCTAGGTACAATAAATATTGACATTGATTAAAAGTTGCAATTGGTATTGGTACCTCTTGTCCCTAATTATTATTGTGTTTGTTGGTTTCGATGTTTCTGGCTGTTTGGTCATGTTTTATGAAACCATATTGAGCTTTAAATGGTATTTTACCATTTTCTTTTTTATAAACTTCTCATTCAAAATAACCCTTAAGTTTTTTTTAAATATTTCATTTTTTCAATTATAAAAATACCTTACCATTATCGCAGCAGGTCCCATTGTACTTCTTCGGGCAAAGGCACTTCTGAAGTTTGCTATCATAAACTCCGCCATTTTTGCATACAGTGCACGACCCAGATTCCGTAGCGTTGTTTACAGCTTCTTCCAACGTATAATTACACGATAATGCACACTCAGTAAAATTTTGTCCTACACTACAGCATAAACCTCGTAATCTGTATCTGGTGCCGGACTCACATTGGCCTTCACATACACTCCATTGTTCCCAGTTGTTCCATTCACATCTCTCTACATTATCGTCACACAACATTTCAACTATAATTTGAAAAAAGCAACACTAATAGGTACAGTTGTAGGTACATGGCAAACCTTAAACTAAGTACATATAAATGTTGAAAGACCAATAATAGAACCCAGACGATAACACAATAAAACGGTGTTTTAGGCATGACAATCAAATCCTTCAATCATCAATCTTAATAAAGCAGTTTTATCACCATCAGCATCACAAGAAATGGCAATATCATCTTCTCCAATTTCAGCTGCACATACGACTATAAATAAAGGTACATGTTTGTTGTTTAAATGTTGCCGAAGTTTTTGTCAATACCTTTCAGTTATTGACTAACTGTAAAATTTATAAATTCTTTATCGGTTTATTTTCAAGAATATTGCTGAGAAAGGAATTTCTATAAAAAAGGGGGTTCCGAATTCTTTCGAAACATTTCGCGAGAACACCACTAACCTACCTTGCATCTTGGGGCGAAAAAATAAACTGGATGAACGATTTTCCTGAAATTTTCTATACTTATGGAACCAGATGCGATCTAGCGATTAAGCTATGCCCTATTTTGGTAAAAATATCTATTATACTAAATCTTGGTTTAAACACGTCAGAATTAGGACTTTTCATACCAAATTTGCATAAACAGCTCGTGTTCAAAAACCGCTTCAGCTGCAAACTGAAAGTAGTGCGCATAAAACTTAAAATGGAGGGCTGAGTTCGGGCATCATAAATGAGTTTTAAACAATCCTAATTCTATAAAAGTAGAATAATGTGGTTTTAACATACAGTTTGGATACAAAAAACATTTTAATCAATATACAGATAATATTTATTCACATTTACATACGATCTGAATGAAACAAGATATATCGATAGTAGCCACGTTTTGTTTATACATGTATATGATTTTAGTCGTAAGCTGATTGATCTACTGTCAGAGTCACGCTGGTTCTGTCAGTGAAAAATCGCATAATCTTCACAGAATTCGAAAACATTATGAGTAATTTCATTTATTGTCGACTCACTTTCTTTCTAGAATTTCAATTCTCCCTGCGAATCCCATTGAGGTTTCGTCCCACCAGTTAAATACCTTAACTCTTGAAAGTTTCCTTACAACACCATTGTTTTATTGTCAGCTTACGGAACACACTGCCGAGGTTCGAGTTTAATCTGTGGTTTTTCTTTTTAAATATGATTTTTACATGCTGTTCTATAACTGGCATTAAAATGAATTCAGAACAAGATCACTTTTAAAATATTTTTTGGTGGATATACTGACAGTTCACAATAAGAAACTGTACTCGAATTTGTTCTTTTTTAGAAAGTAACTAATGCATTCTAATCTTAACCTTGTAATTAAAACGACCAAACGACCGTAAATGTAGGTTTTATCAAAGGGTTATCTAGATTTCGGTTACTCTTGGTTTTTTAAGAATTTAATTGAATTTCAAAAAACTAAAAATAACAAACCTCTTTTCGCAGGATTTTTACGTTCTCCATTAGCATCAGCTATGTTATATAGCACAAAGGCAAGTATAAGGCCTAATCGTTTCATTCTGAACACAAAACTCTTGTTCCTTAAAACTAAATAAAATATAACGGCGTTGTCTTTGACAGAACTGCGCGATATAATTTTCTTATCTCCTGACTTCAGAACTAGACTCTCAGTGCACATTGCACACCTTAGAAATTATTTATACGGCAGTTTGATTTAATTGAAATTTACTTTTGGATGTAGGTGGATATAATGAAATACCTAATTCACTAAACAATTTCAGTTTATCCTTCATTTTAAAAAATGAAATTTTCTCTGAACGTAAAAATACTGAGAGTATAATCACTTGAACAGTGTTTCAAATAATTTGGTTGAGCAAAAGTTTTATAATCATAAACCTTCGTTGCAATTCACATCAGACATTACGTAGCTACCTTGTAAAGTTTAGGGGCCTCGGTGGCCGAGTGGTCTAAAGCGCGCGCTTACGAATCGCAGCGCCTCTCACCGCCTGGGTTCGAATCCCACTTTGGACAGATCCTAGTGTGAGAAAGTTTGTCAGTTCGCTGGCCGAAGGTCGGTGGTTTTCTCCGGGCACTCCGGTTTTCTCCACCATCCCAGAACTGACCGCCTGGAAATAAGTGAAAGAATCTTGGCTGGGGTGTAAAACACCATTACTCCACCCTTCCTTGTAAAGTTTAGTATCTAAAATTGAAACCATCATTAATGTCAATTAATGAGATTATAGCGCTTTTAGAAAAATAAAAATCAATGCTTGTGGAATTTAGGTGCGAGAAGATGATAGCAGAAAGTATATTATTATCTTAATAAAACCAAGATGTAAAAACAGCAAAAGAGAAAGATTGATTTTAAATAGGACATTTCAAATAAGACGTTTTTCATTCAAAACAAATCATTTACTTTGCATTTATGACATGGTTAACACCAGAATATAGCTAGTTACATCAGAATATTAAAAAGTAAAACAAAACTCTAGAATTAATATTCAGTTTTTTATCCAGCGACATTTAAAATGTCGTTGTCTTATCAGTGCACCATAGAAGGTCAAGAATAGTTGAAATGTTTATATTCGCTTTTTTCGTTTATATGGCGGTTCTATTATTTTCTTGGTTGTTAATGCAATATTTTAATTTTTTGCGTCTTGTTGCTTGCTTTTTTCGTTTATATGTTGGTCGTGACATGAGCGTGGCTGTTTTTAGTCCCCTACCGGCAACAGCCGAAGGGGACTTTAGGTTTGCGCTCTGTCCGTCTGTTCGTCCGTACGTCCGTCCGTCTGTCACGCCTCAGTTTTCCACACTTTTTTTCTAAATGCTTTTAGATAATGAACTGATTTTTGGTATATGAGTCTACCATGATGAGTTACAGATCAAACTTACGTTTCGTTTCCATCTGCTAATTTTTACCTGGAGTTATGACCCTTTGATCTTTGAAAATTCACAGAAATTTTAATTTTCTGCACTTTTTTTCTACACGCTTGCATAAATGGAACTAATGTTTGGTATGTGACTCTACCATGATGAGTTACAGATCAAGTTTGTGTTTCGTTTCCATCTGCTAATTTTTACGAGAGTTATGGCCCTTTGAACTTTGAAAATTCACTGAAATTTCAGTTTTCCGCTCTTTTTATGTACACGCTTGCAGTTAATGAATTATTTTTTGGTATGCAGGTCACTATTACACTCCATATCAAGAACTGTTAGACTACTTTTGTCTATTAAAAACATTTCGCTTAAATACATAAAATTTACCATATATCTCAAACAATAAACGATATAATTGAAATAGAACAAATCAAACCTAAAAAATCTTTATGTATATAAAAAATATTAAACAAAATTCTCTTTTCAACTTATATAGAATGCATGAATATAGTATTTAATCTTCTGATCGATACACCATTTACATGTACCACTTTTCAGCTTTTATAATCAATACATTCAAAAAGTACTACTTGTGTCTAATGATATACATGTAATATCATATAAAACTTTTAAATGCATTAGCTATGAACATTTTTTTATAAAATAAATCTTAAATTGCGAAATTGAGAACAAGTGACCATAAACGATGGTTTAAACGGAAAATACACTTATTTAGTTTATGACAAAAGGATGTATATGCTTGTTGCACTAAATATCGCGTATATTATGATATTTATTTTTACTGCCCTATACAAAATATACGTATATAGTTTTTTTCTATAAAATCAAAAACTTAACTTTGAATCGGGTTAATTTATAAAGAAAAAATCTATTTTCTTCAAGAGCGATTGAAGTAAAAGAATTAATGCCTGCCCTAAGTTATAAATAAATGCTTCATATTTTTATAATACAATTAGCATTCATTTATATCTCTCATTGTGATATATATGTATGATAAATGTATCTTAATTATATAGGTATGTATGTATGTATGTATGTATGTATGTATGTATGTATGCCGGTTTATTCTCTGTTTCCACACTTTTTGAAACTGTAAGTGCCAATGTCCCCACATGACTTGAAAAAACAAAAGAATTACCTGAGTCTATAGTCTGTTTCATAATTTATATATAGTTTGACTTGCAATTTTTCATTGTACATGTATTTGGTTTTTTTAATTATAAAACTAAATAGTTATACTTTTAATTAATAATTAATAATAATGATTATTATGATGATGATATTTTTATTATTACTACTATTTTTATTATTATTATTATTATAATTTTTTTTTTTTATTTTTTTTTTTATTTTTTTTTTTTTTTTTTTTTTTATTGTTAGTGAATGAACATTTTTTATGCATCATATGTACATTTGATTATCATCAAATATGGTAGATATATTTATCAGATCATACAAAGAAAGTAATGAAGTTGCACAGGCTGAATTAATGTCAAGGTCGTGTACAGCTAACATTGAAGTTTTCACTTCATTTTTTATGTTGCTATTTTGATTTTGAAGGTTGTCATCTATTGATAAATGTTAGACTTAGTCCATTTATTTATTAATATAAAAAGTCAATCCTGTTTTTTTGAAATTCGCTCAAATATATAAACCTAAAAATGCCATTGATTAAATTTTAGTTTTTAACACATTCCTTTTTTTTAACTCGTTCATTTCTGATACAATATTATCTTTTTATTTTTATGCATATATTTTAGCAAATAATGCATTGATTTTGAATTTTATCGCCTCAATTGTTAGTTTTATCACATTAAATTGTAAAATTGTTTTTTTTAATATGCAGATTTTAATGTTAAATTTTAATGAACAATCTTATGGATTATTTGTATGCATGTAAATATTTTTATTTCTTTTATGTTTCGTATACTACATGTATTTAGTAGTGGTTTAATAATTTCTATGTTTTAAATTATTGTTCTTTGGTTTAATGTTAAGATTTTTATATTTTTTTTTATGTTTAATAGAACGTAAAGTAAAAATGTTCATAAAAATACAGTTTTTCACTAAAAAAAAATCGAATCAGACTATAGTCACTTTTTTTAATCTCTAATCCCCCACCTTATCAAACAATGCCGTTCTTTCTACTACAAAATGTTTGTGTCTTCTTCCTACTTCCACTTCTTGAAAATGCATATTCCTGCTACTCCCACTTACTTAGAACAATACCTGTTGTTTTTCTTATGATGTTGTTTTAAGATGGGATTAACTGATTTTTCACCTGGAAATTGGAAGTTGGATTTAAATGATTTGATCCATTATTCTATTAACATAAATATAATAATTTTACATGATTTTGAACTTTTCAAATCAACGATTTTTTTACATTAATTTACTTGTTCAACTCAACATTGCATTGCATTGTATTGTATCTACTT
Source organism: Tegillarca granosa (assembly GCA_029721355.1). Taxonomy (NCBI): domain Eukaryota; kingdom Metazoa; phylum Mollusca; class Bivalvia; order Arcoida; family Arcidae; genus Tegillarca; species Tegillarca granosa. The sequence goes on along the minus strand of CM056596.1, from coordinate 5,695,385 downwards.
AAATCTAACGTTCGTACGTTAGAGTAAAGATAAATAAATAAAAATCAGAAAAAGAAAATAATATCAAATCAATCATGACCAAAGCCAAAAATTACTCAAAAAGCCTCAAGAGTTAATGTCAGACTTCCATCTAGTTGTCAAGTTTAAAGTATAGAAGTAAGTTTTATAGTACGCTATTAGTCGTGCTAGTTTAGAACGAAAAACACGAACAATAGTAACCAATTTTTTATATCTGAATGTTCCTGTAAATCGCTAATACACTGCCGTAAAGACCGAACTTATTACTATATTAGTAGGTATGTAAACTATAATCTCTAGATAACTATATTTATGATAAAGGCGTCAGCTATAATTTTCTTGTCACTGAAACATTTATGATTTAAAATGACCCCTTTTTTAACTTTGTATATTTAAAAAAAAACACAAGAAAAATATAAAAGGGTGAAAATAAGCATCTTTTATTTTATTCATAATAAATTATTATGTACACGAATTGTTAAAAAAAAAAAACACTTATTATTCGGATGAAATGAATTGAATGGGAATTTTGAATATTTGAAACCCTGTTACAGTTTCCTGGATATTAACACTAAGAATACCCATTATCGGGCACTCCTGATAATATAATTAATAACAAAAGTCTCTTTTATAAGTTGATTTTATAGTATATGTTTTATATTATTTGTCATACATCAATGTCAATTTTACATTCTAAAGATTCGAATTTTTCATCTTTTCATGCCACTTTATAAATTTTGAATAATTACAGTTCAGTATTGAATGCTTTTGTATTGGTGTTTACTGAAGAATAGTATTAAATTTTAATTAAAAGACAGATGTGAATACCAATTGCTACTTTTAAGTTAATTTTAAAGTTGATAATTCTGGTATCAAACTTGTTAAGTTCATGTTCTTCACCTCATCTATTATATACCCGATCCTGTTATAAAACACGGAATATACTTTTATGTACAAAAAGAGTTTGAATTTAAAAAAAAATAACTATATTAACATATTATTTTTTATGGTATCATGTTTATTTTTCACGCTTGATTGACACCCATAAAACTACTTTTAATCTTTTAACTACTTTATCATTTGAAATAATTTTTAAAGAATTAAAATCAAATTTAGCGACTTTTAATCCGTTCAGATATATATGCAATATATACGACTTAAACATTGTTCTTATAACACAAGTGTATACCTTATACAGTTTTAATCTCGGGTGAGATTTGAGAGGATCACTAACAGCTTATTGGAACAGTGTCGCCTAGGTTGAGGACAACGTCATGTTTTTGTTTGGGTGAGAAACATCAGAGGATGGTAAAGGCAATATCAGGAATTACATTAACAGTAATCCACTAAACGGACGGTAGGTAACAGTAACAGATATAACTATCAATTATTTCCAAAATGACGTTTTTGTTGTTTTAATACAGTTTATCAGATTTTATCAAAATACTACAAGTCAGTTTTACTCTTTTGGCTATAAATTTGAGCATTTGTTGTTAACTTATTATTATTATTATTATTATTATTATTATTATTATTATTATTATTATTATTATTATTATTATTATTATCTAAATTAGCAATAATTTGAACTTATGTAGATTTCATAATTACAGCCAAAAATGACACTGCTGTCATGTTTTACTTTCCGTTTTTATGAAATAAATAAAACATTAAAAAAATCACATGACATTTCTATATTTCTTATTCCTGTAAGTAAAAGGCAAAGTCGCGTATTGCTATAGCAATCTTATATTGTCATTTTTTCATCATCGGTAAAACAAAGATTTTTTAAAATTTGCATGTTTAATGGGGCACTGATTTGAAATATGTGTGGTGGTTGAGACCCTGCATAAGTACTGAAACCACGGAAACTGGCTATTATTTTTATCTACATAACCAATGCCCGTTCAAAATCGATATTTTATTGTTGAGGTTTGGTTTGTATTCCGCGGAGTCTTGTAAAGTATTTTGGATTGCACTGTCTATAGAATAATACGCGTTTCAATTATGTATTGATATTCTGATATTACCTATGTCTAATCTGAAATTTCATTTAGAGTTGAATTGTTCTATGATTACAAGAAAAAAGCACTTACAAATATTCAAGCTAATATTAAAGGCTTTTGTTAAGCTTCATTAGCGATACTACAATCTCATGAATTTTCTTTTCACAGAAATAAGTTTAGATGCCTAATAGTGTTCTATAAAGCATTTAGTGTGTTCTGTCATAAAAGTTTTTAAAGTACAGTAATATCAATTGACTGTATACCTTACATAGTTTTAATAATTTCCTTGGAATAAGTCAGAATTGTCCTTCGGAACTTTACACAGTTATTCCAAAATCATATCCCCTTGAGCCCACAAGTTCCTTTGTAGAAAATTAACCAGGATTTTGCTTAGATTTTACATATATAATATGGCATTGATTAGTTTTAGATATTTAAAAAAAAAATTGTTTGAAATTTGATTTACATAAATCCCTCAGGTAATTCAGCAGTCAATACTTAGGGTGTTCGTTTTAGGGCATGTCATTAATTTTGAACATTTTCGTGGTGGTGTTTAACTTGTAACCGACCTGTCCACAGCTGAACGTAATGTGGTTAACGTTATAACGACGAGTATTGTGTCTGCTTCTGGGCACTTGTAAATGGTTCGCGTATTGCAATTGCTTCATGATATTCATATATATATATATATATATATATATATATATATATATATATATATATATATATATATATATATATATATATATATATATATATAGTCCCATATTTTAATCAGTATATAATATATATACATAATTACAATTGTCATGTGTAAGATTGGATGGCAGACTTAGATACTTTAATAACCATTTTTGTATTCATTAAATAAGGTAAAGACAATCTATTCATACACAACCCATAAAGGCAAAATTAATTAAAACATAACATTCAGATACACGTGGTGCTATAACACATGTACTCTCTTTGATTTTCACACCAAAACACTCATGTAATATCAAAACTTATATTCTATATTGTAAATATTAAGATTTTTATCAATCATATTTCCTTTGATATCAATCTTAATTGCATGTAATTATATCTAACTTCTTAAGTCGTTATAAGGTTTTTCTTTTAGTCTCTTTTATTAATGTGTCTAAAACAAACTTAGTTTAATATTTCTAGAGTAACATGAATTAATATCGTACTTTTATTTGTCCTAAGATATTAATTTTTTACTACCATTAGGTTTTAACGTAAATGGTTCACTTGAGTTATTATAAATATGTTAGACAAATGGTCATGTTAACAGGTGATTTAACCTGTTAATCTGATAAGGCAATCAGGTAACCCTAAGAAGAAAATTATGTGAAACTTACTAAAATAAAAATCTAATTGGTATCTTTCTTTATCTCAGAATGGACTAGTTATGCAATTATGCTCTTCCAGAATGGTTGTTAAATTAAACTGGACAATATTGGCTCAATAAAAGTACGTCAACTAGACCAATGGACATCATTTTGACAGTATTTCCGCTGCTCGTGCTCATTCGGAAGTTTTATATGGCCGATCTCAGTATACATGAATAATATTTGATTTGCTTTTGTTTAATGTTTCCTTTTCTACATATGTTAGAGCAAAGATCATGTTTTCCATCTGAAAATTACTTTAATTTGTTAAATTTTCGTTATAATTCAAAACCAATAAATTGTTTACTGACTTAACAACATGTGAGATGTTTTATGATTCGCAACAATTTTTCTGTCAATTTATCAATGTGTTATTTCTGTACATACCCTTAATGTAAAAAAAAAACAAGTTGTCTAACATTATTGATAAATGAACAACCTTACATGGGACATTGTTCTATAATATAAACAAAAGTTCCATTGATGTTTTATGAATACCATTCGTTACTGACAACTGTTAGTAAAGATTCCATTACAAGCCCATACTGAGATCAATAATCTTGTGTTTTTCAGTTGATTCCTGTACACAGATTCACCATGTCGGAATTGGTAAGTTTTTTTTTCATATTTTTTCATCCTTATCCCTTGTTCTATTTATTGTTACAAGTTTAACTTAGTCTTACGTATTCTGATTTTTTTAAATATTTTTTTTTTCTAGCGAGTGATCAAACTCCTCCTAAAACGTCTATTTGAATTAGTTATACTTATTTTGATCGTCTTTTTATTCCCATAGCTGACCTCCTAACACAATATCCATCTAGTGAGTACTCGAATTTATAATTCATATTTGTTAATTACAATTTTTTTTATCATATCTAAAATACTGTTTTATTATATCAATAATAGTGAAATAAAAATATGTGAATTTAACTTATTATTGGCAAAGTGACAGGTAAGAAAAATATGTTTTGTTTCAATGTTCAATTCAAAATTAGTCCAAATCCACGTCTATAGGCACATCTGTAACTAGATCACTCTATTGCCACCCCCCCCTTTATATAGCTTAAATATATCCAAACGGGGTTCGTTCTTTTATCAAATCTAACATATGCCTTTAAAAACGCAGTGAACAGGGACAAATGCTTGTATCGTCAGAGTTTTGAAAATTTACTAAAAAATTTTTTTTACCAAATTCTGTATTTGATTATTAAAAATTTAAAATTCAAAACATGACAATTATTTAAACCTGTGTCATTAGGCGATCAAAAATCTTTGCTTGTGAAAAAAACCTAATTTTAATTGTCAACATATATATCACAGCATACTTTGAAACCAACATCTGTCATAGATAGGACCAGGTACTTAAATAATGATAAATAATGATTTTATATTGATGTTAATGCTTAAAACCATAATTTTTCTTGCGTAATGAATCGTACCCAAGTAAGAATTCTTGACGTATAACAGAACGGCAACTAATTAAGAATTGGTGGACAACATATTTGATAGCCTGATTCGGTTGTATAATTTTATTTAACCTTTATCATTTCAGCAAATACCAGATGAAAATTCCTCCGAACAGAGCAAAGGTCGCCGTATGTCTAAAACCTTCACAACAAGACGGAAGTCATTATTTAAAGCACTAAACTTTCAAACCCAGGTAAACCATGGAGGAAGAAGGTTGACAAGGGCTGTTCTTGACCTCCCAGAGGAAAAGGAAAAACCCAAAGTACGAATGGAAAATACGTATAAAATGAAACCAGATGAAGACAAACAGTTTTCATCGAATCGAGTTCAAACTACAGTATCAGACGTGTTAGAAGAATACCTAGAGGACGTCAAATATGATCCTATTACGTGCAGTCGATTAGTCTGTGATATATCACAGGATATAAAAAGCAGAGTAAAGGACTTGAACTTTATAAGATATAAGATTGTGGTCAATGTGATTATAGGTCAGTGTTCTGAACAAGGATTAGAAGTCGCCAGTAGATGTGTGTGGGACTCAAAAACAGACACTTACACAACTGTTACTTATAAAAATAGGTCACTCTTCGCCATAGCTCTAATTCATGGATTGTTTTTGGAATAACTTATAACTGACGTTAGATGGTAGACGTATGATAAAGAACTTTGATGTTTAACATTTTTTGTGCTTTTTTAAACTTTACATATATGTAATCTCGATGTGTTGGAAAACATTTGCAAAATATTGATTTAAGATTAGAAGACACCAATAAAATATGTGCATGTTCTACGAAAGCATTAAAGATGAAATTTAAAATTTAAAAAAAGCATGCTCATACATTATACAACAATAAACAAGGGGTGTAAAACAAGGAGAATTATCTTGTACTTGGCTGTTCTTTTTGTCTCTTGGATTTTTTAATCGCGTCTGTTAAAGCGTATTTTCAAAATCCCCTTTCATATGTTTTTCCGTTAATGTTATTGCTAGTTCTAACTATTGTCACGTACATGTCCTTTAAATGTAACTCTTTTGATACAACCAGTTTTTACATTCTTCTTTCGAGAAAAATTATTGACCTGTTTTATGAAAGAGAAAATTCAAAATTGACAGATATCTGTAGACGTACGGCATTTTTGTTTTTTGAGTTTGAGGAGTTTTGATAATGGTAGAGTAGATTGTCATTTTATCCCTCGTATCTTATGATAAGAACACCTCGGACATGTCGTAGTTTTTGATAACGGCCAGTAGTAAGAAACTTCGACAGATGCAAAACGATTCTCATTTTTCTCATTGTGACTTCCATGTAAAATGTTTGTGTGCACTCGGATAAAATATTTTTGTTCTTCTCCTGGAACTAATTTTGTTCGCTTTTGAAAGAAAATAACAAGAGAGACATTAATAATTTTGATCAACTATGCACTGACTCAATATTGTAAAGCGTTAAAACAGGAAACCCTGTTAATCTAATTAGCAAATTGGAAGTTGCGCGATTTAATTCCCTTTATATAAAATTTAAAAAAAACTTATTTCCGACGTTTCTTTTTAAAAAGTTGCGAAATAAAACAAAATGTTATAGGAAATAAATACCTGACTCTAAGTGCCTGATTTTGTTGACTTGTCTGTCTGCACATTGGCCCCATGCCACATGCAGACGAAAAAACTCCGCAAATTATCCCCTTGTGATGATAATAATTCAAGTAATCATATTGTCATGTGCTACTTTTGAATTGTATTATTTTATAAAAATTCAAAAGTAGCACATAATAATATAATCGAGGTTGAGTTTTTAATTTGTAGTTCTATTGTCACCAGAAAACAATTTGTCAGACATCGTTGTGTCATGATGGAGGTCTAAATTCAATAAATCAATTATCACTTCTTTAACGATACCCGTTAACGAATAGAGCTACCCAGGCGCGCATCCAGACAGGGGCACTCTCGCAGTGTGTTGCCCCCTAAAATTTTAGAGTATGTATAATAATGTAATGTGCTACTTTTGCATTTTTATGAAATAATACATTCATAAGTAGCACATGAAGAAAATTATGCCAGCCATATTAAATTTTTGTTTCCAAAGTGAAAATATAAACTATCACAGGATTACAAAGAATTTAAACCTTAAAACCCCTAATTTTCCATTTAAGAATGTCACAGTCTCTTCATCACACTTTAACATAACGTTTGGACTTTGCTGTTTACAGAGCTTTTGTCCCCAAACACAATTTAAACATTTTCAGTGTGTCCCCTCCCCAAATATAAAATCCTGGATCTGAAACGGCTACAATTATTTATACTTAGGAACAAAGCGTCTAGAGGGTTGTTTAAGGTGCAACTATTAGAAATCTAAAACAGAATACAATATAATGAACTATTTAATACAAATGTCAACGAATATATTTTAAATAATTCACGTTAACACATATAATCCACCTACCATTTCCAACAACAAAATTTGTATTAAGTACTCGACGCTATTTTAGAAACACACATGGTTTAAGAGTAGGTATCTGTAACAAAAAGTCTATTTTGTGTTCAGTGTCTTTATATCACTAAAGGGAAAATTGATTATATTTTATATCAAATGTTACCTTTTTTATAGCAAAAATGATATTCCATCCCACTAGAACTTGGTATTAAAGATTTCATGGTGATCGAATAGATAAACACAGCTAATAAAACAGGAGATGATGTGCTATAAGTTATGGTTCTCGTCAAATATCAGTTATCAGAGTCTTTCTAAAATAATTATTTATATCTGCTTCTATTTCTCTATGAAGTTACTCCCCCCCCCCCCCCCCGCTATTGTGTGACTGTATACAATTCAATACCAGCGTTCAGTCTTACAACGTAAATTGTGTTGAACCTAATCGTGAATCATATGCTTTCAAATATTGATTTCCGTTTTAATGGAATTCCGTTTATAAAAATAAAAATGAACGATAACTAAGAATAAACTTTAATTATCAGGACCCAGTTGTTTGAAGTTTGCTTAATTTTATCGATAATTTGCACAAAATGAACATTAACATATCATTATTGATTCGAATGTTTTAAAGTAGTGTGTTTTAATTTGATGAAATTTTTTGCACTTTAGGTCGTTTGGCCAAAAACTTAACAAAATATTTTATAGTTTGCAAAAAATACTTTTTTAACTATTGATCTCCTTTATGTATTAATTTAAACAAGGCATCACAAATGATACAAATTCCCTTGCAATGGAATATTGTAAAATGTTTTTTAAAAAATCGGCTATATTAAGCTGCTAATTTGCATATTGCACTAAAAACAAATTAAAAAACTTACCTCGAAATATATACTAGTATATATATATATATATATATATATATATATATATATATATATATATATATATATATATATATATAATATAATTCTTTATTTATTTAAAGAGGATTGCAAACAGCCCGGAGGCTGGCTAGAATTATGCTCTCCTCAACAAACAAAAAAAAGACAGAACAAAAAACACTATTTACAATAATTTACACACACACACACACACACACACACACGCGCGCGCGCGCGCGCTAGTTAGCTTGAGCAAGCCAAACCTTGATTTACTGTTGTAAACAGAAAAGCTTTTAAGAACTGAAGCGTTTTGTTGCTTCTATATAATTAAACACAAAGGTGAAAAGCATTTTGTTTTGAGACAAGGAAAGAGAGTCATTTCCATTGATAAACATTTCACAAAGATGATCAGAGCAAGTTTGGATGAATAAGTTGTAATGGACATTAGGTGTTAGCAGGTTGAAAACAGAACGTAAGAACACTTGACGCTGAATGGTAAATTTAGGACAATGAAGAAAGTAGTGTTTAATATCTTCTATAACAACTGGACAGTAGTCGCATGTTTTTTGTGCTGAAAGATTATAATTTGAAAGGTGCTTTTTTAGACCACTTAGACCAAGGCGTAGGCGACATAGATTTGTTTGAGCTTGTCCAAACCCAAAGGAAAATAGTTTTGATGTTTGATTTCCTTCCAAAGATTTCAAACGAGTTTTGAAACAACCAACAGAATCAGAACCTTTTATTTGAATAGAAAGCATATTCCAATCTCTTATAGTTTTAAGAAGGAAAGAGTTGTGGTAGGTCGCCGTTCTAGAGGCTAAAGGAATGATGTAATGTTTTTGACGAAAATTATAATTAGCATTATGTTGGACCAGTGGACACAAGTGTACAAGATAGTCAGGAGATAGTTTGTTCTTAATTTTGTAAAGTAAAGTTAGGCGGTGCCACCTACGTCTTAAAGAGAGCCTCTCCAAACCAAGCTCTTTAAGAAGAACGTCATGTTTTGTAACCCGGAAAGCCCCGGTACACAAGATTGCAGCCCGCCGTTGGACCTTTTCCAGGTTATCTGATTCAGCCTTAGTACAAGAATCAAATAGGACGTCGCCATATTCAAGTATTGGCCTGACAAGTGTTTTATACAAGTTTTCAAGAGCCTTCCTAGGAAGAAGTCTTCGGAGTCTAGTCAAGATATCCAATCTGCGATTGGCTTTTTTAGTAACAGAAGCAATATGTTCACCCCATGACAAAGAACTGGTAAGGATGATACCTAAGTGTTTATGAGAATGTACCTGTTTTAGTTTAGTATTACTAAGATAAAGCGGAGTATAAGGTTGTTTGTTAGGATTTCTAGAAAACAAGACATATTCCGTTTTGTTAGGGTTAAAAGTGACGAGCCACTGTTGAGACCACGCGTGGAGAGTACAAAGATCCTTATAATACAGTTAAAAGACACATTAGAATCGGTAATTGATTTCATAAGCGATGTGTCGTCAGCGAACAAATTTATTGAACATAAAAGATTTTTGTTAATATCATTGATGAAGATAAGAAATAGTAATGGACCAAGTATAGAGCCCTGAGGAACACCTGCATTAATAGATTTAAGATGCGAATGGCAACCATTTACAACAACCCTTTGATGCCGATCTGAGATGTAACTTTTCAACCATAGGTACAAACTGCCTTGAATCCCAAAAGAACGTAGTTTATATAACAAACCATCGTGCCAAACTTTGTCGAAGGCCTTTGATACATCAAGAAAAACTGAGCACACATCATGTCCTTCATCTTGAACAATTTTAGCGAGCTGATTGATAGTAGAGTCATTTTGTTTGAACCCAGAGTTTTGAGATATAAGTAATTCATGTTCAGTACAGTAGTTGTATAGAGTCTTATAAACAACTTTTTCAAGGAGTTTTGAGATTGTAGAGAGTAGTGAAATGGGTCTATAGTTTTTTATATCCTTTTTATCTCCATTTTTAAAAACTGGAGTGATATTGGAAATTTTCCAGGCAGATGGAAATATTCCATTAGTAAGTGATGTATTAAAAAGACGAGTTAGAGGTCTACAGAGGGCAGTAGCACAGTATTTAAGGACAATATTTTTTATGCTGTCAGGTCCATAAGCCTTTTTGGTATCTACAGAGTTCAGAAGTTGAAGAACTTCTTCTTCTGTCACTGTTATATCACTAAGTCTTGCGTTAGTCTCATGTGAAAAGGGCGGTAGGGGATTATTGGTAGAAGTACCATCCAGATTAGAATGAGATGCAAAGAATTCATTGAGAAATTCAGCCTTGCCGGTATTAGTAGTAACAGTTGTAATGCCATCCGTTAAAGGTGGCAAGTTCCTTTCTGATTTGGTACCAAGCAAAGCTTTTGTTAAAGACCAAAATTTTTTAATGTCAGTTTGTTCGTCGGCTAATGTTGTGACTGTCCGTTCGTTAAAACGTTGCAGTGCTAGGTTTTTGGTACGATTGGCCTCGCGACGGGCCGCCAAAAAGAGTAAATAGTGGTCAGGACGGCCGGATTTTTTATATCTTTTATAACATCTGTCACGTCTTCGGAAGGCACGCCTGACGTCATTTGAAATCCATGGTTTGTCACGTGGTCTGATAATAACTTCCTTGTGTGGTATAAATTCTAAACAAGTAATGTTTATGATGTTACTAATGTAGTCCACTATATCGTCAATGTCATTAAATATTTCAAATGCGGTGTCAAAGGGAGCAGCCATGAGAGCGTCATTTAGATCACTGAAGTTAGTTACTTTGTAGTCCCATACTAGCCTTTTAAATGCTTGGGGTTTAGTGACTTTAAAATTAAGTGTACAATAAATAGTACAGTGATCAAGATTTGCAATAGGTGGTGCCACACCAGAGTTTGTACAAAGGAAAGGTGAGTCAGTTATAATTAAGTCTAAAATGTAAGCAGAGCTATCCGAGTACCTGGTAGGTTCATGAATTAATTGATGTAAGTTATTTACTGTGACAATGTCATAAAACCGTCGTCCAAGTTCACTGCTGCTATGTCCGTCGTGCCATTCCGTACATCTGTCATTGAAGTCGCCAGTGATAAATACATAGTCAAATGATGAAGATTTTACCAAGTCAATAGACAGTTGGATGTTTTGTAGGAACTGATTATTTGTTGCAGCAGACTGGTTTGGCTGCCTATAACACACACCGAACAATATAACAGTTTTACCTACTTTTATTTCTGTCCAAAGTAGTTCCAAATCGGGTGATTCTAGGTCCTTACGTCGTGTATGAGTTAGAGAATAAGAAATATACAGAGCAACCCCACCGCCTCTGTTGCGCCGGTCCTTGCGTCTTATTGTGTAACCTGTTATTTCGACGTCATCGTCCATTACGTCATCGTTCAACCAAGTCTCAGTTACAGCAATGAGATCATAGGAATATTTGTTGGAAAGAACTGACTGCATTTCATCTAGTTTGTTACGACGATTGCCAAGAATATCAGACTTTGGAAACAGGCTTCGAGCATTTAAATGACAGAATGATAAGTTACTGTTCGAAGAAGGTCCTGGATTTGGGTGAACATCACCAGACAAAATAAGAAGAAGCAATACTAATAAAAGTGAACCAGCCTTATTACAAACTTTAAGCTGACACAGAAAGAAGGTATGTAAAAGAGATATATATTGATTCTTGGTGAATAATAACACCAAATAACGGTCACTGTGAAAATAACACCTAGAGTACCAAGTACCTACAGCAGAGCGGAACTGTTGAATGCTAACACCCATAAGTATGTAGGAAAGATGAGGCAGAAAGTACTTGCACTTGCAACATGGGTAACATTATTTTGAGGAAATAAGTTTGAGTAAAGTAATTACCAGGTTTGGTCAAGCTTAAGAAGAAGTGAGGAAACAAGACAACACACAAGACAGAACATAGAAGAAAAATGGAGGCAAATAGAGGTTAAGGTAATTAAACGAGCCATGTAACTTGTGATAACTAGAATATTTGGGAAATGAGTGACAAGGAAAACATGTTAAAACGATACATGAGTAATAAGTGACACACATACACACACACACACACACACACACACACAGAAAGAATTTTAACTATTGGAATACATAAACAATAAATAAGTGATAAGCAAACATATACACTGCAACAGCTACAAATGTATTAAAATGAAATTAAGCGTTTGTAATTGTAAATGACCGATAGTAAATGTCATTAAACTTGTGAGCCGAACTAGTTAATGGTCTTTTTATACAACACATGACAAAATATTAAAGTAAAATGGACACTAACATGTACGTCTATCACATTAAGTTTGTTACCAGATATATGCATTTATATGAATGTCAAATATTCTATAGAACAATGCAGTTAATGCAGTTAGCTTTAGACACATGAATTTGTCTGCACTACTACAGTATTGAACACACATTAACTAACTGGAGGATCCGGAAGTGAATCAATGTCAATTTGACTTTTAACACTAAACTGACGTCCATTGTGACCTTTTACAAAATTTTTTGCATTATATGACCAGGCTTTCGTTACCTTTTCGTGGCCTTTAGCGTATTTTAGAAGTTTAAAGTTATCACGCGTTAAGTCTTCAAACATAGATTCGGGCTCATTTTGTAATATGGAACGTTTTTGCAGAACACGAATTTTGTCCGTTCTCCTCATTAATTTCACAATCATTGGACGACTAGATCCAGGAAGTCCACGTTTACCCACGCGATGGGCAACTTCGATGTCAATATTGGTCAAATTTAATTTCTGTCGAAAAAACTGCTTAACGACATCTATTGAGACTTCTTTATCGGTTTCTTCCAAACCAAAAATTCTAACAGAGTTTTTACGACTGTATTGCTCACAGTCATTTAGATTTAGGTTACACCTTGATACCGATACTTGTAATTCTGCCATAGAAGTGTTTAAAGCAGCTACTTCATCCTGTTGCTTGTTAAGTTTGCAACGCAATTTATCAATTAAATCATTTTGTTTGGACACTTCTTTTTCGAGTCTTTTAACCGTACGATCACTTTCATCTTTTGATTTTTCCAGATCATAAATTTTAGAGTCGATTCTATCCAGCCTCTGAGTAAATAGGTCCCTGAGACCTGCCTCAATTGTTAGCGATGCTGCTTTAATACCAGCCGATACAGCTTTGTCCACTATTTCATTAACGGATTGACGCATTTCACTAAAAGACATGTCGCCTTCTGATGTGCTACTTAATTCACTATGCTTCCTTTTATTATTTTCTTTTAAGTCGGACTCTATGACTGGAGAGTCGTCACCAGAAGTTTCAGCAATACACAAATTTTCAGGGCTTAGCACTGAAAGACTCGGGTTCTGATTACTTTTTTTAGTCAATTCATCAAATTCTGTTGATTCTGCTTCGGCAAATTTAGTTTGTTTGGGCGGCTTAGGTGCAGGTGTGGATTTCCTACGCATATTGGTAGTGGAATGTAATGAAAACGAAATACTAGTAGTTAAGTTTACAAAGTTGACAAGAGGTATAGTATTGTCAAAATTATCCAGTGATTTAATAATAGGATAATAAATTCAAAACGCCATTATTGTGTCGTTATTAAACATACGAAATAAACACAGTAACGGGTAACTCTATATACAGAACTGCAGGTATATGTAATAATGGAATGTTAAACGTGAGTAGATCTCAGAAGACAGGTAAACACTATATATTCCATTGTGTAAATTTTGGGTTCAAAAATACTTCCAAATTATAAGTTTGTAGTAGATTTCAATTTAAAATATATAGTCAGTGGAATCACTTACATCATATTAAAGCTTCTTGTCACTCATAATTTCTTTAAACTACAGAAACTGGCCCATCTTTATCGAGACTTCTACAACCACCTGCTACCCCAAGGGGCGATAACAACGATTTTATATGTGTGTGTGTGTGTGTGTGTGTGTTACTTGTCCAGTGTTTTACTTTGTATATACCAAATTTAAACCAAATAAGTATGTAATTTTAATTTTTTAATTTTTTTCGTCTTCTTTTCTTTTCTAAAATAAACTTGTTAGAGCGCTTACAAACGTACATGCGTACAAACGTACCATACGTACGTACGGGACAAATCCTATATCCCCTCCAAGATTCGTATGCAAAGGGGATAACAATAACTAAGATTCAAACGACCGGGCGCCAGACCTTCGTTACCGGGTGTTCATAGATACGTACATCTATATTTGAGAATGGAGAACTCTCCTGTGTAAAAAGGCTAGTTTCATCATACGTATTATACTTTATTGGTATCCATAAACAAACAGCATGTGTTTAGTTTATAGTATATTAATGAACGTACATAAATTATTTACATTTGGTACACGTTTTGCTTGATATAACGTTTATAAACTATTATGGATTCCGTCCGTTCTGTGTTTGAAATAACAAAGATCTAAACGTGATGAACCATGTCGTACATACACACATATATTTAGAACTAATTTAATTTCTACTTGATCGAGTTTACAACTACATGTATACAGACGGGTAAGTACAGGCATTTAACCAACTTTAACTCGACGTAAATAATGGCTTTGTTAGTGTTTTGATCATTCTGTCATGTTCCGATTTTGATTTTCTGTTAAAATAATGCATTCAAAATCAGCACAAGTTGTCATGTGCTGATTTTGAATGCATTATTTTAATAAAAATTCAAAATCGGAACATGACAATTGTTATCTTTTTGTTTGGATTTGTCCCAGGGTCATTCTATCGACAAGGACTTGTCAAGTTTAGAAATTTTTATGTGACCAACTCGATTATAATCAAAACAATTCTTACCGTGGTAATTAATAAGAATAATATGCTATAACATTCTAGCATTTTTGCCTTTTTGTCGCGCTTTATTTTTACCCACATTCTTAATTTGTTCTTATAATGTATGATAAAAATTCAGAATTACTGTACATACCGAAAATACAGTGTTTAGTGGCTAAGTGCATCATGGTTGTGGTTTGAGAGTGGCGAGGTTTTAGTAATAAGTGGCATAAATGTAGCTAGATTCGCATATATATTACATAGTTGGGTGTCCTTCGAAGTGGTTTTAATTATATTGATACAACGTCACGGTTATTGGTTTATTTGGCTGTTCCCAAGTAACGGCTATTCATTTCATTAAGAAGTGATTCTAGATAATCACACACATATAAGGTAAAACATACTAAAATATTGCACTGAATATCGATTAAAGCTGCGTTAAGTTTTTCTAGGAAAAAAATTTAACTGACGGTGATTTATGATGAGATATTTGGTTCAACGATAAAAGCTCGAATAAATACAGAAAAAACAATAATTTGCCAGCGAGATGTAGCTTGCGGGATCTAATTTTAGAACATGGTTACGTCATGAAAAATTAAACACAACTTACAAAACGGTGAAATAATATTGATTAAACACAGAATTTCATTAAATTTGTCATTTTTGACTTTATAAGGGATACGTATAACCCCATCGCGAATACATTAGGATATTAATGACGGGCAATTAATACAATTTGTCAGATTTCACCTTCGATTCATTGGAATTCCCGTACATCCGTACGCTTGCTCCAAGCAAATAATAATCATCGTTAAACATTGACCAACACGTAAGAGTATCCCGTTTATTTACAGCTTATAGGAATGGCATTTTAGAAAATGAATCTCGCTGATCGTGATTAGAAGTTTTTATTTTTTTAAATATATATATTTTTAGAAAATCAAAAAAAAAAAATTCAGAAAATTGAAAAACTTAATGCAGCTTTAAGAATGCTTACAAAAGGTTGGTCGGTCAATTGTATTGTTTAACGTCGATCAGTAATTGTTCAGGTATTCACGATGAAAGCATGTTTAATAACCTCTAAAGTTTAATCTAATTGCGTGTATGCTTTAGATGCGCGAGTATGTTTTTTTATTTGTCTTGTACACGCACTCAGACTGGCTTTAACGTGCTAACTCACCGAGACAAGCTTTCTATTCCCTCAGTCAGATTTTTCTGACATAGGGTAAACAAAACGGCACTCTACTCTTAGAATGTCAGACAAAGTACTTTTTTTCAAATTTTAAAGTCTATGTGGCCTAGCCGGTGTTCGAACCCACAAATAATAAAAACTACTAGTTATTTGTTGATATTTATGATAACTTCCGTTTTTGTATTTTTAGAGAATAAGGAATATGTAAGAAGACGATCAAACAGTGCATACTGTATATAGAACCCCACAAAGACAATAAACAATATGTTAAGGTAGGTGCTTATGAAGTGGTAGTTGTTTTAATATAATGAAAATCTAAAAAAAAGTTTATTATTATCATTATTATTACGTTAACCCAATACAGCAACACAGTTCGCCGCTGAAAGTATGTATCTTTACACATATCGGCAAATCAGCAGTCAAGGTCGACCTCAAGGAATGGTGAAAAGCGCCAGCTCACTGCCTCTTAATGCAATTTTTATAACTAAAGATGCCACGAGATGAAGTTTAGAACTACAGGCGTGGTCTTTGTCCGCAAACAGCAAATTGCGCATTCTTGTGCTACACATACACACGTCTCAGATTGACGGAATTTATACTTGTACACTTTACAGTTAACTAGTTTTGATTCAAAGTTCTATATGTATTTCCAGATTTTTATGCTACAATGCATGTGAGAAAAATGACACGAAAAAATTGAAGGATGCTCTAAATGGACCACATGCAGAATTTAAAGAAACGTTTGATGAAATCCTGAATGATAGCCTTTTACAGGTATCGTTCCTTGGTTACAAAGATTGTGCACAATTACTGCTTGACGCTGGGGCAGATATTAACTGTACAGATGGATTTGACAGAACTCCGCTTCTGTTTGCCACTAAATGTAACCACGAGGACTTAGTTATATATTTCTTAACGAAGCCTGTAAATGTTAACAAACAAAACATATGTCACCATGCACCGTTACATATGGCGGCTAAAAATGGTAATTTGGCGATTGTTAAGATTCTGATAGCCGCAGGGGCAGATAAATCACTTGGATGGTGTAAAGCAGAACCATTTCCTCTAGAACTAGCTGTAGAATTTGGTCATTTAGAATTAGTAAAATTTTTCTTGGAAGAAGGATGTGATCCAAATCGTCATTTATCGTCAACTGAAGATTCCTTGCTATGTATTGCTGCAGGAAAAGGTTATTATGATATATGCGTTGTTTTGATTGACGCTGGGGTTAATATTAACTATGACAAGTTCTCAGACTGTGCACCACTACACGACGCTGCCAAAAATGGCCATATTAATATCATGAAACTTCTGCTTGGAGCTGGTGCAGATATCAATTCAGTTTGTAACGGCGTGTATACTGTTTTACACCGAGCGTGTTGCAGTGGTTCAATGGAATGTGTTAGGTTAGTTTTGGAAAATAAAGATTTCAATCGTGTTTATGGTTATAGATGTGGTGGATATACAGCTATAGGTGAAGCTGTTTGTAACAATCATATGCAGCTTGCAAAATATCTTATTCAACAAGGGTTAATAGTCAAATGTAGATTATACAGATATATGGTTAAACGATTGAAAAACGTCGATGTTTCCTTCGAATATGACTGTCCTTTTTTCATTGCTTTATGTATAGCTGAAGGTAGACTTGACATGGCGGATATCTTGTTCAAAACTGGAGAATATTCCTTTAAAGAATTGCGATTTGAGCTCACATTGCTGCGCCCGGATCAGATTACAGACGAGGTAACTGATTGGATAAAAGAAGTCCAACTACAGCCATGGTCTCTAACTCAATTATGTAGGACTGTCATCATTGATAGTTTAAGGACTCATTTAATAAGTCTGTGTAAAAAAAAGTCGAAACAACTCTCGCCAGTAGTTGATCAATGGAAACAGAATATTCAGGCTCTTGAATTGCCCAGAAAATTGGAACAATTTCTGACTTTTCAAGATTTGTAACTGCAGTACAATTTTTTTTTTTTTTTTTTTTTTTTTTTTTTTTTTTTGAAAATTGCACTTGTTTGAATAATAAAGATAAATTTAACAAAGCGACGGATGACTAATTTACAACAATTTATATTTTATTTTGTTCGTCTGGGTATGACACCAAGATAAAAAACATTTAATCAGACTCAGCTCATTCTTAACATTTTACTTGTATTATCATATGCTACTTTTGAATATATTTTTTTCATAAAAATTCAAAAGTAAGGGATTCTGTTTAGGTTTGTCATCAAGATTAAACATATTTAGACAAATAATTATCAACGATTTATCTATCACATTTTCCCGTCTAGGTATTAGAGCAAAATTAAACATATTTAAACTGACACAATACATTTCCACATGTGCTTGTCAGTTTTTAAAGATATTAATATAAATCACATTTTAACAAACTCAATATAGTAAAAGCAGTTTATCTATCAGTTTGTTCCTGTTTGTTACGAGGATTAAACACATTTAATGAAATCAACCCAGTAACAACTTTGTACATGTGCGTGAGCATTATCAAATCATTATCATCAGTTTACTTGTCTGTAGTAACATACATTAAAACAGACTCAAATCATTATCAACAGTTTACTTGTCTTTAGTAAGATACATTAAAATAGACTCAAATCATTATCAACAGTTTACTTCTCTGTAGTAAGATACATTAAAACAGACTCAAATCATTATCATCAGTTTACTTGTCTGTAGTAAGATACATTAAAACAGACTCAAATCATTATCAACAGTTTACTTGTCTTTAGTAAGATACATTAAAACAGACTCAAATCATTATCATCAGTTTACTTGTCTGTAGTAAGATACATTAAAACAGACTTAAATCATTATCAACAGATTACTTGTCTGTAGTAAGATATAATAAAACAGACTCAAATCATTATCATCAGTTTACTTGTCTGTAGTAAGATACATTAAAACAGACTCAAATCATTATAAACAGATTACTTGTCTGTAGTAAGATACATTAAAGCAGACTCAAATCATTATCATCAGTTTACTTGTCTGGAGTAAGATACATTAAAACAGACTCAAATCATTATCAACAGTTTACTTGTCTGTAGTAAGATACATTAAAAAAGACTCAAATCATTATCAACAGTTAACTTCTCTGTAGTAAGATACATTAAAACAGACTCAAATCATTATCAACAGTTTACTTGTCTGTAGTAAGATACATTAAAACAGACTCAAATCATTATAATCAGTTTACTTGTCTGGAGTAAGATACATTAAAACAAATTCAAATCATTATCAACAGATTACTTGTCTGTAGTAAGATACATTAAAACAGACTCAAATCATTATCAACAGTTTACTTGTCTTTAGTAAGATACATTAAAACAGACTCAAATCATTATCATCAGTTTACTTGTCTGTAGTAAGATACATTAAAACAGACTCAAATCATTATCAACAGATTACTTGTCTGTAGTAAGATACATTAAAACAGACTCAAATCATTATAATCAGTTTACTTGTCTGTAGTAAGATACATTAAAACAGACTCAAATCATTATCATCAGTTTACTTGTCTGTAGTAAGATACATTAAAACAGACTCAAATCATTATCAACAAATTACTTGTCTGTAGTAAGGTACATTAAAACAGACTCAAATCATTATAATCAGTTTACTTGTCTGAAGTAAGATACATTAAAACAGACTAAAATCATCATCAACAGATTACTTGTCTGTAGTCAGAAACATTAAAACAGACTCAAATCATTATCAACAGTTTAGTTGTCTGTAGTAAGATACATTAAAACAGACTCAAATCATTATCAACAGATTACTTGTCTGTAGTAAGATACATTAAAACAGACTCAAATCATTATCAACAGTTTACTTGTCTTTAGTAAGATACATTAAAACAGACTCAAATCATTATCAACAGTTTACTTGTCTGTAGTAAGATACATTAAAACAGACTCAAATCATTATCATCAGTTTACATGTCTGTAGTAAGATACATTAAAACAGACTCAAATCATTATCAACAGTTTACTTGTCTTTAGTAAGATACATTAAAACAGACTCAAATCATTATCAACAGTTTACTTGTCTGTAGTAAGATACATTAAAACAGACTCAAATCATTATCAACAGTTTACTTGTCTGTAGTAAGATACATTAAAACAGACTCAAATCATTATCAACAGTTTACTTGTCTGTAGTAAGATACATGAAAACAGACTCAAATCATTATCATCAGTTTACATGTCTGTAGTAAGATACATTAAAACAGACTCAAATCATTATCAACAGTTTACTTGTCTGTAGTAAGATACATTAAAACAGACTCAAATCATTATCATCAGTTTACTTGTCTGTAGTAAGATACATTAAAACAGACTCAAATCATTATAAACAGATTACTTGTCTGTAGTAAGATACATTAAAGCAGACTCAAATCATTATCATCAGTTTACTTGTCTGGAGTAAGATACATTAAAAAAGACTCAAATCATTATCAACAGTTTACTTGTCTGTAGTAAGATACATTAAAAAAGACTCAAATCATTATCAACAGTTAACTTCTCTGTAGTAAGATACATTAAAACAGACTCAAATCATTATCAACAGTTTACTTGTCTGTAGTAAGATACATTAAAACAGACTCAAATCATTATAATCAGTTTACTTGTCTGGAGTAAGATACATTAAAACAAACTCAAATCATTTTCAACAGATTACTTGTCTGTAGTAAGATACATTAAAACAGACTCAAATCATTATCATCAGTTTACTTGTCTGTAGTAAGATACATTAAAACAGACTCAAATCATTATCAACAGATTACATGTCTGTAGTAAGATATATTAAAACAGACTCAAATCATTATCATCAGTTTACTTGTCTGTAGTAAGATACATTAAAACAGACTCAAATCATTATCATCAGTTTACTTGTCTGTAGTAAGATACATTAAAACAGACTCAAATCATTATCAACAGTTTACTTGTCTGGAGTAAGATACAATAAAACAGACTTAAATCATTATCAACAGTTTACTTGTCTGTAGTAAGATACATTAAAAAAGACTCAAATCATTATCAACAGTTTACTTGTCTGTAGTAAGATACATTAAAACAGACTCAAATCATTATCAACAGTTTACTTAACTGTAGTAAGATACATTAAAACAGACTCAAATCATTATCATCAGTTAACATCTCTGTAGTAAGATACATTAAAACAGACTCAAATCATTATCAACAGTTTACTTGTCTGTAGTAAGATACATTAAAACAGACTCAAATCATTATCATCAGTTTACATGTCTGTAGTAAGATACATTAAAACAGACTCAAATCATTATCAACAGATTACTTGTCTGTAGTAAGATACATTAAAACAGACTCAAATCATTATCAACAGATAACTTGTCTGTAGTAAGATACATTAAACAGACTCAAATCATTATAATCAGTTTACTTGTCTGGAGTAAGATACATTAAAACAGACTCAAATCATTATCAACAGATTACTTGTCTGTAATAAGATACATTAAAACAGACTCAAATCATTATCAACAGTTTACTTGTCTGTAGTAAGATATATTTAAACAGACTCAAATCATTATCAACAGTTTACTTGTCTGTAGTAAGATACATTAAAACAGACTCAAATCATTATCATCAGTTTACATGTCTGTAGTAAGATACATTAAAACAGACTCAAATCATTATCAACAGTTTACTTGTCTGTAGTAAGATACATTAAAACAGACTCAAATCATTATCATCAGTTTACATGTCTGGAGTAAGATACATTAAAACAGACTCAAATCATTATCAACAGTTTACATGTCTGTAGTGAGATACATTAAAACAGACTCAAATCATTATCAACAGTTTACTTGTCTGTAGTAAGATACATTAAAACAGACTCAAATCATTATCATCAGTTAACATGTCTGTAGTAAGATACATTAAAACAGACTCAAATCATTATCATCAGTTTACATGTCTGTAGTAAGATACATTAAAACAGACTCAAATCATTATCGACAGATTACTTGTCTGGAGTAAACTACATTAAAACAGACTCAAATCATTATCATCAGTTTACTTGTCTGGAGTAAGATACATTAAAACAGACTCAAATCATTATCAACAGTTTACTTGTCTTTAGTAAGATACATTAAAACAGACTCAAATCATTATCAACAGTTTACTTGTCTGTAGTAAGATACATTAAAACAGACTCAAATCATTATCAACAGTTTACTTGTCTGTAGTAAGATACAATAAAACAGACTGAAATCATTATCAACAGTTTACTTGTCTTTAGTAAGATACATTAAAACAGACTCAAATCATTATCAACAGTTTACTTGTCTGTAGTAAGATACATTAAAACAGACTCAAATCATTATCAACAGTTTACTTGTCTGTAGTAAGATACATTAAAACAGACTCAAATCATTATCAACAGTTTACTTGTCTGTAGTAAGATACATTAAAACAGACTCAAATCATTATCATCAGTTTACATGTCTGTAGTAAGATACATTAAAACAGACTCAAATCATTATCAACAGTTTACTTGTCTGTAGTAAGATACATTAAAACAGACTCAAATCATTATAAACAGATTACTTGTCTGTAGTAAGATACATTAAAGCAGACTCAAATCATTATCATCAGTTTACTTGTCTGGAGTAAGATACATTAAAAAAGACTCAAATCATTATCAACAGTTTACTTGTCTGTAGTAAGATACATTAAAAAAGACTCAAATCATTATCAACAGTTAACTTCTCTGTAGTAAGATACATTAAAACAGACTCAAATCATTATCAACAGTTTACTTGTCTGTAGTAAGATACATTAAAACAGACTCAAATCATTATAATCAGTTTACTTGTCTGGAGTAAGATACATTAAAACAAACTCAAATCATTATCAACAGATTACTTGTCTGTAGTAAGATACATTAAAACAGACTCAAATCATTATCATCAGTTTACTTGTCTGTAGTAAGATACATTAAAACAGACTCAAATCATTATCAACAGATTACATGTCTGTAGTAAGATATATTAAAACAGACTCAAATCATTATCATCAGTTTACTTGTCTGTAGTAAGATACATTAAAACAGACTCAAATCATTATCAACAGATTATTTGTCTGTAGTAAGATACATTAAAACAGACTCAAATCATTATCATCAGTTTACTTGTCTGTAGTAAGATACATTAAAACAGACTCAAATCATTATCAACAGTTTACTTATCTGGAGTAAGATACATTAAAACAGACTTAAATCATTATCAACAGTTTACTTGTCTGTAGTAAGATACATTAAAAAAGACTCAAATCATTATCAACAGTTTACTTGTCTGTAGTAAGATACATTAAAACAGACTCAAATCATTATCAACAGTTTACTTGTCTGTAGTAAGATACATTAAAACAGACTCAAATCATTATCATCAGTTAACATGTCTGTAGTAAGATACATTAAAACAGACTCAAATCATTATCAACAGTTTACTTGTCTGTAGTAAGATACATTAAAACAGACTCAAATCATTATCATCAGTTTACATGTCTGTAGTAAGATACATTAAAACAGACTCAAATCATTATCAACAGATTACTTGTCTGTAGTAAGATACATTAAAACAGACTCAAATCATTATCAACAGATAACTTGTCTGTAGTAAGATACATTAAACAGACTCAAATCATTATAATCAGTTTACTTGTCTGGAGTAAGATACATTAAAACAGACTCAAATCATTATCAACAGATTACTTGTCTGTAATAAGATACATTAAAACAGACTCAAATCATTATCAACAGTTTACTTGTCTTTAGTAAGATACATTAAAACAGACTCAAATCATTATCAACAGATTACTTGTCTGTAGTAAGATATATTTAAACAGACTCAAATCATTATCAACAGTTTACTTGTCTGTAGTAAGATACATTAAAACAGACTCAAATCATTATCAACAGTTTACTTGTCTTTAGTAAGATACATTAAAACAGACTCAAATCATTATCAACAGTTTACTTGTCTGTAGTAAGATACATTAAAACAGACTCAAATCATTATCAACAGTTTACTTGTCTGTAGTAAGATACATTAAAACAGACTCAAATCATTATCAACAGTTTACTTGTCTGTAGTAAGATACATGAAAACAGACTCAAATCATTATCATCAGTTTACATGTCTGTAGTAAGATACATTAAAACAGACTCAAATCATTATCAACAGTTTACTTGTCTGTAGTAAGATACATTAAAACAGACTCAAATCATTATCATCAGTTTACTTGTCTGTAGTAAGATACATTAAAACAGACTCAAATCATTATAAACAGATTACTTGTCTGTAGTAAGATACATTAAAGCAGACTCAAATCATTATCATCAGTTTACTTGTCTGGAGTAAGATACATTAAAAAAGACTCAAATCATTATCAACAGTTTACTTGTCTGTAGTAAGATACATTAAAAAAGACTCAAATCATTATCAACAGTTAACTTCTCTGTAGTAAGATACATTAAAACAGACTCAAATCATTATCAACAGTTTACTTGTCTGTAGTAAGATACATTAAAACAGACTCAAATCATTATAATCAGTTTACTTGTCTGGATTAAGATACATTAAAACAAACTCAAATCATTATCAACAGATTACTTGTCTGTAGTAAGATACATTAAAACAGACTCAAATCATTATCATCAGTTTACTTGTCTGTAGTAAGATACATTAAAACAGACTCAAATCATTATCAACAGATTACATGTCTGTAGTAAGATATATTAAAACAGACTCAAATCATTATCATCAGTTTACTTGTCTGTAGTAAGATACATTAAAACAGACTCAAATCATTATCAACAGATTATTTGTCTGTAGTAAGATACATTAAAACAGACTCAAATCATTATCATCAGTTTACTTGTCTGTAGTAAGATACATTAAAACAGACTCAAATCATTATCAACAGTTTACTTGTCTGGAGTAAGATACATTAAAACAGACTTAAATCATTATCAACAGTTTACTTGTCTGTAGTAAGATACATTAAAAAAGACTCAAATCATTATCAACAGTTTACTTGTCTGTAGTAAGATACATTAAAACAGACTCAAATCATTATCAACAGTTTACTTGTCTGTAGTAAGATACATTAAAACAGACTCAAATCATTATCATCAGTTAACATCTCTGTAGTAAGATACATTAAAACAGACTCAAATCATTATCAACAGTTTACTTGTCTGTAGTAAGATACATTAAAACAGACTCAAATCATTATCATCAGTTTACATGTCTGTAGTAAGATACATTAAAACAGACTCAAATCATTATCAACAGATTACTTGTCTGTAGTAAGATACATTAAAACAGACTCAAATCATTATCAACAGATAACTTGTCTGTAGTAAGATACATTAAACAGACTCAAATCATTATAATCAGTTTACTTGTCTGGAGTAAGATACATTAAAACAGACTCAAATCATTATCAACAGATTACTTGTCTGTAATAAGATACATTAAAACAGACTCAAATCATTATCAACAGTTTACTTGTCTGTAGTAAGATATATTTAAACAGACTCAAATCATTATCAACAGTTTACTTGTCTGTAGTAAGATACATTAAAACAGACTCAAATCATTATCATCAGTTTACATGTCTGTAGTAAGATACATTAAAACAGACTCAAATCATTATCAACAGTTTACTTGTCTGTAGTAAGATACATTAAAACAGACTCAAATCATTATCATCAGTTTACATG
This sequence comes from Tegillarca granosa, assembly GCA_029721355.1. Taxonomy (NCBI): domain Eukaryota; kingdom Metazoa; phylum Mollusca; class Bivalvia; order Arcoida; family Arcidae; genus Tegillarca; species Tegillarca granosa. The sequence goes on along the minus strand of CM056596.1, from coordinate 5,669,432 downwards.
TCTGGAGTAAGATACATTAAAACAGACTCAAATCATTATCAACAGTTTACATGTCTGTAGTGAGATACATTAAAACAGACTCAAATCATTATCAACAGTTTACTTGTCTGTAGTAAGATACATTAAAACAGACTCAAATCATTATCATCAGTTTACATGTCTGTAGTAAGATACATTAAAACAGACTCAAATCATTATCATCAGTTTACATGTCTGTAGTAAGATACATTAAAACAGACTCAAATCATTATCGACAGATTACTTGTCTGGAGTAAACTACATTAAAACAGACTCAAATCATTATCATCAGTTTACTTGTCTGGAGTAAGATACATTAAAACAGACTCAAATCATTATCAACAGTTTACTTGTCTTTAGTAAGATACATTAAAACAGACTCAAATCATTATCAACAGTTTACTTGTCTGTAGTAAGATACATTAAAACAGACTCAAATCATTATCAACAGTTTACTTGTCTGTAGTAAGATACATTAAAACAGACTGAAATCATTATCAACAGTTTACTTGTCTTTAGTAAGATACATTAAAACAGACTCAAATCATTATCAACAGTTTACTTGTCTGTAGTAAGATACATTAAAACAGACTCAAATCATTATCAACAGTTTACTTGTCTGTAGTAAGATACATTAAAACAGACTCAAATCATTATCAACAGTTTACTTGTCTGTAGTAAGATACATTAAAACAGACTCAAATCATTATCATCAGTTTACATGTCTGTAGTAAGATACATTAAAACAGACTCAAATCATTATCAACAGTTTACTTGTCTGTAGTAAGATACATTAAAACAGACTCAAATCATTATCATCAGTTTACTTGTCTGTAGTAAGATACATTAAAACAGACTCAAATCATTATAAACAGATTACTTGTCTGTAGTAAGATACATTAAAGCAGACTCAAATCATTATCATCAGTTTACTTGTCTGGAGTAAGATACATTAAAAAAGACTCAAATCATTATCAACAGTTTACTTGTCTGTAGTAAGATACATTAAAAAAGACTCAAATCATTATCAACAGTTAACTTCTCTGTAGTAAGATACATTAAAACAGACTCAAATCATTATCAACAGTTTACTTGTCTGTAGTAAGATACATTAAAACAGACTCAAATCATTATAATCAGTTTACTTGTCTGGAGTAAGATACATTAAAACAGACTCAAATCATTATCAACAGATTACTTGTCTGTAGTAAGATACATTAAAACAGACTCAAATCATTATCATCAGTTTACTTGTCTGTAGTAAGATACATTAAAACAGACTCAAATCATTATCAACAGATTACATGTCTGTAGTAAGATATATTAAAACAGACTCAAATCATTATCATCAGTTTACTTGTCTGTAGTAAGATACATTAAAACAGACTCAAATCATTATCAACAGATTATTTGTCTGTAGTAAGATACATTAAAACAGACTCAAATCATTATCATCAGTTTACTTGTCTGTAGTAAGATACATTAAAACAGACTCAAATCATTATCAACAGTTTACTTGTCTGGAGTAAGATACATTAAAACAGACTTAAATCATTATCAACAGTTTACTTGTCTGTAGTAAGATACATTAAAAAAGACTCAAATCATTATCAACAGTTTACTTGTCTGTAGTAAGATACATTAAAACAGACTCAAATCATTATCAACAGTTTACTTGTCTGTAGTAAGATACATTAAAACAGACTCAAATCATTATCATCAGTTAACATGTCTGTAGTAAGATACATTAAAACAGACTCAAATCATTATCAACAGTTTACTTGTCTGTAGTAAGATACATTAAAACAGACTCAAATCATTATCATCAGTTTACATGTCTGTAGTAAGATACATTAAAACAGACTCAAATCATTATCAACAGATTACTTGTCTGTAGTAAGATACATTAAAACAGACTCAAATCATTATCAACAGATAACTTGTCTGTAGTAAGATACATTAAACAGACTCAAATCATTATAATCAGTTTACTTGTCTGGAGTAAGATACATTAAAACAGACTCAAATCATTATCAACAGATTACTTGTCTGTAATAAGATACATTAAAACAGACTCAAATCATTATCAACAGTTTACTTGTCTTTAGTAAGATACATTAAAACAGACTCAAATCATTATCAACAGATTACTTGTCTGTAGTAAGATATATTTAAACAGACTCAAATCATTATCAACAGTTTACTTGTCTGTAGTAAGATACATTAAAACAGACTCAAATCATTATCATCAGTTTACATGTCTGTAGTAAGATACATTAAAACAGACTCAAATCATTATCAACAGTTTACTTGTCTGTAGTAAGATACATTAAAACAGACTCAAATCATTATCATCAGTTTACATGTCTGGAGTAAGATACATTAAAACAGACTCAAATCATTATCAACAGTTTACATGTCTGTAGTAAGATACATTAAAACAGACTCAAATCATTATCAACAGTTTACTTGTCTGTAGTAAGATACATTAAAACAGACTCAAATCATTATCATCAGTTTACATGTCTGTAGTAAGATACATTAAAACAGACTCAAATCATTATCATCAGTTTACATGTCTGTAGTAAGATACATTAAAACAGACTCAAATCTTTATCGACAGATTACTTGTCTGGAGTAAACTACATTAAAACAGACTCAAATCATTATCATCAGTTTACTTGTCTGGAGTAAGATACATTAAAACAGACTCAAATCATTATCAACAGATTACTTGTCTGTAGTAAGATATATTAAAACAGACTCAAATCATTATCATCAGTTTACTTGTCTGGAGTAAGATACATTAAAACAGACTCAAATCATTATCAACAGATTACTTGTCTGTAGTAAGATACATTAAAACAGACTCAAATCATTATCATCAGTTTACTTGTCTGTAGTAAGATACATTAAAACAGACTGAAATCATTATCATCAGTTTACATGTCTGTAGTAAGATACATTAAAACAGACTCAAATCATTATCAACAGTTTACTTGTCTGTAGTAAGATACATTAAAACAGACTCAAATCATTATCATCAGTTTACATGTCTGTAGTAAGATACATTAAAACAGACTCAAATCATTATCAACAGATTACTTGTCTGTAGTAAGATACATTAAAACAGACTCAAATCATTATCAACAGATTACTTGTCTGTAGTAAGATACATTAAAACAGACTCAAATCTTATCATCAGTTTACTTGTCTGGAGTAAGATACATTAAAACAGACTCAAATCATTATCAACAGATAACTTGTCTGTAGTAAGATACATTAAAACAGACTCAAATCATTATAATCAGTTTACTTGTCTGGAGTAAGATACATTAAAACAGACTCAAATCATTATCAACAGATTACTTGTCTGTAGTAAGATACATTAAAACAGACTCAAATCATTATCAACAGTTTACTTGTCTGTAGTAAGATACATTAAAACAGACTCAAATCATTATCAACAGTTTACTTGTCTGTAGTAGGATAAATTAAAACAGACTCAAATCATTATCAACAGTTTACTTGTCTGTAGTAAGATACATTAAAACAGACTCAAATCATTATCAACAGTTTACTTGTCTGTAGTAGGATAAATTAAAACAGACTCAAATCATTATCAACAGTTTACTAAACTTTACTTGTCTGTAGTGAGATACATTAAAACAGACTTTCATTAACCATCCGTTCGATTTTCTCTTAATAACATAACTTTGGCAGCTTGACTGATAGTTGTTCATTGGAATTGAGTAAGTCGGTATAAAACTTTTCATATCCAAATAACATGTCTCCATTTAAATTGTGCTAAATAAACATGTGATAATGCTATTAAAAGTATAATGACCCACAAAGTTGGGCAGTTGAAATTTTCGATTTATTTGGATTAACCATATCCGTTGATTAAAGGTGAAGACCTTGAGTTAGAATACCTCCTTTGACAAAGTTAATCCGATTTCAATGATAATGTATATTTTACAGACTTGACCAAAACTGCACTGCAATTTTTACAAACGAAACAGAATATTTGTCTAGTAGTCATAGCAAAATGCAAGCCATGGTCAAAAATTTGTTTCACGATCCCCAGATCAACGCTTTATGTAGCTGCTCTGATATTTCTGATATTGTATGACATTGTAATCAATTCCAACTAATATGTGCAAAGTATGATTTTTTTATGAAAGAGATATTTTCTTCTTTTGTTTTTAAAGAATAAAGTAATGTCAGAAATTCGAACCCAATTACACTTACTTGATAGCCGACACCGTTATCAATAAACCACAAGGCTTTCGGTGAAGAAGTGACTTCCCTAAGCAGTATACTTGTAGTCCTAATTAAGTGTTTGGAAACACTTTTTATATTCTTATAAAAATCAACAAATAAAATACGAAAAAAAAACAAGTTTCACCAGAACTAAGCTGTGACTTCGAACGGATACTTTATATATTTTAAAACAACTGTTTCTTTTCGGAACTACGTCGTGAAATTTGATGGATATTTTACATAATAACAAAACAGATGTATCCTTTCGGAACTATGTTGTGTTTTGGACGAGCATTATTTTAAAAACAGAAAAGTGTACGTGGTTCAAAGTCGAATTAATTTCACAAATTAAGCTTTTCTCCAATTAAAATTGCTTCAAAAATTTCTAAAATGATTAATTAAAAAGCAGTTCTACGTTGTAAATCATGCAGGCACATAATTCACAATCAAATTAAACTAAACCGATGTGACAATAATATGGTAACAGTGTCTAGCAGTATGGTTATATAACATTGTGACGGAGGGGAATTACACTATAACTGTTTTGAATCCTACCTTCAAGATAAGGTTTAAATGGTCAGTGTAGGTATGTCCAGACTTTATCATATAACTCAGAAAAAACACGAAATCAATGATAGAACTAATCATCTAGACAAAACATATACAGACAGACGAGCCTCTGTAGATACTTATATACTTATCACTGCATTGTGAGTAAATACTGAAACATGTTATAAAAATGTTTGGTTTGGGACGCATTAGTTTTTAAAACAAGAGGCCCATGGGCCTTAACGCTCACCTGAGGATATGGCCAAAATCATTTGCAAAAATACATACAATATTCTAATATCCATGCCTATACAAAAAGTTAATAGTTTTCAAGATAATTAACAATTTGAGTCTTCTTATGCATCTATGACCTTGACCTTTAAATGTAAGTTTTTGAATCTTATATCAGAATGATCGCCATATCAATTCCTAAAATATCCCAATATACATGCCAATACAAAAAGTTAATTGTTTCTAAGAAAATAAACAATTTCAGTCTTTTAATGCACCTATGACCTTGACCTTTGAACGCATGGACTTGAGCCATATATCAAAATGATCGCCATATCAATACCTACAATATTCTAATACATGTATATATACGCCTATGCAAAAAGTTAATAGTTTTCAAGCTTATGCACAATTTTAGTTTTTATAAGCAAAAAATAACATTTCACATCCTACATGCATTATCATATAGTTAAGAAACTTTGTACTTTTTTAAATTTTGTCGTGCTGAGCATTTTAACATTGTTTTGATATTACATATCTCTTAAAAGTTTGAAGAAAATAGCCTAAAATTGCAAAATTACAAACTAGGTCATGACCTTGACCCCTTTTAGAAGGTTGTTTCAAGAAAAAGTCAACACTGAAAACTCCATGTCAATATCTGTTCAAATAGTTAAGTTATAACAATTTTAAGCCTTTTTACGAAATTTTTAAAATTAAACGCAAAAACGCGTAACCCATTTTTCGAACAAACTTTAGGCTAAGACCCTAGAGAAGCCAAATATCACATCAGATTTTTTCTCCCATCATCGGTTTCGGAGAAGAAGATTTTTTAAGTTTTTTTGGACGATAGGTCGCCTTGGCCTAGTTTTGGTAGCCATGACAATGTCACGAACAAATCTGAATTGCAGAAGCCCATATATGCACCTGACCAAGTTTCAATGAAATCTTCCCTGAAATTTCAGAGAAGAAGTAGAAAATGTAAAAGTTTACAGACACTCGGGCGGACGATTTGGGATGATAATAGCTCACATGAGCCAAAGACTCAGGTGAGCTAATAAAAAACTTACTAACTGTAGTAATTTTTATGTTGCAAGTAAAATAAATAAATGTTTTAAAAATGTATCGTATGTATAACCAGCGTGTTGTAGAAAAAGATGACCAGTGTGGGGGTCGAACCCACGACATTCGCGTTATTAGCACGACGCTCTAACCGACTGAGCTAACCGGCCGATTTAAGACACAAATATTTTCAATTTCTCTTTATCTCGAGCCAATGAAACATTTTTGAGTTATTCCTCTTTTCGTAGGAAAATTTTTTTTTTTTAAATAACAAAAGAGAAAAATTTCTTAGTAGTTATGAAACCGTTCGGTGCATTTCTGCGATTTAATGTCAATATTCGAAGGAGCCTAGCCCAATTTTTAACAAAATAAAAATCAAGCAGAGATCAAAATTTTAAAATAGATAAGAACTTATTTAAATATTTTAACATAAGCTAACAAATAATTAACTAATAGATCACTTGTTAACTGGCCGGTTAGCTCAGTCGGTTAGAGCGTCGTGCTAATAACGCGAATGTCGTGGGTTCGACCCCCACACTGGCCAATATACTTTTTGATGTACGCGTATAAAAATATTCAGAGTCGTCATGCTCTATTTAAATCACGGACAATAAGAGCTCAGTAGAACACTAAACGTGACAAGGTCATGTATTACTATTCTCGCTATCAATTTTCCCCAAATAACCGTATGTAAGGGTTCGGAGTCCGAACCCCGACCGGGTCTGACCAACACTCAAAAATTGGTAGTGACCGTTTTTTTTTCGCCGAGCACTCGACATTAAGAGTGTCTTCGGAGGAGACCTTAAAAATATGCCCCGTCTCATGTTTAATTACCCTCCCTGACATTGCACTTAGTGCAATGTAAAAGTTAAAATTTCTGTCACTTCACCTATAGCTGGTGACGTCTCGATATAAGTAAAATATTCTTGACTATGACGTAAACCCCAATTAATTAACCAACAATCCGCAAATAACAATGCTAAATATTTGGCATATACCTAGATGATTTGGTGCATTTCCAATTTGTTGTTTTTACTGATATTGTAACAGTCGACTGGTTATTTTCCGTTTAGCAAAAGGCTCTATCTTTGTCCGATATTTTCTCACCTTTATTTTGACAAATCAGATAAGAGACAAAAACTTTACGTTTATCTTTATAGAAGTGGCAATTTGTTGAGCACTTTACCAGTCAATAACACATAAAACATTCTGTGATGCGATTGGTTTCAAATAAAGGTGAAAAAATATCGGTCATAAATAACGCCTCGTACTTAACTGAAAACAAAAGTCGAATACGGTTTGTATCAATATCCAACAGCTAGACGGTAACCTCAGTCTGTAGAGAGTGAAGCTTATACCTCGAACGTCGCTAGTTCTACCCCCTCCCCCAACCCCGCCAACCCATTGACAAACATTTAAACAGTTCCAAGCGTTAATGAATTTTTTCTTTGCATAACATTTTTCTAATGCAGTCAAAGATTAAAGCGTGTATTGAAATAAAATACTAGTGCAGATAACCTGATAAAACATTATTTGACAATGGAGCCGTATTTGACCAGGACCATATAACAACAAAATAATCAAAACAATCCACAAACAATTTCCAGTGGTATACTATTTTCAAAATCCTAACTTTCTGACTTTGGTAAATGAAAAATAAGCTCAATTATTTGACATTATGGCGATTTGGTTCTGCACAAAGACCTGCATTTATCTTTGTATAACATTTACACAGGACTTATCTTCAATCTTCATTAACAACGAACGAAAATGTAAATGTCGGTTAGACATATTTAGAGCCTTACCATAACACATTATGTAGGCATTCATATGTAATAAGGTGTAAAAAATAACATAAATGGAGAATGAATCAAAACACTTTCTGACCTTGGATAACATTTTTTCAGTCGCTATGCTCTGGTTACAGCCAACAAAACACGATCACTTAGAGGTCGTCTCAAAAGTGATGTCAATAGACAAAAAAAAATCATTTTACAAGTGTCCCCATATTCAAGCTCAAACTGTCCAGTTCAATCATCAGGTCATGGTGCCATTAAGACATTTAATGCCCCCCCCCCCTTTTTTTCTGTAATATTTTCATTTATATTCTGTTAATTCTTCAATTTGTTTGTATACAACTAAAATTTTAATCATGTGTAGTACATCGTGATCTATGCTGTACATGTTTTAACCAGTTATAACTAGCTATAAAACTAACTATTCAATACTATATAGGTCCCTAGTTTAATTGCTCAATGTAGTAAATATAACTTAGGAACAAATATAAAATAACAATTTTAAATTAGCTTGTGATTAACATTTAGACATGTCGGATTGATGGTATCACAAAAATGAAACCACACCACTGTTTATAATATTATATGTATGCCCAGTGCCTGTCGAAAGAAATATGATTTATATAATTACTTTTATCTTGTTTTCTTATTCCATTGATTTGTAGAGGTTTGTTTATGGTTAAATTAGCTATTATCATGTATTTTTTACTGTTTTATTTCCTTTTAGAAGGCACTTGTACTGCCTATATCGATCAGACCTTTATGTAATCATATTTACTGTTAGTGAGTCATTTCGACAATAAACAAGTGTACGCTGACCTGTCTTATTGATTTACAATTAGGAGTGGTGTACAATATTACAAGGTGTGTGTGTGTGTGTGTGTGTGTGTGTGTGTGTGTGTGTTTATCAATGGTTAATTAATGTTTTTTTCGTGTACTGTATCTGACCTAGAGGAAATAAATAAATAAATGATGATGTTGCTATGCATTATTAATTAGTCTCTATTAGACTTAATTTAAGATACTTTATTTAATCATTGTAACAATAATATAACTTTGATTTCAAACCTTTTGTTTTCTTAACACAATCAAACTATTGGTGTAAGTATTCGCTTTAATAACCCCAAATACTAGAAAGGAAGATTACTTTTACGGGTGTACCCCCCCCCCCCCCCCCAAGAAAATCTTGGCTTGTTTACATTTTGACATAATGTTATTATTTATATTCCAGTTAACCCTGTTCTGCTCACATTAATTTAAAGGTTTGACCTTTAAAGTCAGGTCACCTACCGTAAACAGGTCGGGAATTTTACTGTTTTTATTTGTGTTTGTGTTATTGATTTTCCGGCACTCGGTGATCATGAATGAAACATGCAGCTTTCATGTGAACACATGTAACAAGATTGTTGTATCATCAACCAATCGAAGATACTGATAACCTAATACCGCTTAATGATTGGCTTAAATTTTACCGATAATGTAGACACTTCTGGATAGATCTCATTAAATATACGACTTTCAACAGAAACACTAAAAGTAATAAGTATTGTCTGTGTATACAGTAAACACAAAATATCTCAGTATTACAAGTTGTTAAGTAAAGGCTATACAGGAAATACGCATTTTTCAAATCCATACTTTAAGTTATTCAAAAATATCTGAATAATGTCAATGATTGATACAAGCATGGTTTTCAACAATTTTGATGATGACAACGAGGAATGTTTTCTGAGAAGATTGTCGGTCTATGCCACCGTCCGCCCAGAAGATTTGAAAGGTATCATTGGAGAGGGCAGTGACGAACTTGGTCTTCACCTGTATGGCAAAATCAACAACAAAAGCCACAAAACACGCCAATCCCTTCAAGATCTGTTTACCGGCACTCAGTTTCAGAAATCTCAACAACCCACCAAGCGCCATGAGACAGTTATTGAAGAAGAGCAGACGTCTTCTTGTGAGGATATCTACCAGTCGTCTGAATCATCCATTGTTGTAAGAGGTAGCGACATTCAAGATGTACCAATAGACTATAGCATCAACGGGATTCAAAAGCACGAATTGCCAGTTATAGGTAAGATTTGATTAAAAATTCTCAAAACTTTTTAACTTAATTTTGCTTCATTGTCTAGAAAAATACAAATTCTGTTTGGTTTCAATTATTGCGAAAATGTTTTATTAAAATATGTAATAAAGTAATTAATCTCTTGAAAACAATCTATTGCAAAAAATCCCAAATATTTTACTTTTAGTTACTCACTGTACATAAGTTAGAGTTACGTTTAAATATTCGTTACTTTTATATTTTCCAACAGTCACACACCACATATCAAAGATAATTGATAAACTAAATGATTAGGCAGTTTTGTGTATAGACTAATTTTATGGACATCCAAATTAATTTTTGCAACGAAATATTGTTGACATCTCTTTGATTAAGCAGATTATGCTTTAGAAAAAAACTAAACACAATTTGTATTCATCTGGATTTGACTTGCCATTTAATCATTTTCATTACAGAAATAAGTTATCCATAAAAATCAATTTACATTGATAATGTTGACATTGTGACGACCTTCTGACAGAGACGTATCCGGGTTCTCGGAATAGAGAACGAGAAAATCGTTATGAAATAACGCTATTAAATATGAAAATGGATAAAGGGAGGTGATATAGCAAGCACCTGTAACAGTATATAAAAGATATAGCGATTATTATTGATTTACTTTATGATTGTATTTATTATTATTATTATCAAGAATACCAATTATTTATTACATTATTTCTCTTATTTCAATGAAAGTCACTTAAATTAAAGATAGTTGAGTTACAAACCTAAAACATATGACCTATACAACTTCATGATTTCAGATCAACGTGTTGGTAAGGTAATTTGTCTGTGTTTTAGGATTGTAACCATGGTAGTTGGCCTATGTCCAAATTGGCACTTTTCCACCTAATATATCTATTTTTGTACTGCAGATGTATTCTCGTTTTTACCATGAAACCACAAAATTATGCTCTGAATTTACTAGCAGTTGCATTGCCACATACACGCTTATTGAATTTTTTTATTAAGTATTTGTTAACATTGAAATTGAATTATTTGAATTATTTTTGAAGTTTTATTAAAAAAAGAAAAAAAAAGAAGAAGAAATGAAAACAGTAATTTACATAAAGCCATTAGATATTGGTTTCATGGCAATGGGTAGAATACCTGTAATTATTTTCACGTGTCTATTGTTAATTACTTTTCCAATTAAAATGCAACTTTTTGCCATTAAAACATCGGATTATATTGGATGAAAAAGAATTTGTATAACGGAACAACCGTGTTCCTTCTGAGGAATATTGGACTGGTTTTTAAAGTTAGTTATCTCGTGGTTGCACCACTTTCTAAAATTTGCACAAAGTGTTAGCGCAAATAAGAAACACATAAAATAATTTCAATTTGAATTGAAATGTTTAATAGAAATTCCAAGTTAACTCCATTTTGGTTGATCTATATAGCACTAAGCATTCGCTGATATAGCTTTTAGTCTAAAAAATATACATTTTACACGAGTTCAATAATTATATTTTAATAAAAAGCAAGACTATAATGTTTCAAACCAATATACGAAGTTGGAGCGGTGTTGCAACCACGGTAAGTGTTATCACTAACAAACCAACGAACAAACTCCGACGACGACATTTAACTGACGACTAAGGACATTTTATACATGCTCCATGTATGCTTAACAAGTTTTTTATTTGCAGTTGAGATCCTCCCAATCTGCAGGCTCGCAGAAACTGGATGATTCTCAGTAACATTTGTGTATAGTAAGTTTATTCAGTCTTCATCCATCGGTTGGATTCTGAATTACTATTATCTTCAAAAATACGTTTAAACATTTTATTTCAATATTAAAATCATTGTTTTAATTAGCAATTGTTATTATTGTATGTATAAATTTTATGTAGTTTTATGAGAGTCTCGGTATTGTTTAATCTTGATACGGAAAGAGAAAGTATGTGTGTAAATGAGTAGATAAAGAGGATTCCCAGAAGGCGAGTTTGTGGAGAGAGAGAGAGAGAGAGAGAGAGAGAGAGAGAGAGAGAGAGAGAGAGAGAGATTATATGATAATGAAAGATGAATTGTGTCCAGATGTTTAGGTTTGCATTTAATTTTAGTACGATTTTGGTCCAGATGGTAAAATTGTGTGGCTACAAGCCCGCGTAAGATTCAATTGATGCCTGGCCACGATGCTCAATCTTATTTTTTCGGAAGATCGCCGGATCATATGTAAATCGGAACACCAATCCCTGTGCTTTTGATCTCGACATATGTGTTCTTTGTCCTTTTTTATTATTTCGAATAGAACAATGTTATTGATGAAGTTCGGAACTTCTTCGCGCACTAACGAGTTTCAATTCGTCTCAGTCGAACAATTTTTTTAACTTAATTAAACGACCAAAATCCCCCTATCGTACACCCCCTCCCCTGAATATCCGATTAACCTGTGACCTTTATGCTATGTTAAATATCCGACAATATTTTCTAAGCATATTGAATGTCGGATTTCCGTTTCCCTGTTGTGGAAGTATCTTGTATGTATGTTAAGTGTGTGTATTCCCGCTTTATGCATTTTCTGTTTATTTACTCCGAAATACCTTGGTTTCACCTGATTACTACATATAATTGATCTCTGGATAATTTCTCTTCGGAAAATTCTCATGAATAACATCACATTTTCTGTATGCACTGATGATTGCTGTTTCTGTTATGTTTTCGACTGACCCTACGAGAAGTCCACGAAAGCTACAGAGAAAAAGGAAGATATCTTCAAGATGGAAGAAAAGGAATATCCCGAGGCGGCTGTAACAGGAGTTGTTTGACTGACAAAAACAGTGATCATCAGGATACGGAAAAACGCCAATTACTCTCTCGGTTTGTGCCATTGGTTTTTATCAGTCAGACAAAATAGGTCAATAAAATAATGTAGTAATCAGTTTGATAAATGGAAATATTGATATGTATATGCGAATCTTAATGCTCCTATGCGCGAAAGGATAAATGGTCAAATGACAATGTGACAGTTCTATCATATAGCACTTTTTAAATGTATTAGAAAAATTAAAAATGTGTTATATGATAATCCTAATATTTAAGAGATGAATATTATTTTTAAACAATTTACTGCATGATGTGTTAGCCGAGATGAATTACAACAAAATTAATAAATAAATAAGACCAATTTGCCGAAAACACATGTTCGTTATAAATTTAAAGGGTATCTTCGGGCGAGATATATTTTTTTACACTAGAGTTGCGAGAAAGTTGTTCTCGTGTAAAATCACCATAACACTGAGAACATTTTATTAATGAACAAAATGGGGGCAAACTGAGCCTTATCCAATCATTTAATGAAAATTACATTGGGATTATATTTTGTCAGGTCCTCTATGATATGAAAGTAAAACAAAGATCCAGAGTTTTCTGAAAACGTTATTATTTAAATGACAGATCGGTACCAGACGGACAAATTCTCCAACTTTGACATCATTATTACTTGGAGGTAAAATTTCAAGCGCTAATACAAAATTTTGACAATAAATGCTGTTTGTAACATTTATGAAAAACATTATCGAAATCCCAACAGACAAACCCAATGAGTTTTCAAGTTACTTGTGTAATACTAATATATTTTGACTTCATCACTTTGCCTCCATCTTTGTTCTTCGTGCTCCTGCTTGTTATGGCGAAATTCCGTCACAAGGACAATGTTCTTGACCCTAGAACTTCTCGCCCAAAGACCCCCTTGGATTTTACTAATGATTTTGGACCATTTATTTATTTTAAGTTCATTTTAATAAAGGTCTTAATTTTACGCCTTCGTTAAATTGTTTTTAACTTATTCTACGATCTCGTGCTTTCATCATATTTTTTATCGAAATATTATATTTTGTGCACTTCCTTGATTAAACATTGTCATTTGACCTGGATGTGAAAATGAATTTCGTCTCGGTGTGTTAGTTTCCGTTTTATCAGGAAGAGCGTGAGTGATCAAGAATTTTATTAAAATTTTTCACACTTTTTATGGTAAATTTTCCTGACAATTTGTTGTCTTCCTTGTAGGTGTCTACCTTGACAGAAGAATTTGTCCCGGATTTAAGTACAAAGTCAGGTATGTCGGAACTCAGGACTTTGCCTTTGATGGAGAAGCCCGGATGTTGGAATCTATTGGTATGGGATATGGTAAACGCCTAACATTCAGAGGAGAACGCCGGAATCTAAATGAATGTTACTTCTGGTCAGACAGTCATCCAGAGGGGTTCGCTTTCAGTTTACAGGCAGTCGAGAAATCCCAAAAATTCATTATTTACAACTCCATGAGACTTCCTGTCGGTGACGCCACTGTAGAATCGTCCAACTTTCCTCAGATTGAAGAATCGACTGAATGCAAGAACGGCTCGGTAAAGAAGTTCGTACGTGTGCGTATCACGTGTGTTATAAACTACCATCACCGTCACCATGGTAACTTGATGGGTGTCCATAATCAGGACTTGGAGGTTGTTGAAGGTGTCGCAGAAGTTGTGAAGAACAAAGGTTTCCGGGAGGCTTCAGTGGTTTGCATTAATGATGTGTTCTTGCCACGTATTGGCACATGCTCCTTCTTAAAGGAGGACTGAGATGGCAACAGAAAATAATTTGGTTTGGTTGCAGTGATGAACGAGGATATAGTCCCAGCACGTTTGAACTTTTTGTAATTGATAGTGAACAGCCAGTTTGTGATGCCCCTTTTATTAACAAATTGGTATCGACTAACAACAAAGGCAACGAGAAGTAAATGTACTAAGACTGCAAATACATAAGACACTGACACCGTGTAGAAAGAGCTTAATAGAACAGTTTCTATTTTTCATCTAGTTAAAGGGTCTCATGTCCATGAAACAAGGCCTGTAGATTTTATTACACTTGTGTAAATATTACTTTCATATCATTAACAACGCGGAAGTAACTGTGATCGGAATGTCGGAAACTGTACAATGCAGAAAGATAGACTATTGTATATAAAACATTTATATTAATATATATATATATATATATACAAGATGTCAAAACATTTCTTTACAATTTTGTTTTACCGCATTTTTTTTTTATTTTGAGTTTTTGTTTAACAATTTAAATTGTTAATTATATTTTTACAGTTAAAATAAAACTAAATACTGTTATTGTTTTTATATATTTGTGTGTTGTGTTGCATTACATTTGTTCTGTATTTACAGCAAAACCCCGTCTTGTTTTACTTTCTATAAAGCTTCAATACTGTTTTGGAGTGCGTTAACTTCCCTAATAATGGAAAACCCAGTGCGTTAACTTCCCTAATAATGAAAAACCCGTGTCACTAAACTCCTTACAGGACGGCTACCATAAATACTCAAAATAATCAAACATTACCATGCGTTAAAATCACAATCCCAAACTATGAAAACAGGTAAATTAAGTTTAACACGTGAACTTCTACCTGAGGAGTGAGACTGGATGCTCCGGAAGGGTAAGCACCTGTCTAGTTGAAAAAAAATTAAGAGAAAAGAGAAATTCTTTAGTTTGTGCCTGATATACGCCATTTTGATTTACAATAGCGAGTTTGAAAATCGACAAGTTCTGTCAATGGCGCACCTCAACCCATGAAAAATTTACTGACTAGATATGCGTTTTATAATAGCAGTGATTATTTCTGACCAATCGTTAATAAGAAGTGGTAAGATAATTGCTTTTTATAAAATCATCTGCAACACATTGCTATCATTATACGTCATTTGATGTTTCATTTTCGATGCATTTATTCAACTAATAGTGCTGTCGCCGACACATTACAATTGTTACATTCACCAGTTTAGATATTGTTTCGTTGCCTTTCTTTCATTTTCGTTTTTCGTATATATAAAACACAATGGATGAGATACAAATAGAAGTATTTGTTTTCTCAAACTTACAATATCCATTTTTGTTCGAGGTGGAGAGTTGGTCAGCTAACCCAGAGTCTTGTGTGAAGATCGGTAAAGTTAGCTACTAGTAACTGGCTACTTGTAAAGAAAAGTTAGCTACTAGTAGCCAGTTACTAGTAGCTAACTTTACCGATCTCTTGTGTGAAAAAAACAATAGTTGAAAGGGTTAAATGGACCACGTGTGTTTATATGGTGGTTTGTTCTCTAGGGAATAAAATTCCTTTTAGCATCTGACTGTTTTCCAAAGCAATGAAGAAAGCTGGTTCTTCAAAACGTCTGATGGATCAGGTCCCGGTTTCACAATCATTCCTAAACTAAGATTTCCCTTAATTTAAATCTGGTAAATTCGATTTTAATAAATTTAATTGTTTAGATATTCAGAAAATCAAATTGTCATTTCAAGCTTGTAACATTTGTATTTAATTTCATCACAAATATTTGTAATTCAAAATTTCTTAATTTAAGTCAAGGAAAATCTTAGTTTAGGGCCTAGGTTATTTCTTTACCGTAAAAGTTCCGTCTTCGGTTTGATGAAAGATGATAGACCTATTATGAAATTTTATTACACCTATGTGTGTTTCCTTTAAAATCTATTAGACACCCCTTTCCTTGAAGTGGGGCCTCGGTGGCCGAGTGGTCTAAAGCGCACTTACGGATCACAGCGCCTCTCACTGCCTGGGTTCGAATTCCAATGAGGACAGATCCTAGTGTGAGAAAGTTTGTCAGTTCGCTTACCGAAGGTCGATGGTTTTCTCCGGGCACTCCGGTTTTCTCTACCATCCACAACTGAACGCCTCGAAATAAGTGAAAGAATTTTGACTGGGGCGTATAACACCGTTACTCCACTCCCATCCTTGAAAGTTATTGTATCGGTAATATATATAATTATAAAAATTTTGAAGATTTCTGAACACTTCCGTGTATTCAACTGCAGACAAGACTGTCGTAAGGTTGCCAAGTAAAATATACTATCCTATCCAATATGGCGAATAAAGTGGGATGGTGGACTGATCAAACCAGAACTAAATTAACTTTGATAAGCTTTAGCGAGAATTTACCAAACAAAATCCAGAAGGTTGAATAATTACCACTGAAATGACATGGGAGCAGTGTTACCTGCTGCAAACTGCATAAAAATCTGGCATAAAATGCTTTATGACAAACGATTCTGGAAAATGTTTTTGCAATGAAGGTGAAACTACTAATATATATTTGAAAACTTTTCATGGCAAAAGCAACTAATGACTAAAACGAAAGAAGACCGGATAAAAATGCACGAAGTAATAAATTACGATGAAAATAATACAGGATAATAAAAATCTTACAAACACCATTTTTACCCATATAAAAATATCGGTAAAAGAAAAGGATTTGTGGCTAAAACATGTCCTTGACAATGGTCTCATTTCTGTTTTTATACATTTTTATAGATGTTAAATCATTTGGTATGATTGACTTAAAATCATGGCTAAAAGCATTGAAACACCAACATACCGTTAAATGTTCAAATCACAATTCAAAAAAAGCAAAGTTGAAACTTTAAAAACTGACAAATTGAACTTCCACTCAGGAAGTGAAGCTAGGTGCTCCGGAAGGATATACACCTCCTATATAGATAGCTACACCTGTCACGTGTTAAATCTAAACTGATAATATAAGGAAGGAACATAGGATGTCAAATATATCAAGATACTTTTGGTTATAACACATTATACTTCTCAAAAATAATGCAATATCGCTAAGTTAACAATTCATTTGTAATTAGCTGGCTTAGTTGTTTTATTGGAAACAAACCATACCGTATGAACTATGAAACAAATACACCATAAGCAGAAGAAGTAGGGATATGATTGCATAGAATAAGTAAGACAGCGACTTACTGAAAAAAAATCTGAAAAACTTAATATTTAGAAACTGACCATCTGTTTGCATGGCACGGGTAACAAATATACGTGGTTGCTAAGGAGAATGATAGACAGTTAACGAGGTTATCAAGGAATTTAAGGACATTAATAGACATTTTACATGGTTGTTAAGTGTCAACCTTTTCCTATATTTCTTGAGTGTTTATAAATTATAATGATTACGTGGTACTGATCACAAAAAATGGCTACTAAGAGGTTACATGGTTGTTAAGGGGAGACCAGCACTAAATACATAAGGTTGCTAAGGACATTAATGAACATTTTTCATGGTTGCTAAGGGAAGACACTTGTCGTTATATGGCACAAATTACATAGGGTTGCTAATAATATTAATAAACATTTTTTATATTTGCTAAGGGAAGATATTTGTCCTTATATGGCTATAAATACATAGGGTTGCTAAGGACCTCAAATCATTAGCCCGTTTCAATTTCACGTGTAAAGCTTTTTTTAAGAGAAGCGAAAACATATTAAACCCCAAGTTGTAACCTTTAAAAAGGGCAGTTATTGGTATATTAAACCGCTGACCAAAAACTTGCAAAGTATAATGTCAGTTATGGAAAAGTAAAAATAACTTTATCCAGAATCATAATTATTGACAACTTCGATAGCAACAAACAACTCGGTGATGTGCAGAATTGGTAAAATTA